>JAQISU010000303.1:6760000-7015000 GCA_029339505.1 Unio delphinus
CAACTAATGATGATGATGATGATGTGACTTACAATGGTCGCATGATACAAGGAGACTGGGAGGTAATTCAATCCCCTCATCTCTGTTTAGTGTTCTGTTGTCATATTTCAATCACCTCCTATACCTACCTTTTCCATGTATCTGATGCAGGGCCAGCCTTAGGCCAATTGGATTTATTTGGCCCATTTCGGTCCCATGCTTTATAGGGGTGCATGTTAGTAACTTAATAAAAAACATCTAAAGAGAGAATGTAATTTTAAAGTAATGGAAGAAAATTTTAAGTTCAATATTTAAAATTTGTTTAAAAGTTGATACCCCAATGCTGTTCTTACAAGGTCCCTGCACATAATTCCAGCATGTCCTGCCAAAATGGTCTAAATTTTGGCCCTGCCTTTGCTAAGGCCAGTACTGCTCAGATGTGATGACCTTGGTCTGATTGGAAATGATGGAATGTCCCATATTGCTACAATGTTCATGTGATCATTTTTTTCTAACACTCTCCGTTTTACCGATGTAGTCATTCTTGCATTCACTATATTTGATAAGATAAACCAAGCCACATTTTTTCATATTTATGAGTTGTTCTCTTGAAGAGTTTTAATTTTTTGTGAAATAATGTTAATCCTATGGTGTCTGAATACTCTAACAAAAATTCGGATGTGCAATGGATATATGGCATATCAATGTTGGTTGTATTTGGACCACTACTGGTTTTGTTTGGTGGTTTTTTACTCATTATTGGAAGTTTGAAAATCGATTCTGGATTAGCCATTTATTCTTACAGCAGATTCCACATGCTGCATTTCTTCAACTTGATCTGTCTCATCAGTGATTATGCAGTTAACTCAGTGCATTAAAGATCTCACACTTGCCTCTTGTGTTCCAGATGATGATTGAAAAAAGTTGGGGTACTGGCAATGTGGGTTGATTTTTTATGCATATTTACTTTGGTTTATTCACATGTCCAAGAATGATAGATTGCTAATTTCTTTTTGTTCTGAAGTGAACTGAATATTTGGGTCAATGAAGTTGAGATGATCAGAGAACTCCTGGACATGGTTCTAATGTAGTTTGGTCAAGGTATCTTCCACATATCTAAACCAAATAGATGGTGGGTTCTGCTCCATTGGCATTCCCTACTTCTTTTGGTGAAACTGCACATAATATATAAAATGTCTAAACACAGTCTCAATAAGGCACAGATATCAGATATGTTCCATAGGCAGATCACATGGAAAAGAAAGGTGAAGAAGGCAATTGAAATATGACAGCAGAGGCAAACACTAAAAATGGATGAGGGGTTTGAAATACTGCCCATCTACAGTCTCCTTGTTTCCACATGATTAACATTAGTTGCTGATGAAAGCTGTGTGATAATTATCCAGAGCAAGAAATTAATGTTTACAGATGAGTGAGATTTTTTGATGACCTGAAACCATATATATTATTTGTTTCTTTGTTTGTTTGTTTGATTAGGTTTTTTAATGTAACTTTAAAAAATTTCAGTTGTATTGCTACAATGTCTGCAGTGAGGCAGTTTATAGTGATGTCTAGCACTGGAGCATCATGCCACAGACATGTAGCATGATGTCCCACCCTGTCACATTATCCTGACACCAGGCCGACCAGTCCTAACACTAACCTCTTAATGCTGAGCATTGAGCAAGGCAGCTGTTAGTACCATTTTTTTTTAAGTCTTTGGTATGACTTGGCCGGTGATAAATCTCATGACCTCCCACTTTCATGGCAGATGCTCTAACCACTAGGCCATATATATTATAAATGTTGAGTTGTTACTTCTGACTGTCATACATAACAAAAGTCAAAATTAAAATGGATGAATAAAACAGTAATACTAGTAATCTGTGATTACCGGATCTTGATGAGCCCAATTACTTGAACAGTAACACTGCAACTTTAAAAAGGACTGTTACATACATTGACAAACTCATGCTACCACTTAAGAACCAAGTTAGCAGTCATATCATAGCACAGTATTACCATGCTCTCTTATCATTAAAGTCTCATGTTCTTTTTCAGTTTACCTATGTATAGTATACACCAATCTTTGACCATGTCGACCCAGATCTATCATTGGCTAATCAGGATGGAGATCAGGGTCTGTTCTGCTTGTTTTAATTACAATTGAATTGTCCAGACCAGGACATGCAACTGCAAATTATGTGGCAGATCTGGACATATTTTACTTGCAGTACACTGTTTGTATGTGTTTACATGAACAAATGCTCCACTATTACTGGTAGTATTGGTGTCAGAAACTCAGGATATCTGTTCTCTGATTTTGCTGCCAACATGTCAGCAATAGTGGTATATTGTGTTTCCATTGTCTGTACATCCATAGGTCCAGCCATCATACCTTAGTACAGTTTATTATGTTTTCTATAATTAATTTGTTTTATTGGATTTTCTTAATGAGTATATATTATGTACATTTGTATTTTTTACTTGATCATGTCCAATATCAAGTTCACTCTGTACCTGACAAGGGACATTTATTTTGTAACAACATATTACATAGGAAATATTTTTTTATGAGTGTGGATTAAATGTTCAGATCAGTATCAGTGGAGGTAGTCATTTTTATTTGGGTCTGGTCTAGATTGGAAATTGCTCAACTTTTTGACAACTTTGAATGTTTTAGAGAAGGCAGACCTACATCCATGCTTTTTTATATTGTTTCATAGTTTCTTTTATATAATTATGTGTGGTTGAGAATTACTCATTCTTGCCTTAACATCTTGGATAAGAATCAGTTGTATTGTTGTGTTCAGTGTTTCCTTTGGGTTTACTTATTTATTCAAATTATTATTCACTGGAAATACAAAGTGCTCATCAATAATATTCTTGGACTGGAACATTTATTTGGAATTATATTAATTTCTGACAAGGATATTTTTAGTTTATAATATTGTGACACATCAAAAGACTGTTAGTCCATCATCACAATCTGTATCACTAGCATATTAGCACATTAGAGACTACAGGCACATCAACAGATTCAATTTTGGAATCCATGGTGTAGTGCTAAATAAAGAAGTGAGAGAATGAAATAAAGACCTGGGGAACACGTGTTACTCAGATGCTGGGGAGGTAGGGGGGGACCATTCCCATAGCAGTACACCTCTGATTGGAATATAATCGGAATAACACTGGAAATTATTTGGGACTTGATACATTTGGACTTGTGATATAATTTTTTGGACTAATTTAGATTGAATTCACAGTAAGTAATTTTTTTTAAATTTTCACTTTGTATTCTAAAGAAATAAATTATTTGTTGAATTTTACAAAACATTTTGAATTTTGCTTTTTCAGTTTCTTAGTTTAAGACCACAGAGTCGTAACAATAGTTTAGATCATTTCAGGAAATATAGTGGAGCATATGTGTTTCATTAATACATTTCTTGTTTCTTTCAAAGATCTATAGAAAGTTACTGGCAAAACTGAAATGGTTTCAAAGAACAATTCTTGATACTAATACAATTAAGTTCCTTAAGAATTCAGTACAGACCTGATCCGATGCTATCTTGTCAGTAGGAAACATGTTAGTGGCAATTTGACAGGTCTGTTCAATACAGAGTGATGGAGATTCATATTCAGACACAATGTAACAAAATAATAGCAGAAGGGCTAGTACTTGATTTATTGGACTACATCAGCTGAGAACTGGAAAATTATACAGTGGAAAATGTTTGGCCCATGCACTCTGTCAGTCTTATAATTGGACTGCCATGGCTGCCAAATTACCTACTACTAAAATGAGCATGGGCTGTTTGGGACTAGCAATAAACTGAATTCAACTGAGTTTGTAGGAGTATGGGCTTTAGAAAGATAAGCTATGTATGTATTTTAGGAAAAGTGTTGTGACTTCAGATGTCCTTTAATGTGGATTTTGAAGTTCAAGGTTTTCAAACTTGTTACCATTACCATTTCTAGTGTTGTTTCCAACTGATTGATTCACTTTAAGAATAGGATATAGTTGTGAATTTGCCCAGGACATTTTGCATCTGTGGAAGTAATTTCAAACTGACAAATGGAATTGAGTGATTTCTGTTCAGGTAGTAGTTTGTCGGTGTTGCTCAAATTAATAAACATAGTATCTCATGGAAATGTCATGATGAATTATGAATATTGTACAGTGTTTAAAGGTTTTGTGAACAAGTATAAAATAGCAAACAAGTGCTAGATGTATGCAATTAAATACATTTGATAGACGTGATTACATTCAATTCACAAGTGTACAGAACTTGATTGATTTTTAGATTATATAACATGAAATTCAATAACTTAAAGTTTCACTTAAAGAAAAGAATTTAAAAAAAAGGAAATAACACTCATGTTGGTTTGGAATAGTCATACTGATTTTAGTCATATCATTAAATTATGTATACAAGTTGGAAGGGAATAGTGCAGGGGCACATCTAGCTTACATTTAATATTTTCCGATGTTCAAACAAATAAATTTAGCAGACAACTAACATTTTTTAAGTGAAAGTAAAGCTTGGCTATAAGGTGTCCCAGTCTTCAATTCAGTGGAGGAGTAACAAAATGGAATTATCTGGTTATGCTATTATGATTGCGGAGACAACAGACAATAAAATCAGATTATTGGGTGAGTATGGGATGTGCTTTGCTAATGTATACTTGGGTCTTCTGATAAGTTTAAACAACCCTGTTAGTCCATTAACATCATTATTTTCTCTACCCAAAATGTAGTGTATAGATTTACTGATTAATGATTTTTAGCTCTATTGGTCCTGGACTTTGTGTGATAATCTGTTGTTCTGTGACTCAGTCTGCCATCCATTCATAAGCAGATTTGTTATTGCTAATTCTAAATTATTTGAGGATCTCTGTGGGACTTTGTATGTACAATCATAAAAAAGGTAAAGTTGGTTTAATTTTTTTTTTAAAAAACTCAGCATGTTTGCCATTGTGTCCATCTTGAAGATTTTTGTCATCCCTTCACCTCCTGAATGGATGGTCCTATTGACATGGTTTTCACTGAAAATATTTTTATGATGTTAACTTGATTCAAATGGTCATAATAATAATAATAATAATAATAATAATAATAATAATAATAATGACCTTTCTTAAGAGGGTAACATATTTACAGAGAGTCTTCACTCAAAGACTTCTTATGATGTCCAGTTAGTCCTAAAATATATAAAGTGCTGGTACAAGATCCATTTAATACAGCCACAATGGCAGCCATATTGAAAATATTTGTATTTGATACTCCTTCTGGCTGGATGTTAACTTTGTATCAAAATGTGCTTTTTAACTAACATATTTCTCATTATATCTAGATGGGAGGATTTGCCATGGAACTTTACATATACATTCATTCCAACTTGTAAATAAACATGGCATCCCTTTTACTTCCAATATGACCACCATAGCAACCATCTTGATAATCTTTTTATTGTCTCTCATCCTGAATGTATGGTCATGTTAACATGGAGTGTACATCAATGATTTCTCATGATATTGGATTTAAATGGTGCCATTATAATATTCGACATGGCCATGGCAACTGCAGTCTTGAAAATCTTGTTACATGTATTGCCATCTCACTAAAATATTTCTTTACATATATATTTGTTCCTGAATCAAAATGGTGATGATCTGTCTTGAAAATTGTATTATCATTACTCCTCCTTAATAATCGATTATATCAATTGGAGGTTTTCACTACATCTTATGATTTCTAATTGGTCCTTTAATGAAAGACTGCTCATTTCATGTTGAACAGATAGTGATATGTAGAATTCAATGAAAAACTTTCTATGGTATGTTTTTGGTCCTAAATAAAAAATGTTGCAGATTAAAGGTAATCATCTTTGAAAATCTTTGTTATCAGTAATCTTCTAGAAGGGATGGTCAGATCAACACAAAGTTTTCACTAATTTGCTTTAAACTGTATGTAGTTGGTTCTAAATGGAAATTGCTCCAATGTGCCCCTTAAAATTTGAAATACTTCGTGACAACTAAAATAGAATAGATTGTTTTTCAATATATAGTTATTCCTATAGTCATTCTTGTATTAAAATAATGCTCATCTCTGTCTCCGAAAAGATTGCCACAATGAAATTTCTTTATGTGCGTGTTACATCTTTTAAACATTCTTATCAACATCGGAATGTTACTAAAACACTTCTTAGTTGGTCCTGAATGACTATGGTGTTCATGATTTGTTCATCATGGCTACTCCTCTTGCATGGGTTTTTCACACAACAAAACTTCATGTAATATTTCATTGGTTTTGAATAAGCACTCTGATGTGACCACCAGCTCAGACATCCACATTTTTGAGAAAGTTTTGAAACCCAGTTGTGTTGCTATGAACACAGTGATATGTAACATATATATATTTTGACCAGTCATTTTACTGAGTCACATTTGAATGAACAAGTCAATAGTCAGCATTCTGACATTGATTTAAGGTCAAAGGTTTTGACTCACTATTACAATTTACTGGCTTGTGAAAATAATCAAACAGGCATGTGTGAATAGATTTGTAACAAGATCAAACCCAGTTTCTGGATATATTATGAAAATACAATGAATGATGCCACTTCAATAACTTCGTTTGTTTTTTCCCAAACATGATAATTAAAGATCTAATGATCATGTTGTTATATGTTTCCATTGTCAGCCTGATTTTTCTGTCAATAATATCAGGTTTAATGTCAAAGGCTGTTACAATTAATTTAGCATTCCTGTTAAAGGTATCTTGTGAATATGTTAGCTTGGTTTTGCAAGACAATATTTTTGTCACCAAATTTGCTACGTTGGAGTTTCAGGGATATTTTCACCAAATTTTCTATGTTGGAGTTTCAGGGATATTGTCACCAAATTTGCTATGTTGGAGTTTCAGGGATATTGTCACCAAATTTGCTATGTTGGAGTTTCAGGGATATTGTCACCAAATTTGCTATGTTGGAGTTTCAGGGATATTGTCACCAAATTTTCTATGCTGGAGTTTCTCAAGAAGATCATACATTCAATACTTGGCTGTTCAAAAGACTAATTGTTCTGATACAGCAGACTTATCTTAGATTCCTGGAAATTATTTCACAACTGGTATCAGTTACTTCATGCAATGTTTCTTGTATTTTAATTTGAAGAAAGAATCTCCTTTGGGTCATGCCTCAAAATATATTTACACAGAAAATTAGTGACATCACTATATATCACTGTGTGTATGTTTGTGCAATCCATTCATCCATTTTGCAGTCTTCATCCATATGATATTCCTCTTTAGATACTGTTTTTGATAGAAAACGTTATCAATTATCAGAATTTTCAAAATGGGGAATCAGGTTTTAAACATTCTAGCTGCTCAGTGAAGATTAGTAGACCATGGTAACTAGTGAAAAGGATAATGGTTTCTGCACAATTTCTTGAGTTGGCCAAACTTTATGTAGATATTGCATTGAAGAGAAAAAGAACCCTGTCAGTTTCAGGGCTTCAAAGGGTAAAGGTCAAAGTTGCAGTGACTGAAAAAAAAAAAGAAATATGGTTTTATCAAAAAAACTAGAGTTCTCCACTATCTGCATTTAAAAGACTTTGTATATAGCTTTCACTTGGTGTAAGAAAAAACAACCTTTTGATCTTTGTATCAGTGGACAAGGTCACTGACTGGAAAATGGTTTTTACACAATAGAATTAGTTCTAAATCAATGAGATGGGCCAAACTTTGTGGATCACTTTCATATGGGGTAAGAAAGAAACCTGTTAAATATGGGATCAGATGCTCACAGTCAAGGTCACAGTGACTGAAAGAAGAAATATGTCTTATTTTGCAAATAACTGTAATCTGGATAACACACCTTGATGAATGAGGCCTGGTCATAGCTCTTACCAATCATATTACTCCATCAGGCCTTTCAAAACTATGGTTGTTTTGTGAGATGATGTGAAAGTATTAATTTCATTCTATCTCAATATAGCTCATTTATTTTCATGATTAAAAAATGTATATATTTCTTTTTGGTCAAGTCTGTTTGTTGACAAATATTCCTATCAAGCTTTCATTGAATGGTCTTACAGTTTGATTCATTCTTCCTTTAGTTTGATTCTGACAGTGGGATAAATTTTTATAACATTTACTATCATTTGCCTATTACATCTTGTTTAATGGTAACCTTTCTCAGTCTGGAGAAACATGAACATCCAAAGTATATATGGTTCTTGGGGATTCAAGTTACATGCTACTAAATTAGCTACCACAACTTCATTCAGGAAATAATTTGCCAGATTTTGTCACTCTATTAAGATTCACAAGTTCTGCAACTCAGGCCAATTGATTACATGCCAAACCAACCTTTGTTTTACGTTGTGCACATGGATATTATTTTGCCAAAATTTACCTGCTTTTACTTGTGTGATTTATGGTATATTATTATAAATTTAGAATTCACAAAAATATATTATTCAAATGTCAACTTGTACTTTCCACAAATAACTCACATTTAAAATGTTGATAAATACTAATTTTGAGCCATTTCTATTTAAATTGCAATTTTAGTTTTCATCAATAAATTACATACTCCTACTTTTTCACAGAAAATGAGAAATATATGTAAAAAAAGCTTTATAAGGAAGTAAGCAAGTGAGTAAATAAACATGTAAAGGTACATGTACTATGAATACAATTTTGGTCACTGAAATCATAGCTACTACTACTACCACTACTACTACTAATAATAATAAAATAATAATAATAATATTTATTAACAATATAATATTATTAATAATATTAATAACGTGAAGTAATAACTTGGTGCATAATGTATCCCTGGAAGAAGTTTTAACTATAATGTTCAGTGCTGTTGATTCTTTCACAAATTTTCTTACTTACAAATAATGGATCCTAAATACACATTTGTTTTGTTGTTGTTTTTTAATAAATGGAGCTGTTCATTTAGGTTTCAAATTACTCATCAATATCTATCACAGATTTAGTATTTTTACAATTACAATACTGACATGTCTGGGAGACAAAACAATCACATTACATTCTCTATGAATAAATTATCCAATGAGAACATGATGCCAAAATCTGCTAAAAATGTAACATAATAACTAGGTCATGACTTTATTGTTTTCTCAGTATTAATCATTACAACTTTGAACTGTACAAAATCCCCATATATCATGCAATTCTCGCTAATAAAGCATATTTCCAGGGAAGTTGTATCAAATATTTCATATAAAATCAATGCAAGTAGTGCAACTTCTGTTTATTTTCTTTAAAAAAAATAAATCCATATTTCAATTGATTTTTAATGGATAATATTTCTTGATCAAATCTATGCTACCACATTAGTTTAAAAAAAAGAAGTCAATCCATAATTTTATCATCAATTTTATTTCTGTTGTTTACCAATCAGAATTAGATAAAGGACTCGTTGTAATGCTGTCCTAGGGAGCATTGAATATACCATCTTATAGTGAGATTGCCTTATACTGAAGTACATGATACACTATTCCCTCATTATGACACTGCATATTACAGTCATTGAGTATACCACCTTATAGTGAAATTATCTTATACTGAAGTACATGATACATTATTCCCTCATTCTAACACTGCATATTACAGTCATTGAGTGCACCACCTTATAGTAAAATTGTCTTATAATGAAGTACATGATATTTTAGAACCATGTATGACCATTCTTGTCTTATAAATATGTCATAGTAAAGGTCTTGTACTGAGTGCTGTATTTGTTCATTAAACAGATGATTTGTTCTGGAGTTATCCCTATACCTACATCCACTTAACTGATAAATATAATGTAGAAATAGTGTATTGGTTGGTTGCTTGATTTTTATTGGTTTCTATAAGTATTATAAAAAATGTTTGCCATGAAAGTTATGGATATTCCAGACTGCTGTGGCAGAAAATGCAAAATTGGGTACTGTATGTACAGTACTTGTTTATAAACTTAATCCAACAGCAAACAATACAGATCTTGATCTGCTGTTGCATAATGTACTGGTAGATCAGGGTCTATGTTTGTTCTGCTGATTAGTCCTGACAATATACATAAACCCAGATTTGCTGGTACATTTTGTGATGGCAGATCTGGGTCTATGCAGTTGGACTAAACTTATAAACATGTATGAATCAAATTTAGTAATGTGAAATCACAATAAAATTGGATATCATCATCAAGTGTTAATAGTACATTCAAAATGTAACCAATTGGATCCATAAAAATCAAGTGAAGTAAAAGTCCCAATAGTACATTCAAAATGTAACCAATTGGATCCATATAAATCAAGTGAAGTAAAAGTCCCAATAGTACATTCAAAATGTGGCCAATTGGATCCATATAAATCAAGTGAAGTAAAAGTCCCAATAGTACATTCAAAATGTGGCCAATTGGATCCATATAAATCAAGTGAAGTAAAAGTCCCAAAAGTATATCAAAATGTAACCAATTGGATCCTTAAAAATCAAGTGAAGTAAAAGTCCCAATAGTACATTCAAACTGTAACCAATTGGATCCATATAAATTAGGTGAAGTAAAAGTCCCAATAGTACATCAAAATGTAACCAAATGGATCCATAAATCAAGTGAAGTAAAAGTCCCAATAGTACATTCAAAATGTAACCAATCGGATCCATATAAATCAAGTGAAGTAAAAGTCCCAATAGTACATTCAAAATGTAACCAATTGGATCCATAAAAATCAAGTGAAGTAAAAGTCCCAATAGTACATTCAAAATGTAACCAATTGGATCCATATAAATCAAGTGAAGTAAAAGTCCCAATAGTACATTCAAAATGTGGCCAATTGGATCCATATAAATCAAGTGAAGTAAAAGTCCCAATAGTACATTCAAAATGTGGCCAATTGGATCCATATAAATCAAGTGAAGTAAAAGTCCCAAAAGTATATCAAAATGTAACCAATTGGATCCTTAAAAATCAAGTGAAGTAAAAGTCCCAATAGTACATTCAAACTGTAACCAATTGGATCCATATAAATTAGGTGAAGTAAAAGTCCCAATAGTACATCAAAATGTAACCAAATGGATCCATAAATCAAGTGAAGTAAAAGTCCCAATAGTACATTCAAAATGTAACCAATTGGATCCATATAAATCAAGTGAAGTAAAAGTCCCAATAGTACATTCAAAATGTAACCAATTGGATCCATAAAAATCAAGTGAAGTAAAAGTCTCAATAGTACATTCAAAATGTAACCAATTGGATCCATATAAATCAAGTGAAGTAAAAGTCCCAATAGCACATTCAAAATGATACCAATTGGATCCATAATCATAAATGTTATTAAAGAGGGCAGTGGTATGCTAAAGAGATTTATATTGAGGTTCCACATTATTTCTTCCTCTTCCACACAGGATCTCCTGCAGACCGTGCTGACCTTGTGAGTGGAGATGAGATCTTAGAGGTGAATGGCCGCTCATTGGAGAACTGCTCCCATGCTGAAATAATTGCCTACATCCACAAGGTAAGTTACTGAGAAGAATAAAAGATAGATGTTTACACTATGTGGCCATAATTAAATTCTAATCAAGGTTAGATTCTCACTTCTAAAGATTCCATAGACTTCAACAGTAATTGACTTGCTTTGAATAAAGCTGTTGAAATTATAGGATGTGTTTTAATTCAGTTATATATTCTTATCCATCTTTATAAATTTAATTTTAGATAAAATTGTGATGATGCCTATACTAAATAATAACACAAATAGGTCTCAATATTTCAGTTGTGTATACGTTTTTAATAGAGGCCCATGGTAAATATTTTTTTTATGGTTGAAGACATTTTCAAAATGTCACCTATTGCAAATTAGGATAAATTCTGGTTTTCTACTGGTGATTTCATACAAACTTGATCTGACAGTGAAGGCAGATATCATTCTGCAACACTAATTGCCATTTAATGGACATAGTAATACAGGTACACATAATCCTCATGGCAACCATATAAGTGGATTACCATCAGATTTGCATCAGAGGATCTGGTAAGAATAATTAATTAAGATGGTAAAACCATCATCAATATCATTAACATCCAAAAAAGACATTAACATCCTAGAAGACATTAACATCCTAAAAGACATTAACATCCTAAAAGACATTAACATCCTAAAAGACAAAGCTGTTGTTCCCATTTTAAGAGTATTAAACTTCCAGCAAGATATGTCAATCTCTGTAGAACTACAACATATTCAGTCATGATGTTGCAGTACCCTCAGTATTTATAACATATTATCATAGATTTGACTGCACAAATTTAACATCATAACATGTTAGAATTAAAATTCATTGTCATTTCTTTTGAAGGAATCTTTTTGTCTTGTTTATAGCCTCACAAATTATCACACAAATGAAAGTCATTTAGTAGTGAAGATTTCAGAGATGTGGGTTTAGCTGCTCCCCATTGCCACCTCTCCAGTTTTCATCAGACACGACACAAATATGTCGTTAAGATATCATATATATTGATAGAATGCATAGCATTCGCTCATTGAGACACCGTCCATTGGAGTTTTTTGCCTTGTAATGAAACCACCTAATAATTAGGTACATTATATACTAACTAACCATTTATTGAGACACTGTCCATTGGAGTCAAGAGTTATTCTCTTTTAGTGAAACCACCTTTTAATTAGGTACAGTATAATATACTAACTAACCATTTATTGAGATACTGACCATCAGAGTTTATTGCCTTGTAGTGAAACCGCCTAATACTAGTAATTCAGTACCGGTACATTATATAGTATTGCTTAAATAAAACACTGTCCATTGGATCAGAGTACATGTATATAGAATTATAGTGTTACCACCTTATAATGAAGTCCATTATAATACTAACCTTTCATTAAAATACTGTCCATTGGAGCCAGAGTAAATGTATATTGCCTTATAAACAGACAACCTTATAATGAAGAACATTATACATATAATTGTAGAACCACTTAGTCAAATGAGATTCATGACTATACATACCTTATTACAGAAACCATGTGATAATGAAGGATGTTATATATATAATGAAGGGTGTTATATATATATGTTGTTGTTTTTGTAGGGTTTAACACCATTTTTCATCACATGATAGGCTCTATACATGGCGGCCTGGAGTATTAATGGTGGAGGAAGAACATGGGAAGACCCACGGAAAGAACCACTGACCCATGAGGAGCTACTGGCAAGCTTTTTCACATATCCACATTTGCCGAATCTGAGACTCAAACCCATGCAGACAGAGGTGAGATGGCAGTGATCCAAAATGGAGAGTGCCCCAGATATATATATATATATATATATATATATATATATATATATATATATATATATATATATATATATTATTATTATTATTATTGTCATCTGTCTGAATGTGAATGTGTATGTTGACAAATCACTCTGAATGTGTATATTGACAAATCACTCTGAATGTGTATATTGACAAATCACTCTAAAAGTGCACATTTTTATTAGAATTATTGCACTTTTTGACTTGTATGACACAATTTCATCAGTGCAAGCAGCCCAGCAGTTTTGATAGAATTTCAAAGAAACTAGTTAAATATTATGATTATCATTTGAAGATGCATGTTTCAACAAATCGCTTTGCAATTTTAGTTTATTTTAAGAGTTATTGCCCTTTCCATACAACTGGAGCTTTAGGTCTTGTTATTTCCTTATTCTATCTTTTACTAATTCCATTTCTGACAATGACTTAAATTGTCCAGAACCTATAGTAAAGAAATTATGTGCATAGCTTGTACTTGGGGTAAGGTAGAAGCCTATTATTTTCAAAAGTCAAGGTCACTATAACTAAAAGATGATAATGTTTATTTATACAACGACTAACGACTTCTTCATCAACAGTTTCCAAACTGTGTGGATGGCATGCAGATGGGGTGAGAAATCACCATGTTCATATGGTCCAAAAGTCAAAGTTTAAGGTCACTGTGACTGAAAGAGTAAAATTGGTTTCTGAATCATAACATTAGCTCTATATTACATTCCTGGATTAAACTTTTTGGATGTCTTGGTCATGGGTTACAAAAGATTACTTTGATTTTGGAGTCCAAAGGTTAAAGGTAAAGCCCACTGTCACTGAAAAAGAACAAAAGTCTTTGCACAGTAACATTAGTTTTAGAGGTAAGGAAGTGTTCTATTTATTTCCTGTTCAGAGGTCAAAGGTCAAAGAAACTGTAAGAAAGGCATGGTTTCTGCAGGGAAATTTCAATAATCTACATAGAGGATTATTAAACCTGGAGCTAGTTTACGATTATCTGTTTCTGTCATTCTTGTTGTTTAATAGCTTAATGCAATGTGTGTCACAATCTTGTTAGCTGTAGGGAGTCCCTCAGTTTTTGATGTATTGACATACAACTTGGTACATAGTATTGTCATTACCAAGAGAAGCAAATATTTTTTTTGAAAAATCACATTTTTTACCCTCCTAATTATTTTTTTATACAGTTTTTGCACTTACTGATGTTTGATCTTGTCAGTGCAACCAACTTGTTTGTCTTGCTCTTTTTGTGTTTGTGGATCACTGTTAACACATTAATCCCTGAAATGCTCGTAGGAAACACATTTTGGAGACTAATGCTTATTTTGTGGATCACTGTTAAACTTGGCAAATATAATCATCATCTACAGACTACTCATGCTTTCATGAGTTTTTATAAGAGCTATTACTCTTTTTCACTTACAGCAAGTTAGATACAGTGTGTGACAGAATTTTGCAAATGCAAAACTCTTGTAGTTTTCAGTAGCAGATTGCAGTGAAACGTATTACATATTATTCCCGCAGTTGTCAGATAGGAATATAGCCAAATCATTGTAATCACACTATTTTCAGAAGAGATATGTGCTTTATTTTCATACAGAATCACCTCCATCATGAGGTAATGATGATCAATCAATTAAGAGATTGAGATTGACTAAGAGAGGGAGATAGGAGATGAGAGTATATTAGCAAATTGCTCACCATTCTTCTTTTTTGTTTTTACTTCTACTGGTTACAGACTAGATCAGCTTGTGAGATGGGATGATGTATGTCATCTGCCCATCCATTAGTACAAGGTTGTTACTGCTACGGCACCTAAACTACTACAAGGATAGCCTTGAAACTTGACACACAAATCCATCCCATGGTCTAATTGGTTTTAAATGAAATGGTAGCACTCAGGTATTACAAGTCATCTTGACAGCCTTGTTAGCACTCCTCTTCAACACAAAATTGTCAGATTAACATGTTTTTTTTTTTTACCATAAGACTTTTTAAGATGTCTGACCTCCAATATGACCACATATGGTACCATCTTGAAAATCCTGTTACCTCTTACTGAAGGGAAAGTCTGATTGATGTGATGTTTTTACAATAAGACTTCTTATGGTGTAGTTGTCCTGAGGGTGCAAGGGACAAATGTGTGGCACAAATTTAATGCTTCATATACCTTTCCAACAAAAAAACTCAAACGAAATGAAATAAAATACACAAGTGAAATAAAATGGTCCATATTTTTGGATAAATAATAGTGCAAAACATAAGATTATATCATTCACTTGACCCGCAAGTCAATGGAAGTTCAAAGATAAAAGATTTTTGCACCCAATCCTAAATTTATACATGCATTTTTTATAGCACTTTATGCACACATTGCAAACACAAGCCCTTTCCCTTTGTGATAAGTTTGGAAAACATTGTTTACCTGTTATGTAAATTTAATTTAAATCAATTATTTTTTAGATGTCAGATCCAAATTTGTCATTTTGGGTTTAAAATTCATTAATTGGGAGATATCTATTCTGGAAAATTCAGGCTGACCTAGACTCTATTTGTAAACAACAGGGATGACCTCATTTCTGACCCTGCTTCAGAGAGTGTCAACAAGCTTTTAAAACAATTGGCTAAATCCAAGGACATCTTTTTATTTTTAGTTCTCGGGGGTGAGAGGTGGATGATTTTTCTTCTGGATCTTTCCTTGTGTATGTGTTTTTATGATCGTACGTTCTTTCTGTGACCTTCTGGAAAATCATGTGATCCCTTGTTTACGTAAAAACGGGTATTTAAATTATTGTTTGGGAGAGAACAATTCAGTAGAATTTCTGGGCTTTAAAGTATTAGTTGTGTTTTGAGTTTGTATTGGACTTTGTGTCAATTCATTGGAGCAAGAGAAATTATTTTATTTATCTGGAAAAGAATATGTGCTCATAGATTTTTATTTAGATTATTATAAAAACAAGAACTGCATCATGTGACATCATCATCCATTTTGGATTACATCATTACGATTTGAACCTGGAACTATTAGAACATTTATTTATCAGGACTCTTGCAATTCCATTAGTGGATTATTTTTGTGAATTCTATATTGGATTAATGTTGGATTTGATTCTCTAAAACCGTAAGTTTAAATATTTTCTTTTATGAAAATAATTGTACTTAATAAATTTGTTTGTTAAAGTTTTACAAGCTTGTTAGTTTTCACTCTTCTGTGTTGCTGCTTATTCGAGCCTAAGCACGTAACATACCTAAGATCTTGATTCAGTTCAAAATAGTCCATGCAGTTTTAGAGATATTCTACTTTGAAAATGTGTCTACTACAATGGGTGGCAAACTTTGCTTCCTAGCTAACTATTGGTATTTCACTGGCTACATACTGTGAAGTGACTATTGGCAGTGTACATGCCAAACATCAGTTTCAAGAGCAACACAAGCATGAAACACCTTATTCACAAATATATCTATATATCAATATAATTAATTATTTAACAATAACAGTTCCAAAATCTATTGCAATGCTGCAAAATTTAGTACAGATAATTTTGCAGTACATTCTGTTATGGTCAACATGATACTTAACTATTAAGTTTTACATATGGGTTAGACTTGCAATAAACTGCTGACTGTGAGGGATAGAATCTTCTCTTTTTGGGATATGAAGAATTTTAATTAAAGTCCATTCAATAATCGTCCAACAGATATGTGAATGTGAAGTTAAATGTAAGGACTAACTAGGTTGAGACATGCCAGAGCAACAATTTGGCAAAATCTTGGTCCGTTTGAAACAGGTGTTATAAAATTATATTTTCCAGGAGGATTATTCGGATTTCAATGGGAGTGTTACAATTTTGGCAGTTTGAGAAATCGATACTAATTGGATAAGACATGTGAGAGTGTGTGTTTACCCAATGAAATACAAGGTTTTAAAGTAATCCCACTTGCAATATTAGTCAGTCTGAGCTTTCTGCTGAAAGTGGAAGCTGGATTCAAGATCAGTTAAAAAATAAATCATCCAAGGGACAGGATGTCTGGAAATTTGAGACTTAAGATCAGAGAAGTGGCATAGGGAATCCTCTGATGATTAGCAAGTGAGGGCTCTGGGAGGCACTCACGTATTGTCTCAATTGCATTCAGTATGTTCATTTGAATGCTGGCTGATTCGGACCATAGCTGATTCGGCCCAAATTACGGGCTGATTCGGACCAGATGACGGGCTGATTCGGACCATGTGAACTATTATAAGAAAAACCATGTAACACACACATTATTTAGTTTGTTAGTTATTACTGTTTTTGCAGACATACTAAGAGCATATAAAAAGTTGATATTCGGCTTTTATGGACCATGTTAGTTCTCCATGGCTATTGAAACAATGTGCCATCATTTATGGACCATGTTAGTTCTCCATGGCCATATTATGTAAATAAAATTAATTTAAATAATAATACGATTCTTCTTATCTTTGCGCATGTACAGTATTCGGTATACACATTCAATAGTAATGTGCATATAGTGTTAAATTATTCATAATAAATGAAGCTAATGAAAATCACTTATGGTGCTTGTTGTTATAGTAAATATGATTTCTTTAGGATAAAGAAATATTCCACATAAATCTTGCTTTTAGAAAAGGCATTAACATATTCAGGCTCATACCAGTATACGTAGACGAAAACAAATCATCTGCATTACATTTTTAGATAATCATATCTTTCATCAGATTTTGGACTATCTAGAATCTCTGAATTACGTTGCATCAACTTCCCTTTGAAAATGACTACTTGACATGGGTTCAAATGTTTACATTCTCAGAACAGCGTTGCGATGCCCCGGACAAATCTAAAATGCTGGCCTTTCATGTTTAACACTGGCATGGGGGGGGGGGGGGGAAGAAAGGTCAAAGTGACCCTTCACAAAGACTTTCTGGCTTAAATATGATAAAATTTTAATGCTCAATGCGTTCAACTTTAAGGGTCAGTACTTATTCAAAATTCGACACTTTACAGATAGATTATGAATTCAGAAATCATTAACAAATGATGCTTAAGACAAATATTATTAAAATATAATTTGTCTTACGAGGTCCACAAAATTAGAAGAATATAAACGTATGATATTGACATGTGATATTTTATCGAACTGAATCAAAATTTGTACAGCACTTCACTTTCTCCTTTAAGATATAAGTTTTATATAGTGCTATTAGTATATAGCAAAATAGACAATATAAACAAATTCATCATACATCTAGCAAAGGCATAACCCTACCATATTGTAAACTCAGATCAATATGTATGAATACATGTTGCTGCGATTTTTGTCCACAACAATATGCATACAATTTAATGATCGATTCCTTAAATGGAAGTTAATGATTCCTTAAATGCATATTTGAACTGCTTAACATACCTGGGAAATAATGTGAAATATCGTTTCTTAAACAAATGTAAGTGACACATTTAAATCTCAGACGAAACCCATTGATATTTCACATGGTCCGAATCAGCCAGAAATCTGGTCCGAATCAGCCCGTAATTTGGACCGAATCAGCTTGGTCCGAATCAGCCATGGTCCGAATCAGCCTGTTACTGTTCAATTATGTAAGTCGTTAATTATTTGTTAAATTTATTCATTATAAACTCATACTTCAATTTTTCTTTGACATTAGAAAAACAGAAAACTCATGCAGTTGTGATTTGGAATTTGATATGATTCATGTATTGTAAGAATGTCATGCAATATTTCACTAGCTTGAATGAATTAGGATTTAGTTGGTTTTGTATGTAATAGAGATCATGTATCATAGGAATTTGAGGTCCATTAATTTGTTTGCATAATTAAGTTGTGAATTCTTTTCAACCAAGAACTGATGGTGTTAGCATTAGGAGTTTATGCCAACATGCATGTCTCAGCCAGTAATTTATAGCCACAGCTGGGTTTGATATTTTTTTCTAAGGGGGCTAATTTTGTCATAGCTCCAGTTAAGAATGCAAATAAGACATTTATGATGGTAAGGTAGTGTATTAGTACCTGGTAACGAAATGACCAAAACTTAGTTCTGCTGAATTTGGATAGATCATATCTGTCAGAAAAGAATCGAAAAATTGTTGATTCTAGGAGAAGATAGAAAAAAAAATTCCCTCATATATTTAGGTTGGGTATTAAAAAAAAGCTCCTAAAAGACTTTCAAATGAAAAAGATTGTCCTGAATTTGATATTGACTGGTCAGTTGCCAGGTTTAGATTACTAGAAGCAGATTTCTCTTTCAATTTGGAGGATGTGGTTCAATGCTTAAAGAGGTATTATCTGAAAAAGCTGAAGGAAGTTAAAAAAATTGCTCGGCTGTTGGATCAAAAGATGTGTCTCTTATTGGAAAGTTACTTTAATATAAACCTTGATTTTACCAAACTTTATTCATCTTTTTGCTGTTCTACCAAGTCCTCCACACCATACAGAAGATTAACTGAATGCATTATTTTTTAGGTTTATTTGGGGTGACAAAAGCAAGAGGGTAAAAAGAGATACTCTTATAGTTACCTTTAAGAAAGGGGGTATTACATATGATTCATTTGTACTAATTTATGTGTTACATAAAACTTTTGTAGATTAAGCACCTCACACTGAACAAACATGATTTGTTGCAAAAACTTGTTTCCAACAAGTATTTGGACAATTTGGAGGTATACAGTTATTCAAATTAGGAAAAACTAAATGGAAAGAAACATGTAATACAATTACAAATATATTTTGGTGTGATATTATTTATGTTTTATATCTCAGTGGAAAAATTAACCATTGACAATACCGGAATACTTGTTTTCACCCTTTGAACCCGACAGGCCAGTTTACCGGCCTGTTGTAACGGTGTATATACCTGCAGGACGGTATACCGGCCTCGCTATCTACCGTCATAACCCGACAGGCCGGTATACCGGCCTGTGTTATGTTATTCGCTAGATTCCCTATAAAAGTGTCAAAATTTGCCGGGGAGGATCGGGTTAGGGTGCCGAAATATGGGGGAGATTAGGGTTCAAAGGGTTAAGATATTCTTAATTTAGTAACTGTAGACAATATTAAATCATGCACAAGGTGGAAAACAAATGGTATTGTACTTTTTAAACACTTTTTTTGCACAAGGACCTCTTTTAAATTTTGAAGAAATAAACAACACAAACTAATAAGTTTTTACAGTTCTTTGCTCTTATGTCAAATATATCAGTGAAGTGGAAAAAGAAATTAAAAATTTTTTGAAAGTGGATATACTTTCCATATAATGCTCGACAAAACTTCGCTCCTTTGGGTTAGAGCAAAGAATAAATTTATTAATAAAAATCTAATGAAAACCAAAAGCCAAATGGTAGTTATGAAACTTGGTGCAGGCAACTAGGGTGTACGATTGGTGTAAATGAATGGTCCAGCTCTTTTGTTTTGGATAAACTTTGTACAAATGACACAAAACTAATTAGCTTTAAGTTTAGATTTCCACAAAGAACTTAAGTGCACAGCCAGTTTTTTAAATGGATTAATTTATGGTAAATGCTTCTTCTGTAAGAAGGGAACAGAAAAATTTAAGCACATATTCTGTGATTGTTCAGTTATCATTTTTTGGAAATTATTTGTTGAATGATCCAAACTTAGAACCCAAATTATAAAATTATATGAAAAGATGTCTTTATAGGAAATAAAAACTGTGATGATCTTGTTAACTTTCTAAACTTGCTTGCAAAATATGTTATATACAAATCAGATTGTGCATCAAAAATCCCTAAATCTCACCTATTCTAAAAATTGTTTTATCATACAAAAGGATGAAAAAATATGTTGCCAAAGTGAATGACAGAACTGATGAGTCAAGAAAATGTGGACCCTTTTATCAATTTTTGGTTTTGCACTGTTTTTTTTTTCTATACTATTGCATCAATGAAAAACAAGAGGCAATGTACAACCCTATAAGTTTGTAAATGAGTGGTTCTTTTGTACAATATGATGATAGTATACTTGTCTGTGTGCATGTGCATGTGTATTTGTGTTGTGTCTAAGGAAAGGAACATGAGTAAAGATCAGGATGGAAAATAATCTTAAGGTAATGCCCCATACACCTACCGGTAATCATGTGGTAATGTTGGGAAACGAAAAATCATGACAGCTTATATTAAATAAAAAAAACTAAAAAACAAACAAAACAGTGAAAAAGAGCACAGTCTACAACCAAAACAGTTGATGACACAAAGAGATTAGAAAGGGGAGATAATAAAACAAATACATGTATTGCTACATTGACTTGTCACCAACAGTGATTTGAAAACAATGCAACCAGGTGATGCTGACATGTCAGCAATTGGAGTTCAATCAGTCACTTGATTATATGATGAAATTTGTTTATCAATTTAATATAACCATTAACTGAATTACATGTATATGATGAGAGAGAGGGTTTGTAAATGATGAGACTATCGATCATCTGTAAGAGTGCAACAAACTAGGAAAACTTTTTTTAAAACATGTACATGTATTTAAATAAGATTCAACTATACAATATACATTTATTTTGAAAATGGCATAATGTCTTGAAATATATAGTTGTTCCACACAGAAATAGTCCTCATCACAGGAAGCATCTGAGAATGAGATACTTTTCTAACATTTCTATAAGTGAATGATTCTCTGCAAAACTTAAATACTCCCTATAATGCTTAAATACTCCCTATAATGCTTAAATACTCCCTATAATGCTTAATACTCCCTATAATGCTTAAATACTCCTTATAATGATTAAATACTCCTTATAATGATTAAATACTCCCTATAATGCTTAAATACTCCCTATAATGCTTAAATACTCCCTATAATGCTTAAGGTTCAGGATCTTGGCTTAAAGAGCATTTGCTTGTTTCTTTTAACATCACGCTTAAACTAATGTAGCTTATGTTCATGACTCCATTTTTTGTGTCAAATAATGCACATCATTAGTAATTCAAATCTCATTATAAGAACTTGTTGGGTATGTCAGTGAGTGAATCTGACTTTCAGAATACTGCTTGTCAGTCTTTATTGGCAAAACATCAATAACAAGACCACCAGCCTGTTTAACAAAAGCCTGTTATTTAATTATTAAAAATAAGCAATGTTCTACTGGTCATGTGTACAAATTAATAACATCAATCACAGTTTGATAATAAGCAGATAAATGGGTTACCTACAAGCACTTACTTATTAATACAATGCATTAAAAGCTGTCTCATTTGTATGGTACAAGGACTTCAGATTAGCCTATTGTGAGCCCTAATCTGCAGATGTGTCAAGTGTTCTATGCTTGCACAGCCTAGGGACATTTTCTGGGTCTTTGTCTCACAGATCAATGTATTATAGTACCAATGCTAACCATACTTAATCTCTTCCAGTGTTGTTTCAGAGAATTAGGAGCTAAAAAAGTGCAAGTTTAAATTAAGTTTTGGTTTAATGTTTTTTTTAAAAAAAAGCATACAATTAAATCTTTTGCAATCATAGACATACTTTTTGGGGATTTAGTGGAAAGCATTAAGCTTGATAATAATGTCTCCCCAACAGTAACAAGAAGGAAAATATAACATCAAAGATGTTGTTGCTGGTATCCATGGTTTTACAGATAGTATGCATACACTTACATACAATGCATAATAATGAATAAGAACTAATTAAATGTGATTCAAATATTTATGAGTTCCATAAATTAATTAAATCTCTTAGTCAGCCTAATATAATTTACACAGCTAAAAATATTTGTGTGGCATTTTCCACACTTAACATTCTAAGAATTGCATGCTAATGTTTGAATCATAAGAGAGAAAGAGTATAGGATTTTATATCTAAGATCTGAATACTTGGAACAGTCTAGAAGAAAGTATATTGCAGTCTCAATTTCACCGCATGAGCAGTACTTATTATTAGATACATGATTTGTATATAACTTGTAATTTAAGTTACTACAATTTGTTCTTAGCCTAGCATGCAAGATCTGAAACATTTCTATTGCCAGCATGTAACATGGAGTTGTTCTTTATCACGGTTTAAGTAGGGTTTAAAATTTTGTATTGAAGGGTTGTTTCTCACTTCAAGTTCTATAATCAAATCACAGAAAGTAGAATAAATTGTAAAACAAAGTCATTCTATCCATTAGGGGTCGGAAGATCATTTGAAGATCAAATGGAGTAGGTCCCATGTTCTGTAAATAATGGTCAACTTAAGTCTTGAAGATACATGGGAGCAAGTCCATGGTAAATTTTAAAAAAATGAAGCAGTTTATGTATGTAATGGCGAAAGTTGAGGTTTTCTCAGCTTGTTTCATGGTACAAATGTAAAAGAGATGCAATTTTTGTTGCACCCATTATTATTTTCATCACCTCAACATTTATCTTTTCTATGGATTCTTTATCATGCATTGTATAATTGTCCCAATATGATCGGCATAGTAAAAAATTGGAATAACATAATATTTGTTTATTTTTTCCAAGGATAATAGATCTAGTTTGAATTTGAGACTTCTTAAACAATTTAATTTCTCCCAGGCTTTGTAGAGAATGTATTTAGTATGTATATGTCAAGTGGCCCAGATATTGGTGTTGAGTAAACTCTTGTTGCTTTGTTTTGGTCATGCTTAATATAGGATGGTGGTACTGATTGGCATTGATTCAATTTTGTCTGGATTAAATGTAACTAACCAACATCTGGACTTGATTGTTTCCATCAGAGTGTTGAAATAATTACATTTAGACTTCCTAAACTAATTAATAACCATATTTTTCTTTTGCCTAGAGAAAAACCATTGTCTGGATTCTATGTTTCACTTTGTCATACAATTCTTTTCTCTGCTTTATAAGTTTTCAAGGTAGATTGCTATTGTGCATAATAGCAGGCTTGTATGGTACACATTTACTTACTGCATCCTGGATTATATTTATAAATTTCTCAACACTGACATTGACATTATTTTTTTAATTATACTCTTCCCAAGTGAAAGACACACATATTGAATTCAAAAGAGTATAATTCCCATGGTCATATGATCAGATTTATCTTTTATAACACAGTAATTTTGAGAAGGTCAATTTAGAATAGCATGTATAGTACAGTGATAATGAATACCTTCTGGGAGAAATTGGTCCAAAATGTCAGCAGAGTATATGAAGTCAGGTTTTGATAGTAAAATTAGATCAATCACAGTCTTGGAATGCTCTGTAAAATTTGATGCATTGGTTATTAACTGGTAAAGATTATCTTGCACAACAATAAAATTTTGTTATTTGTAA
The DNA here is from genome assembly GCA_029339505.1 of Unio delphinus. Classification (NCBI taxonomy): domain Eukaryota; kingdom Metazoa; phylum Mollusca; class Bivalvia; order Unionida; family Unionidae; genus Unio; species Unio delphinus. The sequence continues at coordinate 6,784,611 of JAQISU010000303.1, forward strand.
GGAGGCAGATTTTGTTAAATTCTCCCATTAAAATTATATAGTCAGGGTTAGTGGATTGAGCTTTCTCTTGCTTAATTCAAGACACTCCCAAGATGCATCACAACTGGGTGGTCTGTATATTCATGTTATTAAATTTCTTCCCTTTAGTATATATCTCTATCCAGTGCATTCAAGGTCAGGAAGAATCAAAATTTGTATTCAGAGTTTTGGAGTTTTAATTTCATGGGTGAAAAATGATGATATTAAAGCTGGAAAATTTTGGGGCTAAAAATCAAATTAGTCTTGATGGGATTCTGGTGTACTGAAATTTTGAATTTTAGGAGTTTTACTGTCTACATGTGTGCATGAGTGTGTGTACACATACATACACACTCATACACAGTGCTCACTTGTTTAACTGCCCAGTTTCATTAAAATATGAAAATGGCATGTGACTCAGGGTGGCTGATGGTTTGTTTAATGGATAGTTAGACAGACATACAGACAGGTGTAAATTTTAACAGTGAATCATTACAAAAAATATGCATAGATCAAAATCATGAATACTAGCTAATTAAATTAAACTATTTGCTTCCGCTTTGGTTTTTGCATTTACTAGCACATGACTATGAATATTTGGCAAGCTATCATTAAATTTGGTGAGAGGATGAATTTTGATATGTGTTACAAGCTTATTGTCAAAGCAGATCTATATGACTCATATAATTTCATGCTTCAGTAACTTTGTTGAAATGTTGCTGTACCTTTTGCACAGTCTGTTTATCTGGATGGATGAATGTGCTTTAACAGCATGTCAGAGCAACACTGGTTACCAGTTATATAGTCACCTATTATATATTTTAAGGAGCCATTTTGCATTGAATATTAAAATGTAGTGTTGTAATATATCAGCTTCTTAATGGCTCATTAATTACCTTAGATGCATATTGCTGATTAAAAGTTCAGTTCTAAAAATGTAACAATAAAATATTGCAAAAAACCCCAATGTATTTTCTAGAAAATTGTACAACATTCTGTTCTCAAGAACACTTTAGTCTGAAATTATTTCCTGCATGAAAAATTCATGTTTGCAATGGCTGCTGGAGACTTCTCAAAGCTTCATAGTGGCTAACTATGTCACCAATTACAGTCTTGTTGATTATATGAAACTATCATATCCTTCAATTTTAAAATACCAAAGTAATAATGAAACCATTAAAATTTATTTTCTGTTTAATAGTCTTTAACAAAATAGCAAAAAATTCCTTTTATAGAGATTATGAGATTTTTCAAGTGCTCAAAGAAAATGTTTTCAGACATGGGCCAAGGGAAAATAATTAAAGGATCACTACCAATTGCATAGGTCAGGTCATGACCCAAACCAGGGTCACGTTGATGTTCTGAAGGGTCACCAGGATTTTTTTTAATGTTGGTAAAACTTATCAGAATGTGGAGATGGGGTTGTGAGGCTCAGTAATTTTCTAAGGGTCATGGTGGAAAAAAAAGGATGGGAAACCATTGGCATAAGTACATCTACTACTCAATATATTAAACCAGCATTTCTTTATCAAGTCAGTGTAAGCAAGAGACAGCTTGTTATTTATTACTAATATGCTGTTCAAGTCAGCACTGATCATAGGTAATCAATGAAATATGGAGAATATAATGATAATGTTCCTGTAACGGGCTGGTTGGTTATCAAAGTATTAGTACAATATTGCACAAGCCCTGGTCAGAGGTATTGCGCAACTTGGAGAAAACAACACGTGAAAACTGCCTCCCGCTAATTCTCGTTATCTAAAGGATGACCTCTACGGTATAATTTGCCCGGTTAATGGATGTGGTAATCTGAGATGGTGCCTTGAACAAAGACAACACACGAGCCCCCGTAAAGATAAAATATGAATTTAATTAAAATACAACCAAGAAAAAGAATGACACAGTAAATTACACTTTTCTTTCCTTCTGACTATTCTTCATTCAGAAGCACTTCAAAACCGAAGCTTTAAAATAATGGATACATTAATTAAAAATTCAAAACACTAATAAAATAGATGAATTTAGCCGTTAAAAGCTGATATTAACTTTCATCATGAAATCGAGTGTTCATTAACATCGGACTGATTGGGAAATTTACAGTGACCTTGTTCGTCGACTGGTTTTTCTCTTCTGCGTGCGTCACGACTTTACTTTGCCCTCTGGTGACGTGGGATTGCCCAACTCTGACTTCTGACTCCTTTTCCCTCCTTTTCTGGACTTCTCTTCCCTCCTTTTCTTGACTTCTTGCTAATTCTCACTCTTTCCAAACAAACTATTTCCCTTGTGTTTTTGGCGTCTTACAATCGTTCCACCTTCAATTTAACCTGGAACTGCAATTGTTTTACGAACGTCGTTCTTGCAACGAACGGTCGGAGTCCTGGTAACGGTTCTCTCTTGCAAAGAAATTTTTAGACTAATTCAAACTCATAAGCTCAGAGGATATATTTCCCCGATTCTGGGGTTCGACACACCCCCTTCCCTCTACATTTGACCAATCGGAATAAATGCTATTCCTACGGACATTTGAAAAAAACGTCTATCAAGATGCCAAAAAATGCCACTCGGGTCGAAATATCACCCTATCAAGCAAGTTATCATTTGTTTCAAATCACTTTGACAGCCATACGTGAGAAATACACTTAGTTCGGTTCTACTATAAATATTCTAACAGCGTGACCCAGTTAAATAAACATTCCATTCGTCCAAACTCTACTCCAAGACAGTTAATTGTTGGCTAGCCAACGAATTAATTAATGAATTTCACTGACGAAAAATTTGGCACTTGACAGTTCCCCAATTCAAAGGCTATTTGCTTCACTTTGTGCACACAGGTTTCATCATTTTTGTTATAGCTAAGCAGATCATCATTACAATGTGGATGGATTTACAACTGGGAGCTGAGTATTAATAATTTACCAGTGTCTTTTAAGAACTTAAAATAAAAATACAACATTTTGCTGACAGGCTCAAACTTTCTTTCAGGCAAATTAAATAAGTTTTGTGACAGGCTTGCTGGTCTACTCACTTAGAATTTTTTTTTAAAAAAGGGGCCCTGATCTAGATTTAGTGGGGACCCTGGCATTGGGCTATTAGCTTTTTTTTAGCTGTTTATACATTATGTTTCCTTGCTATTTGAAAGTTATCAGTTGGTTGTTTGAAATTGATTTTATTTTTACAGGAATATAACTTTTATACAATTTATAACATATTTAAAAAAAATATATAATGCTAAGATTTTTTTTCTTTCTTTCTTATTATGACTTCAAACAGTAGCCATCCCACCCACCACAAAAATAACAAAATTGTGATATAAAGATTCAAAATATTACAGGTATTGTGATTTGTTCAGATATATACTTTCTTAATTTTAAAAAACATCTTTAATTCAGTCTCAATAGGCAAATATCAGTCACCAAAACATTAATTTTAATTTATTTAACCTTTTCCTCGCTTGTGAATGTTGACAATGCTATTTATTAAATTTAGCAGATGTTATAAATTTAGGAATGTGCCATATTGATTCAAATTTTGTTTAATTTTAAAACGAATAAATTTGTAGTACGTCTCCACTTGTCTAATTTACCTGTACATTTTATTCAACGTGTAGATGCCGTTTATCAATGAAAAAAGAATTTATTTCAGCTGTTATACCGTTCGGACTTAGACTGAATCAGAATAAATACTAAAAAAAAACAATGGGTTAATAATTAATCCTAAAATTACCATGTTTATGCTTTATTCACTTGTCCATGCACACTCTGAACGATATGTTTACATTTGTACAGCACATAAGGGGCCAAACTTACTGATTAGTAAGCGGACGCCATGTTGAATAACTAGCATAGGTTTGATTAGGTGACAATAAACATACGGCCTTTGTGTTGGAGTTTATCTGAAATAGTGCATACCAAAGGGACGTATATTATCTCTGTTTAATTGGATTCAAGTGTTTTTGTTGTGTGGTTGAGGAATCTGATTGGGATAAAGGTCCCTGTAAACTTCAAGAACATAGAAGGAAGTTGAGGTGAGTTTTGTCCCCAACATCGACAGGTGCAGTCAGGTGCTTTACATTTAAATTACGTATTACTCATCATTATCTAATGTCTACAAATGCTCCTTGAATTTACTTAAAAAGGTGTGTTGGTAATTGTTTTTAACATTTATGTACACTATTCCATGTGGATTCTTTGCTGGAATCTTGCAGGTGTTCGTGAAAAAGTTGTTCTCCTTTTTTCTTCTCTTTCTGACACGACCGGTGGTGGAGAACCGCTTGGTAAAGACACAATTCGTGTTGGAGCATCCACTTTGAAACTCTTGGATATATTAAAGAGTCTTCTGTTAGTAGAAAGCTGCCAGGTAATCGGGATGAATTATAAAGTAGACACCCGAGCACAAATCGTGTCTTCATCTTCATCCGAAATATGACTGAAGGGACTAAACCATGTCATGACACAGGAGTTTGGAGTTTACGTCTTATGTAGTTTCATGCACAAAAGAGAGAAATTTATGCAAACATAAATAGATATAAAATCAGGTTATCTACCTGCAGTTTTATTTAGCAAATGAATACTTTTTATGTTTGTTTTGAATTTTGTGACTCAGATACAAGTAGTGAAGGGGGAATGTTAAAGTAGTAGATGCTTATAAATGTGAAAGCAGTCTCTTGATCATAACTGCTGATGGTATAAAAAAATAGTTTCAGACAAATATAATAAATCATCCACGCTTTGTTTGGCTTTATTTTATAAAATTATTGTTGCGTTTATTTTAAAATATCATTTTATACTGTTTATTCAAGCTTTCCTTAAAATTATTTGTTTATATTTAAATTTGATATCCTGTTGATTTAAAATTTGTTGTTTAATTAAAATCTTTTTTAAAGATATCCAGTTATGCTGTTTAAACTTTAAAAAATTCTTTTCAAGGATTGGATAAGTTAATTAGGTTTATAGTTATCAATTAAATACTTATTTTGTGGATGCGATCCTTCCAGAGATATTCATACCTTATTCCATTGACTGTCTATTCTTTAAAATTCATATATTTTCCTTACCATGTTCAAATGAAAAGTTTTGTTTATTCTTTGTCATTAATGATGATATTCATCTTTTTTATTCTTTTCATATTATAAAATGCTAAAGTTTGCAGAATAAGCTAAACCTCAGATCATCAGATGTACTTGAATAATCATGATACTGTTCTACCCGTTTATGTCGACATCCTTGGGCATGAGGAAATATTGTCAACATAGGCGGATGTAGAGATAAGTGTTAGGGTGGTGTCTGAAAAAAAGATACAAGTTAAATCCGTTAGCATAGGGTGACCTGTTGTCAGTGAATAGCATTTGCACTTTGAGAAAACAGTGGACATTTTGAGTACATGAAGACAAAACCAGTGTGAAGTACACTTTTATATTGACATTTGGTTTCCGTTGTGTAATAAAATCCATAATATTTAGTTTTCTTTGTGTAATAAAATCCACAATAAAATATTGCATCGGTCACATCCCGATAATACAAACATAACAATATTGAATGTCGGCATTTGCACTTGGTTGCATAGTTGTTATTTACATGTTTTAAGTACATCTACTTAATATGGCCTAGATTTTGGTCAGTTTGTTCCCATCTTATTGATGCTACCAAGGGGATGGGGCTTTTCACTGGGAAATGAAAACCTGTCAGCAAGTTTGTTTAAACAGTATATGTATTCTCCACAAATACTTTTGTATCCGATGTTATGACGAAGTTTTAAAACGACTGAACCAATCACATTCAGAGGTATTGAAAATGCGTAATCATGTGTATTTTGATGCAAATTTATTTTATCTGGGGCGCAGAAAGTCACGTATACAGAAGTCCTCTATGCTCATCAATTTGATGGACAGCAAATTTAAGGGCTTGCTAGTCCAGCTTCGACCACCTGTTGAGTGGGAAAATGTGTTGATCATTTTAGCTGTACTGATATTCACAATCAGAAAATTCAGTGGCTGAAAGACCCCCAGATGTACATGTTGTCGTTGTAAGCGTACATCTGAAGAACAGGACCCACAAGCTAGGTGGTAAATTCAGAGACGACTAGCAGCAGAGTGGTGAGAAAATGTGCTGATATTTACATTGACTGATTTCAGAGGTAGAATGACCCAATGATGTAGTTGTGTACAAGAGTACATCAAATGAACAACTTTTAGCTTTCATTATTGTGATCAACTTTTAGCTTTCATTATTGTGATCATTTCCATGTGTAGCAAACTAAGTAATGCATGTGACCTGAAAATGAAGACATGTTGAGAGTTAGACAAAATGCTGCTTGCAAATTTGGATAAGGGTTAAACAGCAAATTGACGAAGATTATAATGAAATTCAAAATAGTGCTAGAAGTTTCTAGAACTGACTTTTTACATGGAACACTGTATGATGCATAACTTAATGCTTGGAATAAGATCTTTCCTTGCCCTGACATAAATCACTCTCACTCCAACGGAGAAACTAGGGCTACATGTCAGTGCTATCAAGAAATTTGAAAATTGAACTCTGGCAACTGCTGTTGTTACTTGTCTGGAAATATAGCTATTTCAGGTATGCCCAATTTACTTCTGGTAGGGGACTGCAGTGTTTGCTGTTGAGACGCATGTTTTCCCCAAAACAGGAGGCCTAAACTCCAAGTTTTAAAATCCTAGTGAGACCTCTGTTCAGACTTTGGAAAATGCAAGAATCTATCAGATTTCATTGCTTTTAAGTCGCTGCAAGAGGCCAGCTTTATAGGCACAATCAAAGCCTTTTTTTTATTATTATTAATCCGACCCCAACATTAAAACCTGATAGCAAGATCAACTTACTGTTGAATAAGTCCAGGTAGGAACTGGCCGCTAGCCTACATAAATGGTTAGGCAGGAAAATTAAAGCCTGGTGGCAGGATCAACCAATTATTGAACAAAATAGGGGTCTGACCTTGCAGCTTGTCAACATAAATGATTAAAAAAACATAGGATGTGTTCAAGTTGGGACCAAGGGCTTCTGTTGACATGTAGGTTTATTTTTCTATCTCTATGTCAACATAAGCATGACAGTTTTGGTAGTAATAGTAGACCAAGGGACAGGGACTTTGCTTTTTTGTGAAATGAATGATAAAGCTGTTAACTTTTTTTTTGTTTTCAGTACTTCTGAGTAGTGTGTAATTCAGACATTGACCTTTGTGACTATTTCATGGCATTTCTAAACTAGATCATTATATTTTTGTCTACTTTGGTTCTAAGTCATCCCAGTGGATAGAAATTTAAAATGTTTTTCATAATGCATTATTCAGTTTTGATAGCTCTATCGGCAATAGACCAGAAGATATCTTATGTTAGTTGTCCATCCATTATCACAAGGTTGTTATCACAACTCTTACTAAATTTCATGAAGGATTGCTATGAAACTGTACAGATGTGTCCATCCCAAGGTCTTGTTTATCCCAATTGAAATTGGTGCCACTTGGACATCCCGTTTGGCCACCTGTGGTCATCTTGATAATCTTGTCATTGCTACTTCTTATGATTGGATGGTCATATTACATGGAGTTTACATAGAAAGACTTCATATATCTTGTTGAAAATTGTGTTGTCACTATGCCTCCTGAACAGAAAATGCTATTGCCATGTATGGGTCAAGCTTCATTTGAATTTTATGAAGTGACTTCTCCTTTTGGACAAAAGGAGAATCTAGAGCTGAACAGGGATACTTGGAAGCAAGCAAGACAAGCCATATGTGTGTGTTGTTTTCAATCTGTTATTTACCGGTCTGGTAGCCTGGTATTTAGAGAGCATATGCCTCAGATGTGATAAGCTTTAGGTTCGATCCCCAGCCGAGTCATACCAAAGACTTATAAAAATGGTACTACATGTACTAGCTGTCTCGCTTGGTGCTCAGCAATAAGAGTTCATGTTAGGATTGGTCAGCCAGGTGTCAGTATAATATGACTGCGTGGGACATCATGCTATGTGTGCAAGCATGATGCCCCAGTTCTAGACCACTATAAACAGTCACACTGCAGACATCATAGTGATTTGACTGAAAAAGTGTTGCAGCTATTTTTAAACTCACAATCACACATACAATCTTTTATTTAAATCATACCCTCTGTTTCTCAGTATGCATATTTGCATTTAACATTGGTTTTTAACATTAATTTTTTTTTAAGTTGAACATTTTCAGAGTTCTATCTAATTTGGTACATGTTTAAATACCATCATATTCATATTCAGTGTATTTTTGCATTATGATTTAAAAATAGAACAACAGAAGCTTTATTTTGTAATGAATTTTAACTGAGTTATTACATTACAGTATTATTTGCAAGTTAGTACAAATGCTTAATCAACTACCCTTAATCAAGAATTTTTCTTTTTACTTTCTTAACGTTCACTATAAAATGACAGTTGACCATTTTTAAGCTTGTTTGAAAGAGCCCCCTGTACAATGTACTGAGAGCAAATTGACAAATCTTTAAGATCATGCTGTTCATCTTCATTTCTTAGTGCAGACAAAACTTTACTGTAACTGTTCATTGACATCACACTGAAGAATTAGTCATTATATGAATGGACCAAACCCATTGGTCTTGCTAGGAATTTACAAATAGCCCATGACTTGTTTAAAAAAAAAATATTAAAAGCACCCCCCCCCCCAACAAAAACTTGCAGGCTCCACCCATAAGCATATTGGGCATACCTGAAGTGGCTAAATGAGAAGAACCAGTGGCTGTCATTGAACTTACTTTTCCAAATTCTTTACACCACTGACATGAAGCTATTAGAATCAAACAGAAATTTTTTCAGTTCAAGGAAAGGACTTATTCTGAATAGATTTTGGGACGGGCCTAGGCTCGTGCTTGAGGCTCGATAATTTTGAAGCATTTTTGGGGGCTTGAGGTCGGAGCTCAACGAGCTTACGTCTAGAAAAATTATCAGCTTTTTTATATTATCAGACCGGATAAACCCATGTGATAATTAATTGACTGTGGGAATGAGCGGCTTTACAGATTCACATGGCCTACGCTTCCCCATGTGTTGGTTGACCAGTGGGCGGTCATTGCCTTGCAGTGGTCATCGATGGGGCTCCTAGGATAATAATTCTGACTATTATGATTGTGGCTGATGGGGAGAAGGAGTTTTTCAACTTCTGCAAGCGAGAGAACTGGTGAACTTATCAAGCATTTGGCCTGATGATGAGTGGCACTGGAGGGGCAGTAGGCACACAACTGACGTCCAAGAGATTTCTTTTAAACTGATTTTTGAACAGTTCAAACAACATAAATGTGTTTTCAGCAATTTTTCATATTGTATCTGCTCTTTGTTAAGTTTTACTTATATATTTTTTTTCTAAAGCAGTAGCAATGTTAAAAAAAATAAGAAATCTGCTGTTTGGACTTATTTTAACAAGTGCGAAAAGGATAATTTTGCAGCTTGCAATGAATGTAAGAAGACAGTCTGCATATCCACAAGGAAACACTTCAACAATGCATCAACATCTGCTTAGCATTCATCACTATTCAAGCTTGAAAGCTCGAAAAAATTATTGAGCTCGCACGAGCTTCAAATCCCCGAGCTTTTCTATACTCTAATTCTGAACAAGAAGCCAGGCACCACACACGCTCTTATACTTGGCAACTGTTCCATTTATACTATCATTTCTAGCAACTTTAGCACTCTTCTGAATCTCATTACAGTCTTCATCAATTTGCCCTTTAACACCAAGATGCTTATCCATATTTCCTAACAGCATTTTGTTTAAGTCTTCACAGGACTTTATTTTGAGATGATATGCACTACTTGTTTTGCTGCACTAGGAAATGAACAAGATAATGAAAGCTAAATCAGTTCACTTCTTTTACTCTTATAATGACCACATATAAATCTCTTGGTGAATTTGTCTCTGAATTCAGTCATTGTAAATATCTGCACATTTTCCAACCACTCAGCAGCTAGTTTAAAACTTTGAACTTGCTGCCCAGCCATTGTTCTTTTGAATTCTGTCATTGTAAATATCAAAATATCAGCACACCTAAAATGATCAATTGATCAACACATTTTCCCACTCCGCAGGACTGGCAAGCTATTGAATTTGCCACACAGGCAAAAAGTAGGATATGGTGGGCATTTTCAATAAAGAGTGGTCTCCTGGACTCCATACGAAAATGATGGGTCCGTTAAGGAGGGGAAAAAAAGAAAAAAAAAGAACTCCAACTTTTCACCTTCTGCTCATGCACGAGCAAAATAACCAATGAAAAGCAATGTTTTTAATAGAACAAGGCATTATGCTAATGAAAAATTCCTTGGAAGTCAGTGTATTAAGATGTATTCAAATACCCTCCAAAATGTGTATCCTAATTGCATTTCAAGCAAAAACCTCCTGGGCTTAATGTGTCAAATGATCATGTGATATTGTACTCTATGCTGCGAAAAGAGCAATAAATGTTGATTAAATAAATTAATGACAAAACTGCATTCATATCTAACTGTAGTGTAATAACATCGTACAAACTCCAATAGTTGCATCATTAACATAATGTTCAATTTCTTCTGACATCCAATCACAGCATTAAAGAGAGCTACTTGACATTTGAGAAAGCAGTTTTGTCAGCTTTGCTTGAGAAGCATTATTAAGATTTTGTTATCTTTATTTTAATTTACATTATACTATTTTGTATCAGTAGTGATTCAAAATATATGTAGGTTGATATATACTCACTGACAGTACACTTTTTTGAAGATACATGTAATTGCTAATAACCCAGCTCAATAGAAGCCATCAACACGTTTTTTTTCTTTGCTATTGACATATTAATTTCATAGCCAAATGGATAACCTGTCCTAAAGACACTACATTGTTGTTTTCTTATCCATTATGTAGACAATACTCAAAGTGACTCATATGAGATATCTAGAATCTATTCCATTGTTTAATTCTGGTTTTTATAAAAATCAGCAATTATAAAGAAAAACTTGTGAACCAATCAATATAGCTGTTATACAATTATTGCATTTTAATGTTGTTTCTCATTCCTTGTGTCAGATAAAAAGGTTTAATTAGACTTTATTTGGGGTCTCACTCATGAAAACTGCTATACTGGAGATATCGTAGTGATATGACTGAAATTTTTTAAAATCTTTAAAAGTCCAGATCACACACACACACACACACACACACACACACACACACATGAAAAGTCTTAGAAAATTGAATATATGATGAGATGTTGATGGTGATTTATTTCTGGAACATTCACATAACACCCTTTAATTTTTGAAAACTTTTCACAATAATCTTGGTGAGTCATTGATGTGTCGAGTGGAAAAGATTTATAGTGTAGTTTCAGGAAATGCCAGCTAGTGTGGTCTTGCACATCATAAATAGGAAATGACAAAGTGTGATCATTGTGGTGTATTGGTATACAATCACATTATCTCAGATATAGTTGGAGACTTTGATAAAGCTTATGTTAACATGTATGGCTGTTTTTGCAAGAAAAATATAAACACAATACTCTATTACTTTGGAATGGACAGAATCCACTTTTCACCTGCTGGAGTAAAATAATTTCCTGATTGTACTGAGAAAAGCTGCATGTACCTAACATTGGACGATTTCTATTTCTCAGTTTTTAAATGATAGTTGGACCATAGACATGAACAATGGCATAGACCAATAATGAAATCTGGACTGCAAATACAAGGGGAGTAGAAAAAGATTATTTAAAAATGTGCCTAAATTATCCTGAATCAAAATCACTTTGCCTTTTACTGCTGACATGGGGATGATCTACAAAGTCATTTGCATGGATATGCTTGGTCACAAGCAGTCCAGGTGCTCAGGTCATGATAAGGTTTATGGCTATGAAGCTATTATCATTCATTACTATGTTGAGCAAATAAAAAGAAAAATTCTTAGTGCAAGTGATAACTGCAATTCCTTGGTGAATGTCAATGTATGTCCAATGACAGTTGTAAGCAATCCTTGTAAGTGAGACTGTTAGATTTTCATAGTAAAAGCTATCTTCAATGGATCACAGTTGTCAGAAAATATAAGCAGTAGATAAAACTCTTCTTTGCTCATTGGTTAAGATTTATTGTACTCATGTGTATCTGATTCATATATACATCTGTCTCCTTTGCTGACCCCAAATACTTGTACAGTGTTAGTCACCAAAACAATAATATCTACAACAGGTAACCTTGATTCATTGAAACTTACCGGTGTGTCTTGTATCATGTTAGCTAGAGAAAATATATCTTTGCTTGGAATGGGTGCAAACAAACTCTAGAGTCTAGACCAATCAGTATAAGAATGTTATGCAAATCAAATGATTTCAATTAGTTTTTCTTTAGAATAAAGACAAAAGTAATGGGTCATGAGGTTTGATAATCTGTGTGTCTGATAGAATTATATATAAATATAGCAAAGATTTGGATATTAATGATTTCAGATGCATTTTATTAGAGACTTAAAAAATAGCAATTATTTGTATGTTTGGATAAAATAATTGTTCTTTATCCGTGAATTACAAATTACAGGCTCATATAAATGGCATCATTTGTGCAGGTTGAGCAGTAAATGGGCTAGCTAGGATGTTTTTGGAAAAGACTATCTGTGATATAACATTTATTTCAATATTTTGAGTACTTTTTTCATTATCGAGTTGCCCATCATTGGACTGGGTGGCCATTTTCAGACATAGCTAACATGCAAGACCAGTGCTTTCACCCCTGAATCATGCCACCAATTTCTTTTAGATCTTTTTAAATGGCGATGGGAAGCTCTAGATGACATCAATTCTGTTCCATGGGATATTGTACAAGTTTTATTTATTGGATCAGATATGCTTTAAATTTGTAGTATTCACTTTTGAACACATTATTGATGAGGCCAGATAAGAAATATATGTGGTTTTGATTACATTTGTATTTTTTAAAAATTAGGGTAGGAAGGTCAGAACAGACTTTTTAATATATTTTGTTTTTGGGCATGGGGTGAGGGTCCAGGTAGATTTAAAGGAAGCACAATCCATGAGAAGTGAACTTTGATTATAGTTAAATCCCATAGTTTATCTATCTCCCCCCCTTTGTGTCTTTTTTTCCAAAATTTTATTTTATTCACTAAATTTTTTAGGATTGGCATATTAAAAATAGTGTCAGTTGGGTAACGAGAACCACATATTCTTTTTATTTAGCCTAGGCAAATTTCTTTGCAAAAGCTTGGAGGTAAATGTGTCAGACACATCGCCTTACATTTGAAATTATGAAAGCTAATAAAACACATATTTTAAATCACTAGGAGATATTTACCAATTCAAAATATGAGGAATAAAGTTGTAATGCATATATAGTTATGAAAAGATCACATTACCAATAATTAATTGGTATATCCAATGTGTAAGGTTGTTCCTTTAATTCTGGTCTCAAACCAACATGAGGGCATTTTTAATGGCCCAAAGCACACCACCTTTGTTAACCCACATGATGTAGTTTGATGGGCCACATGTAGCCTGCTTTAATTCATGTTCTAATAATGTTTTCACCTTAAGAAAAGTTGATGTTTGTGTCAATATAAATGAAAATATGTTGTTGCTAATAAGTACACTTGCTTTTGTTACTTCTTCTGATAATGCAACCTGTTAATTCTTGTAACCATAATAAAGTTTCAGATCTTTGCAAAGAAAAACTTTGTGAAAATACATTTTGCCATTTTTAACTTGCAGTAAAGTACTTATGTATTTTCAGAATTATACTATCAAAGTTCACGAGTGCTGACATAGTTTGATCAAAATTACTATGGAAATCAGCATCTTTTATTTCAGAACATGTATGTAATTTTTGTTTAAAAAAAAGTTCATTTCCAGAAAAATGGCCAAAGTTAAGCCTGTTAGTAAATCTATTCCTTATGATCATGTTAACTATCATAGACTCACCTTTATTTTTCATATGCTTTTGAAGGAAGAAAAAAAAAATCATCATTCCTTAACTAGGTTTCTTTGAAAACAAAACTTGTGTATTTGACATGCTTTTGCAAACTGCTTGTGGTAGTAACTGAAAAATGGCTCAAACCTTCAGATGATCTAGTCATAGTTATGTTAGATGATTTTATTAAAGGTTCTGGCTTAGTTGATCATTCTATTTTACATGAAAAATGAAAACTTGGCCAAGTTGATAACATTACTTCAAAAGTTTTCATTAGTAGATATGTTTTTCTAACTTATTTATTATCTTCAAGGTCACAGGTCAATATTTTAGATGTTTTTTTGCATTTTCTCCTGCTTTCAGACAGTTACTAATTCTTTCATTGATAATGTCTTTTTGTCTCCAGTTTTAAAAACTTGTTTAATTAGTGAACTGCGTAAAAGCAGAATATTTCAGTCTGGAGATGCCGTACAAAAATCTATTTATTGACAGTTTCAGTTTGCACTTATGGTAATTTAAAACAAACACATTGGAATAAAATGCTGTTGACATTTCATTGTATAATATTCTGAAAGAAAAAAGTACAGGTAGTTTCAGAGAATGGAAGCATAATCTGATACTACTAAAATCATATTTGTACCAACCATGTTCAGATATGTTAACCCAATCTACACCTTGGTGGATTGATTGGCTAATTAAAGTGCTTTGTCCTAGTGACATCTGTTGGATTTCATGTGTTGCCTCCCTTAGTATGTAATGCCAACTAACCAATACATGTAGTGGGTAACAGCAGTGCATTGCACATTGGCTGAAAATGGTGGAGGAATTACCTTCAAAAAGATACTTTGTAAGTTTAATATTGAAAGCATAACTACATGTACTTAGCAGAGACAAGGCATTACAATTGTATTTGAGTGAAATGATGTAATTGTACAAACATGGACTGGTAGGGGAAGTTGCTTATTTATGAGTCCATTACAGTTGTGTGCTCACCTTCTCTTGATCATGTGAGAACAGTGTTCAGATTTGAACAACTTGATTTTGATTGGATGTAGAACCTTGTCTAGCAGAGATGCTAAAATTGAAGCAGTAGCAAATCCAGAACTCAGAAGGACATGTTTTCAAATACATTTAATAACCTAGTACTGGGCAAATCTCCATGTTTTTCTTGTTTGTTAAAACTTCTTATACCACTTTTCCATTTTATATATACATGACGTATATAGTCTTTTATTAATTTTGGGAGTTAAAATGATCCACATGAATTATTCAAATTTTGGAATCCATGATACTAGTATATATTTTGGACAGACAAAGTAAGTAAATGAGTAAGAATAGATGCATAGGTTCTTTTTTGTTGTTCCTTCTAAAACATAATCAGTACATAACTCTTTGTACTACCTGTTTCATTCTTGAACAACCATTTCATTGGTTGAAAACGTTGAATTTAACCTAAACATATTAAATTTTTTGGGAATTAATACAAATCATTAAAACTTTTTTGTCTTTTTAAATAAAGAGTTTTTGTTGTGCAAAAATATCCCCCTCCGCCAAATAAAATAAAATAAATAAATGTGTAATGAGGAAACTATGGTGGATCAAATAACACGCATTTGTAGTTGTTATTGACAGCATTGTGTGGCCACTTCCATCAAGTCAAAATAACCTTGCATATAGTTGTAGAATTGTAGAACATAGATTTAATGGGGTTTGATAATTTGCATCAAGTGATATGCATGTTTGCACAAGAAAAGGTGAAGAATATTCCAATAGTGTTTTCACCTCCATCTGTTGCCATATTATACCTCTTCAACAAACATGTAGGTATGGTCAATTCCATTACCCTGGGACAAATTCATCATGGACTGAATGATTTTCTAAAAGTCTGCTGGCAAGCAGACTGGAAAATTGAATTTGCCCATGAGAAAGTTGAGCTTACACTCAGTATGGTTCGGTAGAGAATGGTTTTAAAACTAATAGAATTATTATGCATCATGGAGGAAAACAAGGTAGAAACTAAAAGTAATTTCATCACTGAAATGGTTAATGATTTCGCTATCATGTCTTTGGGAGAGTGTTATTTTATATCCATTCATGTCTGCCTCTGCTTCCATATGTCATCCAGTTTTCTACAGCATTTTCTGCAACAAAGTAATTTGTATCCATTTAATTATTTGCCAAGCAGTATTATTAGTCTCCTATTAATCTCAACATAATCAACAGATAATGTACACCGTGTGTGGGCTTTGCATTTTCGGTAATTCATTAATCCAGCTTTAAATGAATGAAATCCTGGTGGTTCAACATTATTGATGAGTATTTTTTTTCAATGAAATCTCACAAATTATATTATTAACAATGAATCCCTTACATAAATATGGCGACATGCATCCAAATAATTTTGTAGTCTGAATTGCAACTAGTCAAGATACATACAAATATTATTATTAAAATGTTACTGATTTTGTTAGAATACCACTATTTATTCCTTATTTGTCAAAACTGGTTTCAATTTGTAACAGAATACTAACAAACCCAAACTCAATTTTTGGACTTGACCATGGGCAAGTTACTTGGAACTTGAGCTTGCCAGTGCAGAATTAGAGCTTATCCCAGAGTCAGGCAAGTTGATTTGTAAATCCCTGATTAATGCTGTGCAATCTATTTCCAAATGTGAAGCCTAATAAGGCAACCAAAAAATACTGTTAAAAATTGTACTGAAAAAAATTAATCTTTCTACTAACAAACATTTGATCATTTAAATGTCCCACCGGGTACCATCAACAGGGTGCCAGAATAATCTTCATATATATATATATATATATATATATGGTTTAGTGTTGGTTGATTGCTGTCATTAAGAGGTAACAATAATCCCCATGTGCCTGCTATTTGTTATCTGATCAAATCATCACAGTTCACACTACTTGCCCTCAGAGAGAACCCTTCAAGAAGCAAGACCAATGTTTTTCTTTTGTAATGGTGTCTTTTTCTTCTTCTGACACTGAATGCCTATGATTTAATACATGTACATTTATTATTCCTTTTCATTGGTCTGTGATAGAAATAGGCGCTCATGTAGAGCACCCCACATTTATTTCTTTCCTCAAACTTTAGCTAAAGGGATTTGGCAGGTTTAATATACTCAAACTAATCACAATTGTTGTTACATGCTACATTGGTTTTGGGTCAAATGGCTGAATGGAAAAAGGTCCATTGGAAAGTTTTCAACTGCTAGACTGTGTAGACATGAAACAATAGTACATGTATCTGACTGGCAATAGTATGATAGTGCCATAAACTTATATTAAAGATTGACCATGGATAGGTTTCTAGTCAGGCTAGTCATGAGCAATATTCACTTAAAATCTTGAATTAATTATGTTGGAACCACACACCTTCTCATTTAGCTCACCCAAACAGGGTTACATTCACCACCAAATTTTTGTAACACTTCCATTTAGGTTTAAAAAAAATCTAAGCCTGTCTTTATTAATAATTATTCCAGAAAATATCATTTTATGACACTTGTTTCAAATGGCGCGAAATTTTTCAAAAGATTTACTATGGTTTGTCTCAACTCATTTTCCACTATTTAACCTTACACTCGCACATCTGTTGCACCATTCCCCAGACCGAGCAGAGATTCCCTTGAAGTCAGCAATACATTGTGAGTCTAGCCCATACATAAGGACTCATTTGTACGAGTTATGCTGACCATGACAGAATTTGCTATAAATTTTATCTCTGCAAAATTTTGCACCATTACACATGATTAAAATTAAAGAATGTTTTGTATACAAATGCTAGCTTCTGCATTGATAGCACAGATGTGTCATTTCCATCCAAAACAATAGAAATTACATATATACCTGTATTTTTGTTATTGCTGAACCTCACACATTTCTATTATTTGATCAGAAGCTCCATTTGAAGGCTTCAGGGCTGATTTGTTTCATCCAGCCATTACAATGCAATCCACTCTGACCAGCAGCCTTGAAACTGCATACTTTATTGTGTTTTCCAAAGAACTTTATATATGTAGTCTGTGCATTCTTGTTTAATTATCTGACATTATTGGTTGTGGCTGTCAGGCACTTTTCACATCTTCTGTTAGAAAGCATTTACAAATATCACGGAGAATATCTTCTTTATTTGAGGATAGTCTTGGGCAATTTAATCAGGCTGGTCAGAATTATGCCCATAATCATGAAGAGAGGTGTAGTATATTCTTGAGAAAGAACTAAAACTTAGTTTCATGCTCTTTTTCTCTACTCCACAGTGTATTCAAACCAAATCAATTTGTCTGCGGATACGGAAGCAAAGAGAGAGCCATAATCTAGGTATGTAACAAGTTACTATCTATGCTCATGTTCATGTAAAATCTGACTGAAAAACTGCATATACCCAGCTCTGGGTCTATGCAGTCATTTAGGAGTAATTGCTAGAACAAGCAACATAGACCCTAATTTTACAGTTCTTATTGCAAAATCACATTAGGGTCTATGTTCTTATCGGTTGGACTCGATTTGTAGCAAGTTTTTATTGAACAGTCCCAATTACTGGGAATGGGTATGTTTACCAATCCAATTTTTAGGTAAAGAGGTTTATTTTACCATATGAAGATAGAGAAATACAATGTGTCATGTGTTTGTTTTTTTTCTCATTATTACATATACATATGCCTTTTCACATGATTGGACTAAACCTGTACATTGATTCTAATAAATATTTTTAATAGTGTTTCACCTGCATGTAAGACACAATGTCTCATCCCATATGACTGCATGATAAAATGTACATGTTAATTTGTATAATGTTTGCTTTCAAAGTCAGGAAGAGCAGATTGCCCATCAGTTGATGAATAACAACCAGTTTTATAAATGTATAATAAAGTATGAATAACCTACACAAATAAAAAGAAAACATAGGGTGTGGAAAACAACTTTGCTGACTGTATAGTACCTATAGTCCAATTGCAAACCACACTCAGATCTGACTTTGTATAATATGCAGGCATACTTGGTTTATGGAGTTGGTTAGCAGTAATCAGTGGAACAAGCTACATATACTCTGATCTGATGGCAAATTATGTAATGGCAGATCAGGGTCTTTGTTGTTTGCAGCTGAATTCATAATGAGGCATATATGGTACATGTATGCATATATGTATCATTATAGGTATATTGTTGAACAATGTGAAAATGCTTTAAGAAAAATCTTTGTTCTGTCATTTTACAACCTTATCTGTCAAGTTTGACCATCACACAAGTTAGCATTTTCAGTGTCAGGCAGGAGATATATTTAAAATGTGCAGTCTTTTATCATTGTTCTCAAGTATAAAACAAATGTTACAATAGTAGCCACAACTGTCCTACTCGATATACCATTGAAAATTACAGCCAATATAGACAGTTTTTCATACTATGATGACCAGCGATATGTACATGCATCTGTCTTTTTCATGTTTCATTTCTGCACAATAATTTAAGTTCTCTAATATCTACCATTACAGGTTTTTATAAGTATTTTTCATGTGAGGCAAGGAATAAATGATTGATTTTGGCCTCAGAATGTTAATGGTCAATGTCAAAGAAAATGAAGGAAAGCTTTCTCCATGCATTGACAAGATTTGCATACCAGATACCTTGATAAAAATGTGTATATGGCTTGTGTTTAAGTTCAGTAAGACAACATAGGTATTGATTTAGGAATGGGGTTCGAAGTCAGTGCAGCTAAAAGAAGGACAATGTTTTCTGTACAGTAACATTAGTTCCACATCATTGTATGGAAAGAAGCTGCAATAACGCAATTGTTAGAGTGTGTGACCTGTTTTCTAAGGGTTGTTTGTGCTTGATACCCATCCATATTGAATGCCGCTGTGTGTCTCAAAATAAATGTATTTAGCTCCATTATCCTCAGTGTGATATGGCCAAAAATATTGACCACTCTGGTAGCTTACTTGTTAGATCATCTTCCTCGGATGATTGTGGGATCAATCCCTGGTCAAGTCTCATCAAAGACTTACAAAAATGGTACTAACAGCTACTGTGCTGTACGCTCAGCATTACAAGGTTAGTGTTAGGACTGGTCGGTTTGGTGTCAGGATAATTTGACTGGGTGGGTCATGATGCTACATGTTTGCAGCATGATGCCCCAGTGCTTGGACATCACTATAAACTGTCACATTGCAGACATAGTGATATGACTGAAAAATTACTAAAGCTGCATTAAAAATCCAAATCACACACACACCAAAAATATTTATGAATGTAAATTGTGGTATAAACATCAGTCAGCATGGCTCATATTTGATACCAGCAAGCTTTATTCAAATTTTCATATGCTTCAAAATAACAATCTTAAAAATATATATTGGAAGGATTTTGCAAATGGTATTTTGTATTTAGAATACAATGCTAGTAGATGTTGAAAATACCATGATTTTTGTTACTTGAAAAAATGGGAGAGGTTTCGGGTTTGAATCCCAGCCGAGTCATACCAAAGACTTATATAAATGGTACTAACAGCTGACTCGCTAGGTGCTGGACATGGACATCAAGAGGTTAGTGTTAAGACTGGTCATTTTGGTGTTGGGATAATGTGACTGGGTGGGACATGATGCTGCATGTCTGGAGCATGCATGATGCTCAAGTGCTAGACATCGCTTTAAACTGCCAGACTGTAGACATTGCAGCAGTATGGCTGAAAAGTTGTTAAAGCAATGTTAAAAATCCAAATATCACACACACACACACACAAACATGAAAGTGTTATAACTCAAAATGCTACTTGTACCGAAAATTAAGGAGCAAGTTTATGATTATTTGAGCTGTACTGTAATCCTAATCTCTGTAGAATTGTAGTTTTGGCTGCACAAATTTCACATTTCATCATTCTGAATAAAATAAAGTGGCAAATTGCCAATATAGAACAACAAAATATTGATCATTATTGAAGTAAGTATCCCTTTTGTGGGTTTTATACTCCCACCATAGTTATAACATTGCCTGTATCTCTTTGTCCTGTTGCTATCACATCACTTTTACAGCCATAATAAATTCCATTTTAGTTAATTTAGGACTGGATAAGCAGAAGCCAAATATGTGGCATAAAACATAGAGAAGACATAGGTGAAGCTTAATTTTTACCATTTTCTAACCAAATTTAACAGCTACATGTATGGCCTCAGTTTGACTTGGAACTTTTTCATTCAGTTTAAAGATATTGATTGGTGTGTCTGTGTCATACTAGTTAAACATTCTTCTTCATTTCATTATAGCCAGGTTGCATTAGGCAGGCGAGGTTTTTATACTGTTGTCTCAAGTACTCCAGTATATCCCCCCCCCCCCAATCCTTACATGTACTGCATGGTCTGGGATCAGGTTGGGCTTGGCTATACAATTAAGAACTGATAAAAAAACATAATTGGGTTTGAGATTGCAGTGTGTAGCAGACACTATATTATTATGTTGACTGATTAGACTTGAGGATACAGTGAAGCTGATACATGTACCTTGGTTGTAGATATTTTAGAGCTGTGTAGATTGGAACATTTGTTGGTGACAGGATTGTTAAAGAATGTGAATGTACTTGAATTCCTAAGGTATATGTGCAAGTCTGGATTGTGATGTTACTTCAAACCATAAATTGAAAGGGAGTCTGCTTTTGTAAAGTGTGTGTTTATCATGTACCAAGTATACTCTACATTTAGATCCAGCTGGAAATCATACAGACCTAGATTTGCCATTGCAAATTCTCAGTTTACTAGATCTAAATGTTAAATTTGTAAGGAGTAATGAGAGGATTAGACAACTCTAGACCTGATCCAGATATTATAATTCTGTTTTGTTTGCTGTTGGACTTATAAGTAAGTATATACAGTAGTTCAAAATGATGTTACATTATGACAAAGTTGATATGGCATAATTTATTTACCAAGATGTATTAAAGCAGTATGAATCACAGTGGCTTTTATCGCTGCTTACAATGACCGGTCGATTGAATGGGGGTGTGGGGGGATTTGATGTAAAATGACATGGTTGTAACTTGTTTCAAAATAAAGGAAAGAAGAAATCTTAGTTTTAACTTCGTTTGGAAAAACATCATAGAATCAACAATAGTATTGTAGACCTTTTGACATATTTTGATGTAAATTTCCAGTGATGGTACAATAATTGGTGCACAACACAGCTATATTGAAATTCTCCTCCTTTATGGATGGTCACATCAGCATGGCGTTTTACTATAGGACTTGGTTTGATGCCTAGTGCTCATCACAATATTTTCCTCCAGTTTTTTAGGTCAACCATTTTCTATTTACTCTAACAATGTCCTTCTCACATGTTGGATTAAGAATATGTCCATTAGCATTTGAAATGTGTCTTGATTTATTAGTTTCTATTTACACTTGGACTTGTCCATAGGTGCTGCTAAATGTGTTTAACCCATATTTAATTACACTAGTGTAAGCATGGGCAAGGGAATGCAGAATTACATATCATTTAACTTTAACTTCAAAGATTTTGAAGAATGCAATAGCAATTAAATAATACCATTCAAATAATCAAAATACATAAAAATGTTTGCCAAAGTCATTTTTAGTCAGTCTTTTCCTTTTATCACAATTCCACCCGAGGACAGATGATCTTTATAATTAAAGACTCAAAGGCCAACATGATCACATTTGATTCCATTATTACTTATAATAGCTAAGAAATCTTCCCGCATTAATCAGATTACAATAAGAAAGTACTAAGCTTGTTGTGTACACATGATAGCCTTAATTGCATTATGCGGCCATGCATTATAGCGATGGTTGTAACAATTTCTGGTTTCTGGCACAGCCAAACATTGTTTCAGAAACACTGTGTTAACTCCATATGATCACTACATATAGTTATACTTACCCAGGCAATCTGTTCCTCATTCACAGATTGATTTTACAGTTTTTGATAAAAGTGCAGTTTGACTAGTAGAGATAAACATGGGAATAGATATGAATAATTTAATAGTAACATCTTGAAAATAAATTTCCATATTTCATCAGTGCGATAATAGTTTTCTTAGGCAAATTATATTTCTTTTTGACAAGCCCAACAGGCTCCTCACTTTGAATACAGAAGGGGCTTGATCTGAAATTAGAGGGGCCCTTAATTTCTTGCTATCATATTTTTTAGCACAACAAATGCTGCAGATCTGATGTTCAGTGCAGCTATCGCAGTGGCCATCTTGAAACTTTTACTGTTAGTCCTCCTATATTGTTGGTCATATCAACCTGGTATTTTTACTGAGAAACTTTGTATTATGTCAGTTTGGTTCTTAAATGAAAAGTGTGAATCTGAAGTCCTAGTATGGCCACCACAATAGCAATCTTGACAATCATGTTCTGGCTACTTCTAAATGGATGGTAATACCCTCATGGGACAATCACTTTTTATTATGTCTCCTGGTTGGTCCTATATGAAAAAGATGCTGATCTGAAATCCAATATGGTCACATGAAAATCTTATTATCTCTGCTACTAAAAGAATGGTGATATCAAACATGTGGTTTTAACTAATGACTTTATGATGTCTAGTGGGATCCTAAATCAAAAAAGTGCGAATCTCAGATGTCCAGTATGGTCACTTATAATGGCAGTGATCTTGAAAATTTTCATTACTCCTTCTGAAGGGATGGTCATATCGACATGGGTTTTCACATACAGACTTCTTATGATGTCTAGCTGTTGCAAAATAAGATGGTGCTGATCTGGCATACAATATGGCACCATGGCAGCCAGCTTTAAAATCTTATTATAACTCCACTAGAACAAAAAAACATACTGAGTTTGGGTTTTCACCAGAAGATTTTGTATTAGTATTATGTGCAGTTGATCTTATTTGGCTGTAGTGACATAAAAAAGGCATTAGTTATAGCTACTTCAGCAACTGTCTTGAAAATCTTGTTAATGCTATTTGTCTAGAAAATCATATATTGAAAATAGTTACCTCTGTTCCTCTTCAAAAAGACATCCATATCAATATGGGGTTTTCACCAATAGACTTCTTAAGATATGTAGTTGATTCTAAAGGGAAATGATACTAGTCATACATCCAATATGTCTGCCATGATGATAGTCTTAAAAACCTTGTTGTCACAATGGAAGATCATATGAAAAGTTGTTGGTTTTTTTACACCATAAAACCTTAATGATGTCTGCTGTGTCCTGAATGAAAATGGTACCAAGCTGATATCCAGCATATGTACTACAACAGCTAGTTTTTAAATCTTGTTATTGCTAATGAATATCAGAGATGGTTTCAACATTCAACAGTTAAAAGAAGGAATTGGTCTGTTCTTGAATTTCAGCAAAGTGTTTTTGCCCAGTAGAGCATCAAATGTCCACTTTTATTGTATATTTAGAGCTACTTTAACTTTGAGATTTCCCCTCCCAAACATTCAGGTTCACTAACTGACCACACTTTATACATATATACTAAATTTAGTCCCTTGAAACTGTTGACCCAACAACAGTTATGGGTAAACCAAACATATTTTTGTGAGATTGCTTTCCATGTGTTGGTGGTTCTTACACAGGTTTTCTTGGGTTCTTCCTCCTCCATTTATATACTGGCCTGTCAAACAGTGACTGTTTATAGCCTATCATGTGCTGAGAAATGGCCTTAGACCCCAAATAAAAGCTACAACATCTAGATATCCATAAAAATTATATGCATTTTTGCACCCAAGTTTCCTGAAATGTGTGAATGCCAGTATCAGTCTAGTTTCTCATGGTTAGCATTTACTGATGTTAACAAGACGACCATAACATTTTTTAAAAGAAACTATTACATTGTATCTTAAATGTGAGTGTGCAAGGATCAGTCTGTATGTTTCCATCCTGGCTAGCTCTCATAAAAAAACTCTATCCAGAATATCTTTTTAAATTTTTTTTTAAAACAAACTTCAAACAGATTTGATTACAATAGAGAATTCTAATAATTATACTAATGGGGTGATAACTACTATAAATTTACCACAAATCTCTTTACATAGATGAAATGGATAGACCTATTTTGATTCACAGTAAGAAATAGGAAACCAAATAAAAAATACACAAATAAATTTCCTTTAGCAATTTTTTAAATTTTTTTTTATATTTTTAAACTCTAAAAGTATGAGGTGGGATGTGAGTTTGGCCAAAATTCAGATGCAACATTTCAGCTTTTGATCAAATAGGGGTCATCTCATATGTTTGCTACCTGTAGTTTATCTTAGCTTGAGGTACAGTGGTGTCCACACAAATAAGGAAATCATTGTTTGAATATGAACAAATACATTATTTGATCATTGATATAGTAAAATCAGGTTTTCATTTCAATACCTTTTTTTATAATTGGTTGTGACATGTGTTTCCAGAAATATATGGACACTCAGTGCAAATTTTGACCATCATTGCTTATAATTATTAACCACTTTTAACATTACATGTATTTTAGAAACATGTATTGTTAGTAGTAATATGGGGCACTCTAGCGTCAAGGGAAAATCCAGTCAAAAACAGCTTGGGCTAATCTAGCGTCAAGGGGAATTTAACATGGTGGGCCTATCTAGCGTCAAGGGGAATTTAACATGGGAACTATTTGGGCCTATCTAGCGTCAAGGGAAATTGAACATGGTGGGCCTATATAGCGTCAAGGGGAATTGAACATGGTGGGCCTATCTAGCGTCAAGGGGAATTGAACATGGGAACTATTTGGGCCTATTTAGCCTCAAGGGACATGGAACATGGGGAATATGATTGGTATAGGGAAACTGTCTAGGGACAAGGGAAAAAAAGGGTGGCAATGAAAGCTACTATCTTTTCGAGACTTATGAGTGGCCCAGAAAAGAGCCTTTGGATATTTCTTCTTCTTTTATTTTCTGCCATTGTTCCACCACCTTTTGATTTCACCAATGATTCCCGTTTTCTTCTTCTTTTCTTCTTCGGGAATCCAGTCAGGATGTCCCATAGCTCTAAACTTTTCCTGAACTCTCATCCATCTTAGATTGAGTAGATCAAAGTCCTCTTTTGTCTTTTTGTTCTTTTTTTCCTTTCTCTCCTTAGACCAGTTTTCTTTAATCTGGATCACCTGTTCTTCCATCACCATTCTCATCATTGCTTCTGCTTTCTTTAGCCTGTCTAGACCCCACTTCACATATTCCCACTCTATCAGATGTAATGTTTCTTCTAGAAAACACCTGACTTTGATGACATGATCAAGTGCTTGCTTCAAGTCCCATATTCTTATATATTTTCTTTTAATACGTCTTCTTAATTTCTGGTCTTCCTCCTCTATCATACCTTCTAATAAATCTCTTGCTAATTTCAGTTGGCTTACAAAGCCATGGTTACTCTGAAATTCTTCCTCAAGTCTTTCCACTTGATATTCTGCATCAAGGATCCCAAACCAGCTGTCTCGGAGTTGGATAAACAATTCAAAATTCATCTTGATGTGTTCAAAATTGAATGGCTCCAAGGACCGAAGATTGCGTATATATATCTTAAGCACGGACGTGAAAGTAAACACCCCCTACATTCACTTGTCATATTAGATACTATTCACAAATCCTATTATATACTATCCAAAATCACACCCTATACTAACCACACACACGGGGAAGCAGCCAAAACAATCCCTACTATATACTATCCAAAATCACACCCTATACTAACCACAGACGGGGAAGCAGCCAAAACACACCCTATTATATACTATCCAAAATCACACCCTATACTAACCACACACACGGGGAAGCAGCCAAAACAAACCATACTATATACTATCCAAAATCACACCCTATACTAACCACACACACGGGGAAGCAGACAAAACAAACCCTACTATATACTATCCAAAATCACACCCTATACTAACCACACACACGGGGAAGCAGCCAAAACAATCCCTACTATATACTATCCAAAATCACACCCTATACTAACCACACACGGGGAAGCAGCCAAAACACACCCTATTATATACTATCCAAAATCACACCCTATACTAACCACACACACACACACACACACACACACACACACACACACACACACGGGGAAGCAGCCAAAACAAACCCTACTATATACTATCCAAAATCACACCCTATACCATCTAAATAGAGTCAGTGTTTATAATCACACTACTCCTCTCTCACACCCATTGGCAATTGACATAGTATTTCTTTTCTTGTTATTTGTGTAGCCCTGAGAAGGACTGTTTTTAAAACTTCAAATTGCACCTGGTTAATGCTGGCATCTCCCAGGTCTAGCCCCACACACACATCTCCTACTCCAATCATTCTCCCAATTCACTCTTGTGATTGGGAGTGCAGAGGGAGAATGAGTGGCTTCACTATCCCAATCTTCTGTTTGAGGGATAGTGAAAGCCTCTTCATATCTTCGCCTATTCCGCAACTGTCGTTGTTGCGGCTGAGGCTGTGGTTGTTGCGGCTGAGGTTGTGTTTGTTGCGGTGGGGCTTGTGTCTGTAGTGGACGAACTGGTTCTGGTGGTGAAGGCGTCCTCACCATAGGAGTAACTTGACTTGTTTGTCTCATCATACGGTGAGGCAAGATAGGTCTTCTCTTCTCCTCCTCTTCTTTCCTTTTTCTTTCCTCCTCTTCTTTTTCAATCCTAGTCTGTTCTTCTAAGGCCTCCATTGCCAGTTCGTCCAGGAGACGCCTCGCATTCTCCAAGTGCATCTGAAGCTCTCTTAGCTTTTGAACTCTACTCATCTTTTGTGTTGATGCGTCAACGATAGGTAGCCAGACTGACGAGTGCTTTTTTATATATAGTTCAAGCGCGGACGTGATGGAAAACACCCCTTTACGTTCCAAAAACTTACAGTATCCCTATCATTACCAAAACACGCGGACGTGATGGAAAACACCCCTAGATCCAAGAAACTTACATTATCCCTATCATCATCAAAACAAGCTGACTTTTAAAATAAAACACTCACTCACTTTTATACTTGACTCCTATTAATTATACATTGAACAAGTTATTTTGAAAAAATACGTTGTGCTTATAGACGCACTTCAAAACAAAAGTTAAAAGAGACAGTGATTATAGACTCACTTCTAATTTTTTTCTAACTTCCTCACATACCATAAGCAAATTGAATGATTAATTCTTTTCGAGAATATTGGGTAGCCCTGAAAAGGGCTGTTTTTTGTGTTTGTGTGTACGAGGAAGGATGACAATCTTTTATCGTCTAAGATTGCGTCCTCGTTTGGCTACACTATAGGGTCTGCTTCTTCGGAAAGAGAAAGAGAACTCTTTCGTGTCCACACGACAGTCGACAAAACTTCTGTCTGGTTCCTGCTGCTGTTGTTGCTGTTGCTGATGCTGCTGATGCTGTTCTCTCTGCTCTCTCTGCTGCTTTTGAAGTCGATACTTCTCAGTCCATTCTTCTTTCTCTTTTTGAATTTCCTCTCTGAAGAGTTCTTCTATGAGGTCTTCCGTTACTTGTAACATTCTTACATTCTCAATCTCTTCAGGCTTTGGTATCAGATTGTGTCTGATACGATGCAGAGTGACATAAGCTTCGTTCAGCTTAGCTAGTCTTGAGCACATCTTCGTAGTAGGATGAGTCAAACAATGGATGGCCAGACTGGAGACTACCCCTGCTTTATATGGTTCAAGCGCGGACGTGATGGAAAACACCCCTCTGCGGTTTAGGGTTTTGAAACGTTTAGATAGTTTAATGTGAGGGATAGAAAGAAAAGTCAAAGAGCATTTATATGAATACAAATGTAAAACAAACGACAGACGCATTGGTTTTCAAAACACAACATTTTTATTCAAATAACAAACATTATTTCAAAGAACAAACATTATTTCAAAGAACAAACATTATTTCAAAGAACAAACATTTTTTTTTCTTCCATAACACTAATACATTATCTTTGACATGGTTGACAACGTTGTGAATTAAATTGAGATTTCCACTGTTGGAAATCATTGGGCGATTGATGTACACTACGTTTCCTAGCTAAAGACAACAGATAACCATAATGGTCACAAAACCATCGATCTACTTTGTCATCGTTTCGAGACGAATGACGATCAAAATAAGTCACTAAATGTTCTAAAGAATATCCAAGACTGCGATGATGCAGATAATAGATACAATATTGTCCACACACCATAGAATCTGTGCTTTGTAATTTCACATTATTGAATCGTGTCGTCTGAGCATTTCTTCTCATAAAGTCAATGATATCATCTTCGAAAGGAGGCAATCCATACGAATCAAAATACTCCGCACAACCCTCTTGAGGAAAGTAGACAGCTACCCAGTGAGTTCCTGGAAGATGACTGTCATCTGTGTTGATGACATAAGCTTGATTCTCTTGAGGTTTGCGATGAGGTAGTTCATCTTTAGCACACACGACAGGATTCCAAGAAGCAGTATACGAACTACGGTTCAAAAGATAATAAAGTTCCCAGGTATCCATTTTTTGTTGTGTAGCCTTGTGTTTTTCTCTCCTTTCTTCACAGGTGATGATAAGTCATCAATTCAATCCAGACTTTTTGTTTGAAACGGTCTGACAAGTAACTGATGGTTTGCTTCGTCTCTTTACTTTTGGCCAAGAGAGCTTCGATGCGATCGATTTCTCGAGCAAACAATGGAGGAGAGGAATGATCACGTAAGCCTTTATACCACTGAAGTAACACGTCTTCTTCGGAGATGAGACTCCAAGCTTCGTTCAGATAATCATCCAATTTTTCTTCTTGACTCATCATCATACATTTATCGTGTTGAATTTGACTGGGATGATCGATTTGACATCCATAACAATCTTTTTTAATCAGATCCCTCATTTTATCTTCCAAGTGTTGTGCAAAACAAGCCACTAACTGTTGTTCCTGTTCTGGCCGTCTGGATTGCATGATCACTACTTCTTCTTTTTGGTCTTGGGGTTCTGCTTTTTCTGTAACCTCCCATTCCATGGATTCTCCACTATTCAAAGAAGGACAAGGGCCTTCCATAATGTCTAATAGTCTAGAATGACTTCTCTCAAACTGTTAATTTCTATGGTATTATCGAATTCAGCATACAGAATGATATTCACCGTTTCGGGAAGAGGTGCTGCAAACTGAAGTTCCACACGCAGTTGCCCAGATTTTATAGGGTGGAAATGTCCCTCGTCGCTGCCTTGGTCTGGAGTGAAATCAAAAGCCCACAACGTGTAACCTCTTGCATAGTCGTCGTAGGAAATACCGTGACTGGTGTTGGTTCCTAACTGTCCTGTGGCTTCGTACAGTGACAAGTACGACCTCAAGTAATTTTTCTGTTCGCCAAAGTCGGGTTCGAAGGGTCTGGTACACAAAGTTTTGCCATCGCGACTGACTTCAATTTTGGATACTCTGCAGTGCTTAAACTGGAAAGGATTTTCATCGTGGGCACCATTGAGGGCTGCATTGCTGACGATACCAATGAATAAACGTTTGGGTAACTGTCCTTGGAACAGATGATCTTCGATCTTAGATCGGAGTCCAGCGGCAATGGTGAAAGTTTTGACTTCCACGCGTCGTATCGGATACTTGGCTGTCGTTCTGCTCAAAGTGTGACTGATATCATTTCCCACTTTAGGTAACACTTCCACGCGACGTACGTATAACCTGGCTTCTTGGATAATGGTTTTGTATTCGTTGGCATGAGCCATCAAATGGAAAGCAGTACTACTTCGATTCAGTCTCAAGCGAATATCTACTCCGTTCAGCAAATACTTCTCTTGAAACCACATGTCCAAATGCAAACGATCGAACAGTTCTAAACTACGTCCTTGCAAAATTTTCTTTCGACGCTCGTTAAAACCTTCATTGTGAGGATCGGCAGGAGCGCTACCATCAGCAGCTGCTGCTACGGGCAAGGCTGTGTCGTTAAACTTATCTGCAGTGTCAGGTTTCCATACCACGCAAGCATCTAGATGAGTGTTCTTGGCTTCTTTTCCGTACGTCAAGAGATTTTCGAGGTACGCTCGGTAAGGGTAAGTATCCATGCTACTGCTGATCAGTTTGTTATTCATGTACAAATCCACATCGCTGAACAAGGAATGCATGAAATTGTTGACAGGAGCTACTCTATCATTGGCTCCTGGATTGGTGTTGTCTGTTTTGCTTACTTTCAGTTTCAAATACAAGTAACTGTTGTTGAGATCGATGTAATCTTCGGGTTGTCCTTTGATTTCAAACTCGATGGGAGCTGAATCCGTCAAAGAGGAGACGGGATGAAATTCGACCCATTGAGCTTCTTGCATGGTCATCATCGTGGGTGGCATGGCAAAGAGATCCAGTTCCGACTTGGAACAGGCACAAGATTCTTGGTGCATCATTTTTTCTTTAGGTTTTTTTTCTTCACTTTTAATAATCAAAAATGTCTAAGTCTCGAGCGGTTCTTTTTTTCTTTGTCTTTCGAACTTTTGAGGTACGGAGACTTTTGAAAGGGTGTCTTCGTCGACGCTTTCTACCTTGTCCTTGCTGTGTCGTCAGGGAAGTAGGAATGTTAGACGTGGTACCGTTCAGAGCATTTATAGGACTTTCTCGTCGACCCAAAAGCTCTTTACCCGTTTGAAGCAAGGTATTTTTGCCTGCTCTCAAAAAAGCTTCTTTTGGGTTTTGTTTGTCAATGAGAACATTGTAAAGAAAATCTTTGCCGTGAGTCAATGCGGCATCTTTTAAGGTGTGCAATCCTCGTGTCACCATTGGTTTTAAAACAGGGACTACGGAACGAAAGGCTGATTTAAACATATCTCCTAAACCATGTCCTCGTTGTCGAGTGACTCCTTGGTACACAGGATACATCACTTTTTCAGTTGTTGGAGAATCGTTTTTGAAAATGGAGTTTCACTGTGACTTTCCCTTTGGTAAATGGAATATTTTGACCTAGTTCTCCTTTTATAGTAATGTTGACACTGTCGAAATACGACTTACTGACGGGTAAATAATGAGGATGTACAAATTCACGGTGAACGTGATAGGTATTTCCACCTTCTTCTTCAGCGGTAGTGGTATCCACTTTGAAAGGAATGACACGCAGTAACGGTACAGAGGTGTGTCCTACCACGTTGTACTCCACCACATCGGAGTACACAAACATCAAATTGAGTCCTTGGTTCATTTCTACAGGGGATCGAAAATATTTGGTAAAATCCAAGTTACTGGCTATGCCTGGTATTTCTTTTTTGTTCGGGAGCATCTTGAGGTCTCCACCTAAGATATCAAACAATTCAGGACAAAAGGTAATGGCTATTATTTTCTTCTCTGAAAATTTGATCATGAAGCGGCGAGCCGCTTTAATGTACTCAAAGGTAACACTTTCTCTGATTTTGTCCAGGGGTTTACCAAACACAACATTGAACCTGCTTGCAATCGTAGTCACTAAATGTTGACCGCTAAAATAGTAGCCTGCAGGAATGGTCAACACATGAGTGGACAGTTGTTTAGTTGCGGGTCCATCTGATTTCTTGTTGTCAATGCCAGTGATACCTCGTTCATCTAAGGCTTGTTGCAATTGCTTGTCGTACACTTCAACTGTGAAAAAGTTTTGATTTTCGACGATGTTTTTGATTTGTGTCGGGTGTATTATTTCCACTAAAGCTGCTTCCCAGTGATCATCTTGATCCAAATGCATGGCTTGAGGTAATTTAGACGTGTAACAACACAATGTGTTGTTAGGAAACACCTCCATGGAACTGTCACTGGGTAACGTTAAGTAAAATTGGTTAATAGTGTTGTTCATATTTCCAATGTTCTTCTGTCCGAGGAGTCACTCGAGGTTAAAGGAGTATCTAAAAGAGGATTGTGATTGGAAGGGTGACTGTCAGGAGAAGGACTAACGTTGGCCGACAGACTCCCAATATTGTTACTGTTGTTCCCGTTGTAAGAGTATTTCAGGGAAGGATTGGGAAGAAGATACCCGATGCAACTGCTGAGTAAAATGGTCCACAATTGTTTGTCTCCTTGTTGCAAACTCAAATTAGCAATGGCTGCACCAATGACACAATATACCACAAAGATTTGACAGAAAAAAACGATTTGCGTTTTAGGGACACGTTCTCCACACCACACCCACAAGGGTTGCTTTTGTAAATCTTGCAGAGATGACGTGGGTGAAGGAGTAGTCACTGTGGTTGCTGAAGCTGTATTGAAGGGCATGATGGTCACTTCTTTTTATAGTCGATGACTTGCGAAGCGTCAATCCAAGAATCAAAACTAGGAGGATATCCTTTCCAACGTACTTTGACTTCTTTGACACGACGTTTTCCTACTTTACGGGTTCTTCGTTCGAGAATGCTTTCAATGTCGTACACGTCGTCTTCTTTTTTGGTAACACGTTGTAACTCAGGCAAGTAAAATGTTCCTTTTAATACTTCTCCGTTCATGTCTTCCAATTTATAGACGGTAGGATGACGATCGCGCACTCGTCCAGTAACACGAAACAATTCGGTGGTCCAATTGGGTAAGTAACCTTTGTCGAAAGTGCGTTTGGTTTTGCCAATGCGTACCCAATCTCCCGGGGTTAACACTTCTCTACCTTTCTTGGGGACAGCCCTCGTCCGGGACGTACCAAACAGACGCTCAAAAACAGTGACTTCGTTGTCAGGTGTCACCTCTTGTGGGGCACGTCCAATGCTTCTATGGTAAGATTGATTGTAGGCTTGGACTAAGTGTGGTAAGACGTCGATGTACTTGAGAGTGTGTTGATGTGTAAAATATTTCCACATGCGTTCTTTCAAGGTACGTTGAAAACGTTCCACGATACTGGCTTTGGTTTCAGGATTTTCGGTGGTGAAAAAATGAATGTCGCGTTTTTTTAATTCTCGTTGAAAAGCTTGGTTCAGAAATTCGGTGCCTTTGTCGGTTTGCCATCGAAGAGGGTGACGAGCGCTTTGTTTCAACACCATTTGCAAAGCTCGTACTAACTCTCCGCTCGATTTGGATGTCAATGGTACGACCCAGGCAAATTTAGAAAAGACGTCGATGACACAAAACAAATATTTGTAGCCACGATTGTAGGTGGCTAAATGAGAGACATCAGCTAAATCGGCTTGCCATTGATGATCGATGCCTTCCACTTGAGTGCGACTTCTGTGAAATTTTCGTCGAATGGGTTTGTGTAAAGTGTACGTCGCTTGTTCTTGTAACCATCGTTGTACTGCTGGTAAACGGAGCTTTTTCAGGCGAGTTTTGGCAGCACGATACAATTTCTGAATGCCTCCGTAACCTGCAGGGTGAGCTGGATCGTAGTAAATGCTGGCTAATACCTTCTCCATGGTTTTTGTTAATAAGGGACCCACTCTTCGAGGATATTGCTTTGGGTGGGACGAAATGCGGGTTGTTTGGAAACGGTTTTACGTGTCCGATGTGACACAGGAGTTGACGTCGAGGGTAATGGTGGTGGCGGAGGTAATGGGATAGCTTCTTTGGCCTTCTTTTCTTTTCTCACTTCTGGTTTCCTTTCTTTCTTTTTCACATCTGTCGAAGAAGGAGTAGCCATCATCTTTTTAACCCAAGTTTTGAGTTCTTCTCGTGGGGGAGTGGGGGAAGGGGTTAACAAGGAAGTGGCAATCTTACTCGGAATGGGAGTAGCAGTAGGTGTTTGAAAGAGATCATGGGGTTCTTCTTCCTTGGGTAATGGTGGGGTAACGTCTGTTTTAACTGCTGTAGAGGGTGAGGGTGAGGGTGACGGGTTATTCATTAGAGCCTTAAAATCGGACAAAGTGGGTTGAGCTGTTTGTTCCACAGCTTTCTGATGAAAGAGTTGTAGCCGTTTCAAGAGTTGACCGTACTTTTGTGATTTTTCGGTTTCGGATAAATCGTGGCGATGGATCAAGGATTGCAATTCGTGTTGTAATTGCGACATCTCAGCCAAATTGGGATTGGGTGGTAAATGGGGGGATCGTTGTTCTTGCCAATGATGGTATTCCATCCATCGTTTGTAAGGAACCAAAGTTAGTTTTCGTCCTTCCATGGGCTTTCAAAGGTTATGTCTGAGATTGTGGTGCTCCATAGTGTCCTTTTATCTTCTACCCATCCCTTGGTTAAACCCTTGGGATATCCCTTGGGTCACCCCTTGTAGCAAACCTGGTATTATGCCTGTCAACAAAGGAGCAAGAAAGGGTAAAAATCCTCCGCGTTGCACCAACATCTTTTTCTTTTGACGGACGGATATTTTCTTTTGAACCATTTGACGAAGAACGTGTCGATGTTTGGCGAAGCATTTTTTCTTGTGTGGAGACAAAGGTATCGTGCCTTTCAAAACATTCAAACAACATTCACACACGGTATCGATGACATCTTTGGAGGCTGTTTTAATGATTTGTTTTCGCATGGGTGGAGAGGCTTTGGACAGGACGGACAACACGTCTCCGTGTTTGGCTAAACGAGGAGGTAGTCCTTTCCTTTTCTTTCCTTTGTGGGGTGAATAAGAATGTTTTTTGCGAGGTGACATCTTTGCTTGTTCGTTCCAGAAATACACTGATGTCAAAGACTTGGTACACACCCTCTTTTATCTTCTTTTTTCTATTGGCTTCTCCAAAAAGTAGCGGCATGCTTCGCTAAATCCTCAAAAGCAGGGCTAAAGATACCAGTTCGGTTATTAGCTGCTTTGTCTAGTTTCTGCATACCTTTAATAAGACCAATAAATATGCCTCCCCTTTGATGACTTCTCTTTTTCTTTGGATGACTGTGTCTTTTTACGGGAGGACGTCGTTGTTTGGCTTTTGAGCGTTTGGTAGGATGACGAGATTGTCTTTTTCCTTTTCCTTTTTGGACGGTAGAACGTCGAGGGTGATGGTGTGCACGTTTTTGAGGAGGCATCCTTGAGTGTTCATCAGTGGTACAGAAAAAATACTGATTGACGTCGTGGTTTTCAAGTCATATTTTTATACTGGAATGCGTCGCCACTGATTATCTTTGCGTCGTATCAACTTCATGGCAGGTAACACACGTCCTGAAGGAGTTCGCAATGGACTCAATCGGGACAGTTCTTGTTTGGACAAATCTAGTAAACTCTTTAACATGCCAGATCTTTCTTGGACTTTGACTTTGGGGGCAGGTACTTTATGAGCAGCTGCTACTGACGCTAAGGTGGACGAGGGTGTCTCCGGTGGAGGAGACGTTTTGGGAGACACAGATTTCCAATGTTTCATCAAATTAGGAAAAACGGGTGTCAAATTGGGTTTGGCTGGCATCACCCGCAACGGAGAAGTGGCAGCCCCTGAGGCTACTGGCAACGTAGTCCCTGCCAAACGTCCTTGTAGATCTTTTCTTACAGGTCGTGGTTGACGAAGGTAAGGTTGTGTCCTGGCCGAAGTGCCTCTTTTGCGGGTGACCGCTTTTTTCTGTGGACTTTTCTTTTTCTGTGCTTTGGTCTTGGTACCCTTGTTCTTTTTCTTAGGGGATTGTTTGGCTTTTTTTGTTTTCTTCTTGGGGTGAACTTTGGGAGTATTGGGATCCCATTTTAAAAGGGAACGAATGATGACACCTCCTAGAGAACCACTACCTCCAGGTTTCAATATGATTTGCTTTTTGGTGTGAGTGTCAATGCGAGGATTGGCCAGTTGCGTCAAGGCTACTTTGTTTCTGTCAAAAAAGCGTTTGGTTTGATGTGGAAGGTGAATGATGCCTTGCAGTATTTGACGTGCTGTCACCGTAAACCATCGTAAGACTTCTTTGAGACTGGCTTCTAAGACGTGAGCACGTCTTTGTGGATTTTTTTCGCGACTGATGCCGTACAAGGCACGAATCAATTTGATCGGAAGATGAGACTGAAGGGACGTCATGTTGACGATGTATGAGACCAGGTCAAAGTAACCCAAGGTTTTTATAGATTTTTTTAGTGCTTCATAGTGTTATGTCGACGAGGAGGACGTGTACACGACAAGTCCTCCGTCTTGACACCAGTCGTGAAACAAATCGGTACGAAATCGCAAATAATCAGGGGTAGTGGGTTTTAAATCCACGAGTAAATAGGCGTGTGGCGTTTGAGTGGCATCATCGTACGCATGAGTTAGCCAAGGTGTTCCTAACTGTTTGGCTAAAACTTGCACTTGTGATTTATCTCGAGGACTTTTAAACAAGACCACGTAATGAGCATTGAGACTAATGGTACGATGGGCTTTACTTTGTTGAAATAAATTTTGTGTAATGTAAATGACACTGGCATTACGATGATGCCCTTTACGTGTAAACCACAGTTTAATTTCTTCTTCGTCTTCTCCTAACATGTCATCAAAAATAACCCAATGAGTTTGACTAGGGTCAGACACGATCCCCTCGTCTTCTTTAGGAATGCCTGCTACAAACACAATGGAATCACCTTGACTTTCTTGCAAGAGGCTGTATGCCGATTGCCACTCTTTGTAACACCACACGATGCGTTGAGGTGGACGATCGATCAAATGATGTTTATGTTCGATCAAACGTTTGACAAATTCGGTTTTGCCTGAACCGCTCGGTCCAGCAATTAACATGTTAAAAGGATGACGAAGATACAAGGCTTTCCAACTAGCCTGATCTAAGTGTTCGTCAATGACTTTGAATGTGGAGGAGGAAGGAGTAGTAGAAAGAGTAGAGTGAGCCATAGTCGTGTAGTGGTATGTCAGTATTGACACAAAAACAGACAAGACAAGAGGTTTTTATACTTTTTTCAAGACACGTTTATTTGAATGCATGTTTAAATTTGAACAACACGAAAACATAAAAGCCAAATGGATAAATACAGGAATAAAATACCTAGGCAAACGATCAAAGTGGAATATAAACAAGTCACTGTACAACGTGGTTTGGGTAACGAAGGTGTCCTAGAGGTAGTATGTAATGTTCTTATAGTCTCCTCTACAGGGGGTACAGTCACATAGGTGTCTTCTCGAAAGGGTCTTTGTGGGGAAATGTCCATGACAGTTTTGTCTTGAACAGAAGGATTGTCTTGGGTGATAGATTCTTTTTCTTTTTCTTCTTCTGGTACTGTTACTAACACAGGATTAAAAGTGACTTTTTTCACACGACGATACATTTTAGGAACACAACGCTTGGGCATAATGGGATACTTCGTTTGTCCAAGCCTCAAAATCCCAACTTTTCCAGTCACGTACATCTGTCCAATGAGGGTGTAAATCACAAGCTACACACACATCTTCGTACACTGCTTCCGTACGTAAAAGTTGACGAATCTTTTTTTCTTGGAAAGGTCGAGATGTATCCAGATGAAAGCGTAAGGCTTTGAACAGAATAAGTCTCTCGTGGACATTTAAAGGAACCACCATACTGTCTTATTTTTTTGATAGGTAGTGTTCGTAAAGTGTCCACAAGGAATCGGCAGGTAAACGAAATCCCAGAAAGCAAGTCACTAAAACACACACGACACGTCGACCCCAATTCATAGGGTATAGTTCTTGCAATAAGTGTTCGTAATCTTTCACCGTGTGAATCTTCTCATTGATATCCTTCCACGGAATCTGTTGGATCACCAATGATAAAGGTTGTGGCATGGTCGTTCTCTTTTATACTTCTTTAGGTCGAAGATCATCAGTGTAGATTCAACCCAGAATTAAACACAGAATTAAATTTGCTCAAAAAGCGAAAGTGATTAATATAACGTGTAATTTCGTCCCACTGCCATTCAGGGTAACGGTTAAGAAGGATCAAAGCATCTTCAGAGGTAAACG
Source organism: Unio delphinus (assembly GCA_029339505.1). Taxonomy (NCBI): domain Eukaryota; kingdom Metazoa; phylum Mollusca; class Bivalvia; order Unionida; family Unionidae; genus Unio; species Unio delphinus. The sequence continues at coordinate 6,823,268 of JAQISU010000303.1, forward strand.
TAGTAAATTGGTAACAGAGCAAAAAAATACCCTTGATCCAGAGAAATCTAACACGTCGGTTAATTTTTGTCACTTTCCTCTTGTGAATTTCACGACACAAAAGTTCTACAGTCACCCATTGCGATTTTTCTTTAGCAAGACCCTGCCAAACGTCCTTGTAGATCTTCTCTTGCAATTCGTAGGGTAATCCTTGAATATAATGTTTTATATTATATACTGGTCTAGGCGTGTTACACGACATGGAGTAGTAGTGTCACTTCCAATCACTAGGTCCCACTAAAGGTAGGTATTGACAATTCGGAGACCATCGAGCATGTTCCAGGTAAGCGGAATCTTTATGTTCCCACTCGTAAATGGATACACCACAACTGAAACACTTGACTTTATCTCCTTCGCCCAAGTAGAAAAATCCAGCTCTGGCTAATTCTTCAGGAGTTGGTCCAGGCAGATATTTTGGCCATTTATCTTTGAAGGTTTGGAATCGACTTTTAAAGTGGCAGTATTCAGGCAAACTCGTCGGGAACGAATATTCGACTCTCCTCACTTCAGTTCGATGTAGGTACGGTGAAATTCCTAGGAGTCCACGATAACGTGACGCACCGCTTTCGCATCCCTCAGGTTTGACACGCACAGCATCACTTTCCAGGGTAGATATAGGGGTAGTAGTCATAGCAAAGTTCCCACGATATCCTGCTGAATCGCTAACGTCACAGAGCCTGGCATCACTACAATCGCAAGGTTTAGCATCGCACTCCACTTGAGAATTCCCAAATTTGAATGATGTCTGTTTAAATGGATTCATCTTCTTTTCGCTGGGTCGTTGTAGTGATAAATGAACTATTGGTCTTGGACGATATCCCTTTTTATATGCTGCCCAATTTTGACGTGACCGTACGGTAGAGTGAAGTGATTGGGAAGTCGTACTCTCTTTTGGTACACGATTTGATAGACTTTTTCCAAAGGTCGGCTAACAATTTGGTGTGTGGGTAAACGGACAATCTTGTGCGGTTCGTGGGTAGTCACTTGAAACGTTTCATCCTGTCCCGACTGCAAGGCTTCTTGTAGTACGTCAAAGTTCACCACTTGACTGGTGCGATAATTAAGAGTCAATCCCTTTACTTTACATTCGGTGTGCATTTTTCCTTGGGGGTCTCGGTATTCGTAGCCGTAATTTTTAGGACCGCCACTTGCAAAACATAGAATCTTGTCGTCGGGATGTTCATCGGTCCAGGCTCCTAAACGGTCTCCTTCGATGACAGGGTTACACTGGTTCGGTCGGTGAATGTAAATGCAACTGTCCGTGTCAAAATACAACACGCGATCTCCTAACAGTTCTAACACTTCGTACAATTTTAAGCGAGCGTGGGCTGTCACGTAAGCCGCAATGATGACATTTCCAAATTTGTCGGCTTCTACAAAGTCTAGTTCTTCTTCGTAATTCACTAAGATCAAGTCCTCACGAATGACGTCCACGTGTTTGATGACTTTGGTTGGGTCGTGAATCATCTGGAAGTAGCGAGACGGTTCGGACAAATACTCCGTCTTGGGTAAAGACGGACGTTGTGCCATTTTACCCCACAAACAATTGAGCATCACTTTGGCAAACGACCGCCTTCCTTCGTTTTTCTCGATGTGGTCTAAAGTGATACCTTCCTGCTCCCGATATTTTTCTTTGAATATCTTTTGGTCTTCGGGAGTGTGACACCAGGAAGGATAGCCACTAGCTTCTTGTTTTAGTTTTAAAAAGGCATCCACGTAGTCTGCAAAAATACCTTTCTGTGTCTCGTCGCCCTTGCAGTATTGTTGTGTTTTGGGAAAGTGGTAAATTTCGTACACTTCTAACAGTTGATATCCCAGGTCTAGAGCTTTAAGCAATTCCGCGCTCACCCACGTTCCTGTCAAGGCACGTTCTTCCTGAGTGTGATGACAAGGTTGGTCTTGGTTGCACGTTTCGGCACATGTGCGACACAAAGGAAACATCAGTTTTCCTTGGCAATGGTGAGGTAAAACGGGATGGTACAAGTCTGTGGGTGGTAAGACTTTACACTTGATCAATCCTTCGTACTGTCGAATGTGGTCTAAATCAATGTGTTCTGTCATCAATTCTGGATGCCCTACGGGAAAGTGACAATATTTGCACACGTAAGGATACAACGAACACACGTCCAAGTATTTGATTTCTTCTCCCTTCTTCTCGTCCGCTTGGTACAGTAAACAGGTAGCATTCGTTCGTCCTCCGTACAAACTATCCCGAGGGTTCAGGGGGTCCACCCACTTGTAACTTTCTACGATGCGTTTAAACTCGGGATCGGTTTTCAAACGCTGATCGTACTCGTGTTCCCACATTTCCACCACCTGGTATCCTTGCTGTTCTAACTTCAAACGTCGCTGACACGTAGTCTGGTACAAGTCTTCCATGGTTCGTTGTAAAAACTGATTTTTGGTGTCTCGTTGAGGGTAGCATAGGGGACATCCGTGAAATAAACATCCGTTAAACTCGTACACAATCTGAGGGTTTTCTAAGTCCCAACCATCTACCGAATACGTTCCGATGGTCTTTTCGCCTCCTCCGTTGCGAGCGTGTTGGATCCATTTGTCTTCCTTGTCGCACAAGTAATGGAGCCAGCGTAGGGCTTTGACCGAGTATTGACGTTTGACAAAATTTGTCGTTTGAGGACTGATGACCGCTAGAGTATTTTCAGGCATAAAGCGTTTTCGGTACACTAAAGAACACGCTTTGGCGATGGTACAAGCTTCTTTCAAAGGATCGATCCCTCCGTATTCCATGAACAATTCTCGAAATTTTCCACAGCAACGTCGTAAAATGTCCACGTCAGATCGACAGTACTTTAACATTTCTTCTTGAAAGTCAAAGGGGTCCGAGGCGTGAGTCTGGTACCAAGCATAGAAAGCTTCTCGTTGTTCGGTGCGCATGTTGTCGGGGTCGTAGTCTTCAGCCTCAGGCAAATGGGGTAGAACGGTATGTTGATTGGCTTTGGTATTAAAAAAGTGTGGAAAATAACCTTTAGCCATTTCTGTCATTCCAAACGTTTTAGGCATGCGACTTAATGGCATGGCCAAGTAACACATCGAATCTTTAAACTGTACTTGTCCTACTTGCATAGAAATGATTTTGACTCCGTTCAAAGTCACTTGAGGCCGTTCGGTACTTTGTTCCGCATAGTATCTAAGCAGAAATTGCCCATCGTATCCCGAGAAATTGTGAGCCATGACCGTGGCATGGCAATGACAATTGCCGTAACGTTCGATGTCTTCTGGACTCCACGTTTCGTCGATGGGGTTTAGGATCCATTGGGCAAAATCGGCTAGCGTGTTTGACCCTCGAAAGATTTTTTCACGTCCTCCAGGAATCTTGCTGCAGTAAGGGCAATGACTAAAGATAGGTTCTTGGATGCACTGCTCGCACGCACGGTGAGCTACGCAGAAATTAGGAATGTGAATACCAGTTTCTTGCATGCATTCGAAATCAAAAAAGATAAAATTCCCTTTCTTCTGGGTATCTTTTGGTTGGGGTTGATATTTTTGAATGAAGCATTCGTGCTCCAAGTCCACGATTTGGCAACAAATGTGACATCGTTTCTTCCCTCGACAAACGTGAAACTTGGCATTACTAGTACGTATGCCTTGTCCACAAGTAGGGCACAATCTCAGCAGTTGACAAGCACTTTTCTGCTGTGAACCTTGCATCTTCAAATGTTGTTGGTAACAGGTAGGACTGACAAAAGTGCGCTGACACACAGGACAATGAACTCTTTCTTGTCCTTGGTCCAGACAAGGTTGTGAGGCCAAACATCCCTCACATTTTGATCCACAATGCTTGTGTTGTTCTCGATTGTTATAACCATAGTCACATTTTTCACAGTAGTAACTGTATCCCAGGAATCCAGTGATACTGGTAATGGTATCAAAATGACCATCGTGATGATAGACGTGAATGTATTTTCGGTCTTTGAAATCGTGGCCTCGAAACAAAAGAGGTCCACGCACTTCTTGAGGGTGTACTTTCAAGGTGTAACGTGGAGCCAAGACGTCTTGCAACTTTTGCATTTCTGGAATGCCACAAGGAGTGTCTTTGGATATCCCCGCTTGCTGTAACAGGAGTTCTGCTTCACTTCTTTGTTTGGCTCGGTCCGATTGTTGAATAGTTTTCCAGGCTCTTTTCCATTCTGCCGTGTCGTTCTTGTTGGCATACGTTCGTCCCACGACGACAGCACGGGCTAAACACATCTGGTCTTGAGGATTGTTAATTCGGACGAGGCTTAGTTTGGTGTTGCGAAGGTTGTCGACCAATAATACTTTTTTGCGTCCTGTCCCCTGGGGAAGAGACACGTGGGTCATAAACAGTGTGGCTTTTCCATCGTCAATGTGAAACTTGTCGTTGGATTGTTGCACATGTTGAATTTTGTCGATGACTTTGGAAGGTGTTAATTCTGATGGGCTAGTAAACTCGATCCAAACGGGAGACTTCAAATTATCGTGATGAATAGAAAGTCTCAAGCGATCGTCTTCTTTGGCTTGACATTGCTGTTTCAGTGCAGTTAACACAGAATCCCACACCTCAGTAATGAACCCTTCTGTATTCTCCAAAGGTACATTGGCCTTGAAATCTTTAAACTTTACGGCATACGTGTAAGCCGTTGTTCTAAATTTTCGAGAGGAACGCTTTTCTGTCTCTCGAATGTGATAGTAATTTTCAGGGTTTACTAAGGGTGGTGCACTTTGCTTGGACGTGGATTGTCTGGGTGTGGATTCGGGCTCACTCATGTCATCTTCAAAATCACTGGCATGAATTTGAGCCAAGACTTCAGCTACTGTGCTAGGCGATACATTACGTTTCTGTCTCTTACTATCTTTTCCTTTCTCCACAGCATGATGTGGCCTTTTCATCTTGTCTGCAAAAAGTCAAATGACTACCTTTTAAAGACCATAACCCCTATATATTCATGTTCGATCCGTGCATATATATATAAAGGGTTAGTGTCTAACGGTTCAGTATTCCTTTCACTCTCACATTGACCAGAACGATGGAAGAACCTACACAAGTGGAACTTCTCATTAGAGCTTTACGTGGGGTCATACGAAAGTTTTCGTCAGACCAGCCGACAGCCTACTCTCCCTCCTATCGAGATAAAAGTCAAGATACTTGCTATATCTGTAAGAAGAAAGGACATTGGGCTACAGAATGTTCAGATCGTAACAAAAATAAAAAAGGCTACAATAGAGACAAAAGTCAAGATACCTGTTATTATTGTAAAGAGAAAGGACATTGGTCTCCAAACTGCCCTAAGAAACAACAGGAGCAGGAGGAGGAGGAGGAGGCGGAGGAAGAGGAGGAGGAGGAGGAAAGAAATTCTGAACAGGAGGAGAAAGAGGTACCCTCCTCCAAGGAAGAACCCCGTCACGTTCACAAAAACAAGAAAAGAAGACGAAACGAAAGTGAAGAGGAAGAAAAAAAAGCTGTGACAGTAAAGAAAATGAAAAAACAGAAAGAGTGAAACAGAAGAAAACCTATGAACTTTTTTAAAGTGGTCTTGTGTTATGTTATGTTGTGATATTGAATTGTGACGTTTGTACTAGAATAAACTAAAGAGAAAAAACGTAAGTGTCTCTTGGTTTTGATTTGATAGTATAATTACCTACACTCACACATTCATTCACTCACACGTACATCATGGGTTTTTAAAAACATAAAGGACTTTTGAGTTTTCATTGAAATAGGCAATTGACATAGTATTTCTTTTCGAAATAATTGGAGTGGTCCTGAAAAGGACCGTTGGTGTTTTGTGTATTTAAAACAAAACAAACTCAGAAACGGGATGAAATCCTCTTGAGCTGTCTTAAGCCTTTGCCACGGCCAAGGCCTACTTCGGGACTGGTGGTTCCTGTCAATGATTTGGTAGAAATCACTAACGGTGGTAAGGTAGACGTAGTCACAGAGAGATCGGGTTGTTTCGCTCGAGAAGGTCTTTTTCTCTTCGGTCGTGATAAAGAAGTCTGATACATTTGTTTCAGACTCTTTAACTCAGCTAAAATATCTAAAAGTACCGTCGTAACCGTTTGATTTTCACTATTTTCTTTCTGTCCTTGGTCTTCATTCTTCTCCGTTGCTGCTACTGTTTCTTCCTGGTGTTTTCTTCTTGCTTCTTCTTCTTCCTGCTGTTGCATAAGAAAAGCTTGTTCTTCTACTTTCTGTTGTTGTAAAAATCGCTCCAATGCTTCTTTTTGTCTCTGCTTAAAATCATCGACGTGTCCATAAGAAGATACAGAAGGCAACGAAGGTTCCGGAATAAATTCTTGCGATGTTAAAAAATCCACAATATCCCAGTTAAAATCAACTTCTTCTGGATGTAGATTTGTCATGGCTTTAGTAGTCACTGTTGGTCCATGACTTGCTGTCTCTACTCCTGTCTCACTCCAATTCATTGTCTTCTTAGGGTCCGCCATGATTGACAACTCTCTTGAATCGATTGACTGCGCACAGGCGCTAGTACCTCTATATAGAAAAGGTGACGTCACAGACTGCTCTCTTCCGATTGGATGGCTGTGTCTGACTTTTGTAGCGCACGTTTGGATTGGTGGATACACTCAATCCGTTTCAATCCGCTCTTCCCCTATAAATAACCGCAGTACACGGCATTCGATTCACCTGTTCTCATCAGAAGATGTGGACTAATGTTGAATCGTCAACCCTTGTGTCAAGTATGCTGTTTAGGACTGACATACCCATGTATGTCAGATCATCATGGAGTGTCATTCATAGGACGGAGACAGCCTATTGGAAGAGAAGAGTCTATGTGGAAAGACAAGGTTGCTTGAAGAGAGTTCTCTTCTATGGACCCACAGTAAGGAGAAGTTTAAGGAAGAGAAGAAGATCTGTGAGATGTCCTCTGTGTTAACAAGACAACGTTAACATTACACATAACGGCCCTTTTCAGGGCCACTCATAAGTCTCGAAAAGATAGTAGCTTTCATTGCCACCCTTTTTTTTCCCTTGTCCCTAGACAGTTTCCCTATACCAATCATATTCCCCATGTTCCATGTCCCTTGAGGCTAAATAGGCCCAAATAGTTCCCATGTTCAATTCCCCTTGACGCTAGATAGGCCCACCATGTTCAATTCCCCTTGACGCTATATAGGCCCACCATGTTCAATTTCCCTTGACGCTAGATAGGCCCAAATAGTTCCCATGTTAAATTCCCCTTGACGCTAGATAGGCCCACCATGTTAAATTCCCCTTGACGCTAGATTAGCCCAAGCTGTTTTTGACTGGATTTTCCCTTGACGCTAGAGTGCCCCATATTACTACTATTGTTTCCTCTGGCCATTTATGAGAGCCAAGTCATATAAATTAAAATGACTTTCTGTACATCCATGCACATTCCTTCTGAGTTATTTGTTGTTGCAAAATACATTAAAGAAAGTACTAGGTAGAAACATCGACTAATGGAAGCAGAAGCCTTCTTGTTACAGTGGGTAGTGTGTGGGGCATATGACCAGCAGGATGTAGGTTCAAATCCTATCATTGGATTAGCCCATGACTGCTTAGCAGTGTATCCAAGGGTAAGGAACATTACTCCAGTTGCCTTGGTACTAAATAACATGCTTATGTTGTAGTGCCATTTTGCTTTGCAATTAAACAGCAACCACCATCAGAAATGTCTCCAATGCCAGAAAAATGGTGAACCAGTGTATTTGCCTAAGGTTGCTGTTTTTTTTTTGTAAACACTTTCCCCCTTCAGAAACTGTAAGATTTATTTATAAAAAAGAACAAATTAACAAAAACAAAACCTGTTGTTTTCTGTTTGACATTTATATTTATGGCAATGACACTATTTTGTACTAGTTGATATATTGGTATGTCACAACATGAAAACCATTTTCAGATGGCACACTGGCCATTGGGCTTTAAAATATTACCATGAGGTAGATTCCAAATCAAACTGTCATGTGAGTCAATAGCATGTCAGTCTGCTATATATTTTCAGTGGGAGGAATCAAGTCACAGGTTTATATGATTGATGGCAGCAACACACCAGCTGTATTAATTCTAGCTCATGATGTTGATAGTACAAGTAACACTGAATTCATAGAAAAGGAATTTGGATAGTTCATATCTTTCAACTTTTTATTTACCACTTCTACACATATGCTGTTAGCAAAAGGAAGACAAAAACCCAGAATTAGATGGTACAGTAAATGTCTTGTCTGAAATAGGAAACAAATTCTGAATGAAATGCTTTTGTTAGAAAAATTATTTTGACATGTGTAAGGATTGACTGTAGGTTATATTACTTATAATGAAGTACATGTATTCAGGATTTGATGACTGTCCTAACATAACCACTGGCAGTTTGTGAGCATGCTGACTCCATACAATCAGCTTGTCAAAGATTATTTTCATGCATGTTGCTGATGTTAAGGTGAGTAGGTGTTAATTATTATTAATGTAACTTGGGGGATTTCTTTGAGGTATGTGTTTGGACATAAAAGCACTCAACTCTAATGATAAACCACCAAGTGTAATGGATGTAAAGAAATTTAGCACACACAAGCGATATTTATGATCTATTTTGTGTTTTAATTAAAGAAACCAATCTATTCTGGTTGCTTGGGAAACATATCAGTGGATAAAATAAGTGTTCTCGGTCTTAAATGCTTCCTTGTCTTATATTTGATGGCTGTCCCCGATTTCAAGGTACAATATATTACAATTGTTGTATATATTCATAAATCATAACACTCAAGTTTTTATTGTTGTTGATGTAGTGATGAGATGAGTGTTTTCTTATCTGTGCCCCAAAAAACAACCAAGGAAATTGTTTCTAATGAAAATGTTTTAACTCTCTCTCTCTCTCTCTCTCTCTCTCTCTCTCTCTCTCTCTCTCTCTCTCTAGCAGCTACTTATGTGTAAACCCTTTCTATCTATAGATTCATCTCTTCCCTTTTGACTAGATCTATTCTGACCCAATCTCATCTTCTTGTACATGTGCATGCATTACAAATGTCTTTTGATAACTTTAATTATTAGTATATGGTTTTAAAATGCCAACATAAAAAAATGTAAACCAGTGCTTTTAGCAGCTGTGTGTCAGCACATATAACACCCTTGGAACACTGTATTTGTAGCCAGGGTCTTACTAATGCATATTATGAAATCACTCTGTTGCTATAAATAAAAGTGTCATAGTGTTGCACTTAAAATCCCATTGGCAGGGAACATTGTGTCCTCCTATCTTCCAAGTTTGGGGTACATATGATTTCCAAGACAATTTTAGATTTGCTGTTACTTAATACACTAGTAGTCTTATTTTTAAAAAATGAGATAAATCTTATTTCTGTGCAAGTTTTGGTACCTTAGCATTGATGTCTGCACCATCATCCTTTCCTTGGACACCTATCTTATTGATGTATACATTTTATTAAGTGTCAAGTAACCCATAAAATATATGCCACATATTTGAGTATCTGGCTTGCCCCCCAAAAATGAACTGCATAATGGAATTGTTCAAGATATTGCTCTCGTCTAACTTGTCTTCACCTATTATTCCAGCATTTACTATTAGAATTTCCAATTTGTTACGTTTTTACCTCTGCTGGTCTTCTTAGTTCTTAATTAAAATCATACTGATCATACTCTTAATGGAAAGTCATTTTGAAATTTGGTTTTCATTAGAATATCTCTTATGTCTGAAATGAAAATTATGGATTGTTCTTACAAATGGTTGGCAATAATAACATGGAGTTTTCACCAGTATGCTTCATCTGATACCTAGGCAGTCTTAAGGCATTGGGGAAAAAACAGGTCCAAAAAATTAGGTTTCTCCCTCCATATTTTGTAGTGCAACTGAAATGTCCAGATTATTTGGTATCATTGTAGAGCTAAATCTGTCAACCTTTCTATAATACCACCCACTTTATTGTATCATGCATGACTTCGTTGCTACAGACCTTAGAAGTAGGATACTGCCTCATGCCCCGATAACTCATTTCTTGGAGTAAATGTGTTAAATAAAAATGGTGATTTTTTTTTTACAACCAATATGGCTGCGATGACAGTTGGCATGGAAATCTTGATCATGATATCACTTCTCCACCAGATTGGATAGGCATATTGACACAAGGTTTTTTTGCCAATATGCTTCTAATGATGTCTGAGCTTGGCTGGTAATGAAAATTGTGCCAATTTAACATTCATTATGTCCACCACAGCAGATCATTTGGCAGTCTGGTTATAATCATTCAAGATTACTAGAGATGGTTTCAAGACAAAGCAGTTGAAAGGAATTAATGGTCTTGTCTTAAATGCATGCAAATTATTTTCTTTCAGCAGAGCACCATCACCTGCAAGGGATTTTTGTTCACAAATGTTGTACTATTTATGACATTTAATTTTGTAGCAAATTTTGTATGTTAAATGTAATGACTATTGAAATCTTTTATTTAGAGTTATGCTCATATAGACATATTCATCTATCACAGTGTTTTACAGGTTGAATGAGCTATTTTATTGAAAACTGATAATTTTGTCTCTGTTCCTATCATCATGGAAATTAAGACATTGTATTACATATCATGCAAAGTTTGTTTCAATGAATGAACAAGAGAGATGGCTTGGGCAAACTGCAGTTGACCACTCTTTTCTTGATGATAGCCAACCAATTAATAGTACATTAGACTCTAAAGGATGTCATATATCAGACTATATATAATGTAATCCTCCAGTCATTTGTCTGGCATTGTCTTTCTGACAAATTTCAAACTTTTTAAATCTTTATTCAAAGCTATTAATTGGGGGCAATTTCTACTTCAGACTACTGCTGTATATATGCATTCATATTTATGGAGCATCACTGCACAGAACTGGATCTTTAGATTTTTTTCACCATTTGTGTGAATATTTCTTGTGTTTTGGTGCACCCAATGTGGTATTACTAACAGTACATGCCTTTGGCTTCAACACATTAACCCCTTGAGGTTTTTGTTGTTTTCAACATGAAAACGCATGAAATATGAGTAGGAAACGCATTTTGGGGGCTGTTTCTGAATGCATCCAAATACATTGACTTCCGGGGCCCCGAATGGTCGAGTGGTCTAAAGCGCTCTCCGTTACGGATCACTGCCATCTCACCTCTGTCTGCGTGGCTTCGAGTCTCAGATTCGGCCAGTGTAGGTATGTGAGAAAGCTGGCCAGTTGCTTCTCATGAGTTGGTGGTTATTTCCTGTGGTTTTCCCGGGTTCTTCCTCCACCATTAATACGGGCCGCCATGTATAGCCTATTGTGTGCTGAAAAATGGCATTAAACCCTAAAACAACAACAACATTGACTTACAAGCTATTTTTCATTAGCCTAATGCCTAGTTGTGTTAGAAACATTGTTTTCCATTGGTTATTTTGCTCAAGCATGAATGGAAGGTGAAAAGTTGGAGTTATTTTTTCTTTTTATTGTGCTATACAAACCCATCATTTTCATATCGAGACCACTCTCTATTCTAAATGCCCACCTTATGCTACTTTTTTGCACATGTTTACCTGTCTGTGTTCAATTCAGACCAGTCTGCTTTAGATCTGTGACCAAAAAGTCTAAAATCTGGGCACAAAATCAGACTCTGACCACATGCAAATTTTGGGTGGGGAAAAAAAACGGGTACAAAAATTTAGGTTTTTCTTTATGTATTTTGTAGTGCAACTAAAAGGTCCAGATATTTTGGTATCATTATAGAGCTAAATCTGTTTACTTGGAAGTGTTCTACTATCTTCTGTCCAGTAAATGCAGCACCAGGGGTTTAAATGTGTTGTCTCTCAAGGTCTGGCTTCAAAGTATTGGCTAATTTACACCACCAGTTTTGATTTAACAATGGTGGTGGATGTTCTTTGTTTAGTGAGCATATTGAGATTTTAAATTATACACAGTGTATTCAGTGATGAAAGAATGAAATAATTTCAGGAAAAGACCATACTGCACTGAATATATATGTGAAATGACTTTAAAAACTAAAACTAGCAAGAGTGTGTAAACTTGGATTTTGGAAAGTTGTAAATAAAACATGGCTTATCATCGTGACTAGTGGATTAAGAAGTATGTTCATCTGTTGAACTGAGATATACTTTCTGATATAGAACAGAAATGTGTTGAAACATGACAGTACAGTTACAGTTGGTATTTAAAAGAATATGTGCACCTAAAAAGTATAGACTCACCAGCAGTGCTCAGACATTTTGAGTGATTCTGATTTTGAGTATTGTGGTATTTCATCATTTATAGACTTGTTGCTTTCACCTGATTTGAATATTACACTGAAAACAAATTTGCAAAAATGTTGCATATTGATGGCTTGTACTGTATGTTGATGGCTTGGAAAGACTGAGGTTATCTGGTAAGTTATGTATCACCTGTGCAACATTTGGACAAAAAGTTCCACAATGTATGGAACCGCTCTGGTGGCCTAGTTGTTAGAGCGTCCACCGCGGAAGTTGGAGGTCGTGGGTTTGATCCCCGGCGGGGTCATACCAAACATTTACAAAAATGGTACTAACAGCTGCCTTGCTAATAGCGCTCAGCATTAAGAGGTTATAGTGTTAGGACTGGTTGGCCCGGTGTCAGGATAATATGACTGGGTTGGGCATCATGCTGCAGACATGTATGCAGCATGATGCACTAGTGCTAGACATTACTATAAACTGCCTCACTGCAGACATCATAGTGATATTACTGAAATATTGTTAAAGCTACGTTAAAAATCCTAAACAAACATTAACAAATAAAATAAATGAATACTGAAATTTTCATATTGCTTTAGTTCTGTATTATTTCTTTTCTAGTAAGCATATATAAAACATTATTGGCAAAATGTTAATCCTATTTATTTCATAAAAAGTAAAGTTCTTTGTAACAAAGATTAACAAATGATTTGCATATATTGATGATGAATGAATATTTTATTTTTTTAAAAACTATATATTTCTATCTTTATATGGAAAATTTGTAGGGCATTCTCGGGTTGTGCTGCTGATAATATTCTTTATGTGGCCACTTTTATCAGTTTTGACCTTAAAGTAGTGGTATTTTGAGTTGGTCCATCTCTTGTTGCCTTGAATGTTTGTGAACTTGCATATGCCCAGCATCATATTACATCAAGAGACTTCATACATCTAGGACTTGTAGATGAGTGCATTGGTACAGCAAACAATGGTTTACCTTGAAAGATCAATTGACTAATTGAGTCTTAATCACCATACTAACAGAGAATTCTTTCCAAGTCTTGTACATATAAAGCTGGTATGGCATTGAAACTGTACTACATCAGAGTGTCACTTAGGGGTACAAGATTAGGAGTTAAAATTCAGACAGAACAGACCTTAATATCAAAACAGATTTGGGGATCTCAGAAGCTCAAATAAGGCTGAAGGGAAACATTGTCATGTAACATGTATGTGGATACCAGTGAATTAATGTCTATTGCTCAGATATTATGACAATGAAGCATTAATTGTTCGCATCATTTTGATATTAACTGGATAGCCCACTAAGACTTGTGAGTGATTCATGACAGGTTAATGCTAATAGTAGTCCATGAACAAACCTGTTAATTGCCCATAAAGGACGTTTCCACTGTAAACACAACAGATTGATAGAAATTGCTCTCTTAGGATAATATAGTACATATTTTAACATTGTTCTGACACTTCCTTCCTTAATTATTTCTCTTAAAAAATGTGCACGGATAACTTTTTAAACTGTACATAGTGATCTGATTGCAGTTTGGTCAAAAACAAAACATGATGGAATATCTTCTATTAGGAATAATTTCTTTACAAATTGTTTGTTTTCATTGTATATGTCAGTGTTCATTTTCCATTTAGCTCAGTATCTCTGACACTTGCATGATTCTTGTGAGCGGGTTTGGACAATGTGGATATGTGAGAAAGCTTGGCAGTAGCTTCTTAAGGGTTGGTAATTCTTTCCAGAGTTTTCCTGGTTTCTTCCTCTACCATTTATACTGGCCAACAACAGCAGTCTTCTTTGAGGCTACTACAGATTGTGGACAAAAGTCACAGTGACCTATTTTTCACACTCAAAAAATTATGTAAAGTTTTTGCATTCAGTTCAGTTCTTTAGACACCCTTATGTATAAGTAATGCAATTTTGTTTTGGCTTATTTATATTAGCTATATTCATCACCTCAGCAATCTAATGCAAGGGAGGTTGCAGGTATATTTATTAGAGCAAATTATTCCCTTCCTTTTGTTATTGTTTAATAAAATTGTGTTATGTACCCAGAACATGGGATATGTAAATACTCTAGTTTGAGTAATGGTACTGCATGTAACTTAATTTTACACATTTTAACATGGTAGCCTATATACTTACACAAACTTTAAAATTTTTATTTTAGCACTGACTTTGCCTTGTACTATGCTTTAACTTTGCCTTGCATTCTTAGGATGAATCACCTGTCTTTCAACTATATGTTTACCTGTGATATTTATTATACAGAGGTGCCCCTGGCAGGTTTATATTGTCAGATACTTCTTACCCCAGGAGGTGTCATTACAGACATAGATGTTTTGTCTGTAATGTAATGATAATTGCAAGTCCCTTGTGATAACTGACAGCAAAATGTTCTTGATGCATTCAAAAGGGTTATGGCAAGTCATTTATTTTCAGTATCAGGGATTATGTAGCATAATCTGTATCATTTTTAATTAATACATATGGTAGTATCCTGTACAATAGTAAATCATTGATACCAGTTTTTATGTATATCTAATTTATATTTAATTTGAGGTAAATTTTTCACTACATGCTATTGTAATGTAATTTTATTTCCCTGGAGATAATATTTTCCAGAAAATCAGTTGACCTGACTTTTGTTTTGTAAACACCAAGGCCGACCTAGATCCTGACCATAATTAAAAATTTGTAAGTTATGCATGAACAAGTTTTTTTAAAATAAAAATGTATTTTTTATTGTGTGTATAGTAAGAATGAGATCAAGGCTGTATTGGATACATGGCCCTAAACTTATAAATAGTTTTAGTGAAACAAACAACTTTTTTTATTTTTTTATTCTTTGAGTAAAATGATTGGTTTGGTTAAGGTCATATTATGAATACATACATGTACGTGACTTTAAAATGTAAACATGATCACATGAAATTATGAGTTCATGAACGTTCATGAACGTTCATGAACCAATACATCACAACTGTTCTTGAACAGTTCATGAATGTTCATGAACCAATATGCCACAACTGTTCTTGAACAGTTCATGAATATTCATGAACTGTTAATGAAAGTCAAATTGGTTCATCATCAATAATGAACATATTCATGAACTATGATGAACAAATTTTCTCTTTAATGATTCATGTCTTCATAAACAATTCCTATTTACAAATAGTTGATTATCTGACAAACTCACAAACAACTATTTCATCCTGAATCATCACCTTAAATGTGGGGGTTATAAAACAGTACAAATAAAATGCAATATATTATCTAACAAAACAGTATTTAATTTCAAATAAATTTCTAATATTTAACAAAGAACATGTATTGTAAATTGTCAAGCTATATTCTTTTTTAAAATTTGGATCTTTAACATTTCTGCAGCATTCACTATTTAATGTCTCTTCCACCTTGCCCATAGAACCATCCAGTTTTCAAATTTTCCTCCATGGCTCACAAACTTCATCCTCTAATAATTTTACTTTTCTGCTGTCTGATCTGAAAGATACAGTTACTTAATTACAGATAACCTATGAGTAACTTTTGTCTTGAGCTTTTACAAAAAACATTATTTTTGTACACCACTTTAATTACTGGAATAATTATGATCCAACTCAAAACTATTTCATCCCTTACACTAAGTTTTAATACAACATTTGAGCATTTATATTGGAAAATTTTGTCACTTTTAATATTTTAACTGAAGTTGGAGTCATATATGTTTTAATCAGTATACTATAGCAGATGTTGATAGTTAAAGTTATCACAAAAGATACATGTAAATAATACAGGTAGAGAAACTAACCTTTCAGAGTGAGAAGAGCAAAACCAAAACATGATAAATGATAGGTGGAAAAGGGTTGGAAAATACCAGGAGCTAGATTTAAGAGAGGTAGATATAGATATTTAGGTAAAAGAATTTGAACGACCAATAACAATATCCTCAATTGGTATTCTTATTATTTCACAAAGTATGGCTTTTACTTGCAAGTTAAGATAGCAGACTTGTCTAATCAACTACATTATCATTAATGACAGCTTGACTATAATGATTTATTAATTCTTAGAACTGAAGGATTTGTAATCCATTTACCTGTTGATTAACATCTAGTAGCCTTGAAATCAGCAATATGCGTCAAAATATTTGGCAATATATGACATGATGACTTTTCAGATTGAGAACACTTTTTTAATGCAATTAATTGTTTGGCAAGAAGTATTTATTGGTCTCATGTAAACAAGAAATCCTATAACCATTTGCTGCTACAATAATATTAATCAATAAAACCTCCTGCAGTTAATCATTGGAGGCTAGTACCTTTTATTTCCAAACACACCTGTAAATAAAATGCGAGTTGTATTAGTATTAACTAACACCTACTCACTGTAAAAATGGTGACATGCATCAAAATAATCTTTGACCAGACATTAGTGTTATGTTAGTGTCTGTGCACTGAAAGTCTCATATTGACCATGTACTTGTAGTTTAGAATTCTACCCATTGGCATTCAATCTGTTCATCCCTTGGGTCTGGTTCAGATTCATCAATATTTGGTAGGAGGATAGGATCTCTACAACAATACATTTTTAAAACTGTTGACAGAGGAATAGTGTTGATGCTGGACTTGTTATAATCATTCAGTTGAAGACAATCTTTGATTTTAAAGAGTTGGAAAGATATATTTATTTAGATTTGCTGAAATAGATTAGTCAAATAGTATACATTTTTACTACAAATTTCAGGTTCCTTATTTAATGTAGTGGTTTTTTTTCTGACTCTAATTCGTGATGTAAAAGATGCATTTGTGACAACAGGACATGAAATTAATTTTAGTCTACTTGTTCAAAGCCAGTAAATTTCCTGTTGGACTTCTAGTTTTTATAATTTCTATTGTTAAGTGCCTTGTAAATCTTTATAGGTGTCGGATATTGTTTTTGGAAACAAATTACTGAAGATTCATCAGGGCTAGAAAGAGTTTCAATCCACTTGCTTATCTGTCTATAATGAAATGTGTGTTTAAATTAGCTGATTTAGACATCATTATTAATAAAAACACCTTTTGTTCACAGTACATGTTGTTCATAAACTGCTAGAGGATTACCTACAACATGTATACTGTCTCCCAGTGCAGACATTTGCATCCTCCCAAGTTCACATCTTTGTCCTATTTTATGTTCAACATTATATGTATTATAGAATAATCATAGGCACTCTTATTAACAAGAAGTCAGATTGAAAAAGGAGGTTTTGACGAGAATGTTTGTTCAGTTGTCTTAAGTAAATGACGCTGATCTGATGATCAATATAGCCACCTCAGCCGCTGTCTTGAAAATCTTGTTACAGCTACTACTCTTCCACAAATATTGTTATCTTTATTCCTCCTAGACTTCTTTTGATACCTAGCATGTCTGAAATGAAAATGGTTCCAGTCATACATCTAGTATGGCTGTCATAATGACTTAAGCATTTGTAGTCATTATTCCTCTGAATCTGACAAGGCTTATTCCCCCAAAACAGCGATATCAGCTTTGTCCTAAATAAAAATGGTGCCAATCTGATATCTAATATTTGTACCACAGCATCTGATTTGAAAATCTTGTAATTGCTAAAGTAAATCACATGGTTTTAGCACTTGACAATTAAAAAGAAGCGATAGTGTTGAGATTCATTTTATATCCATTTATTTAAACAAGTGAGATATGGTCTTATTAATGACAAATTATTTTAATTACATTTAAAGAAATGTTTCTACATATTCTTGCTTGATTAATGTAATGGAGGGGTAACTCATACATATAAGCTGTGCCATTTATTATAGGACTTAAGTGCTACTAATTCAGTTCTCTTAGTAAACATAATGCAAACACCATGATAATAAAATTCATTAACTTTTTTAAAAAATTGAGTGCTCATGATCACATCTATTTATCAGTATAGACAAAAACTGGATGTCAGCTTCTTTGTACAGGAAAGGAAAGCTATGACATTTTGTGGACCTGCATGTGTATGAAACCTGTGCTTTAAATTCTGCACTTTTAAAGAGTCAGGTGCTAATTTTAGTAATGAGTGCTCCAATCTCAAAGAATTTAAATTCCACCATTAAGATGTCTATTTTCACTTACAATTAGGATAAGCTTTGACAAGAGATTCTTTACTTGCATTATTAACCAATCCTTGCCAGCCAAACCCATATATACTCTTATATGTACCCATTTTCATGCATGTTCATATTTTGCCATATAATTAGTACTGTGTGCTGAGGAACCTAATAGTGGCTCATTTATTGTGCTGGACTTGCAAACAATGGGTTCTAAATCCTGCCCAAGTTTTTCTGTGTATGCCACCGTATAATATTCCTATGCTTGGCACTTTACGGACCATTTCTCTTGGTATAATCCAACCATTTACGTTGATGTGTCATTAAATGCCAAACAACCAACCACATGTTCCACTCGTTACCCCTACGAAATGATAATGAATAATTCATGAACTGGCATGAACAGTTCTTGAACGGTTCATGAACCATCCATGAAAGTTCATCAAAAGGTTCATGAACCATTCATGAACATGCATGAACTGAAAATGGTCAGTTCATGAAATTATGAGTTCATGAACATTCATGAACCAATACATCACAACTGTTCTTGAACAGTTCGTGAATATTCATGAACTGTTTCATAAAAGTCAAATTGGTTCATCATCATTCATGAACAGATTTTCTCTTTAATGATTCATGTCTTCATAAACAATTCCTATTTACAAATAGTTGATTATCTGACAAACTCACAAACAACTATTTTATCCCTAATCATCACCTTAAATGTGGGGGTTGTAAAACAGTAAAAATAATGCAGTATATTATCTAACAAAACAGTATTTAATTTCAAATAAATTTCTAATATTTAACAAAGAACATGTATTGTAAATTGGCAAGCTATATTCTTTTTTAAATATTTGGATCTTTAACATTTCTGCAGCATTCACTATTTAATGTCTCTTCCACCTTGCCCATAGAACCATCCAGTTTTCAAATTTTCCTCCATGGCTCACAAACTTCATCCTCTAATATTTTTACTTTTCTGCTGTCTGATCTAAAAGATAAACTTAGTTAATTACAGATAACCTATGAGTAACTTTCGTCTTGAGCTTTTACTAGCACATTATTTTTGTACACCACTTTATTTACTGGAATAATTATGATCCAACTCAAAACTATTTCATCCCTTAAGTCTTAACACAACATTTGAGCATTTATATTGGAAAATTTTGTCACTGTTAGTTTTAATATTTTAACTGAAGTTAGAGTCATATGTTTTAATCAATAGAATATGACAGACTGTTTTGACAACATCGTTGCACTAAATATCCTTATATTAGTTCATGCTTTCAAAGCTTTTGACAATTTTCTATTGATAAAACGTCAGATTTGTGTCACATAGGTTCTTAGTATGCATCCACTCCAACTTCACGTGTTGCTTATATCTGCTTCTGGTTTCATCCCATTGTCATTATTGTGTATAATTTGACACATTAACTATTTTAGTTTTCTTGTTTTAAATTACCAAATTACATCAGATCATAGAAATAGTAATGTCAGGAAAAAGAAAACGATATCGATAGCGGGTCTAGTATTGAGATCAAAAAGGGGGGTGGGGTGTTTAGTGATTTTCAAACTTCGAAGAGCATGTTTAAATTAGGTCTTAATAAGATCATGTATCATTAGTTTGGTTAAAACTAATATGACATAAAAGCCAATACAATATATATTTATAAAACTTTCACTGAAATAAACACAAAAGACCAAGAAAAAATTACCGTAATTTTAACGATCCTAGCTGGATACACTTTTCTGCCTAATTTTGCTCTCACCGAATTATTTCCTTCATAATCGCTTCTCAGCACTACTTATTTAAGAAAATGTTATTGAAAATATTCTCATCTATACATTCCATAGGAATCCGCGGTGTTTTGTTCGAGGTTTTAACATGTTAGAGTTGATGGCATGCTTTTCGTTAGTGAGGAAAAGTCTGCTCAGCAGCTGAAATCTCACATGTATATTAACCAATCACATCACTTTTTCTTTCACAATCATCTAATCAGGACAATTGTTGTTTACATAGTTCGGTTTTTATGGTCCATGGCAACCAGTGACCAAGTCAATTATGCAGTTTATGACTGTTGACAGTAATGGCCAAAGACATCAGAACAAAGTCATTGAAAGCTTTTATAGCAAATACATTTTGTTCATGCTGGCCAGAAAATATTTTCCCATATTAATACAGATCTATTCAGGTTAAGAACACAATTATGAACATTTTATCATATCATTTAAAAATGAAAAAAATATTTACATTTATTTATATTCAGTAATATTGTGAGAAGTTTGTATCATGAATTTTCATGAACATTTTATGAATATAATTATATAGAAATTTCAGATACATTTTTTAATAATTTCTTGCTGGTGCATCAAAGTACTTGAATTGTTCATCAACCAAATTTTTCAGGACTTAAAAGATGTTAAAATAGTTCATAAAACTTCATCAGTGTGTTCATGAACTTCAAGTACATGTTTCATCAATGTTCTTGAAATGTTCATGAACTTAGAACTTAGTCTCACATTAAATAATAATCAGCCCTTATTTGGAAGGATAGTTAGATGTTATGAAACTAATATGTTTTTTTTATTGTTCTAGTCATGTTTTCACTAAATTTAATTAGTGATATAGCCCGAGTTGTTAATTCATTACTTTTAGTCATTTTGTAATTTATGATCATGTAACAGTCCATTTTCACTAGCCATGGTTCATCAATTCACTACCTTCCAGGTCAGTCCATGGCATAATGTATCTAGCTGAAACCAGTTTTTAGCAAATAACTAATCTGTGGAGAAAAAAGTACTTTGCTCATAGCTAAGCTAAATCAATTGGCCAATAAGAGCATTGACATCATGATGACTTCCATAAGGTATAAATGCCCAGGCTGGAAGAAAAGCTTGCATATGTATAATTTTAATTAAAGAAAGTGACCTACAATAAAATATCATTAGCAGAGGCTGCTGTGATAATTCTTATCAGTCTTTCTTGGTGAATAAAATGAGCAGTCTGAATTTATGTTTCATTCAGCTAAGCATCCAATCCATTTGCAAAACAATTTCCAATCAAATAGCAGAGTGCTAGATACCATTTCGAATAGAGCTGATAGCACATAGGTCATGGATCGATGCAGAGTGAATTGTATTGACCAGCTTTAATTCACCTTTTTAATGAGAAATTATAATTATGAATTATCCAGTGTGTAACCAAAATGAACTCTTTGAGTTCAGTCTTGGATTCAGTCTCAGAGATATTTGTTATTTTGAAAGGGCCAGTTCATATTTTAATTGGTCAGTATTTAACATTCATGTTTATTTAAATAGAAAAATATGCTTCTTGTTTTTTAAATAAATCAACATTACAATGTTTTTCTTCATTTTAGTAAATTCTGTGATATTATCTGCACTTTTCCTGTGTTGAATGTCACTGTCATCATTCACTAACAGTTCAAAATATAATTGGATGTTATGATGGATTGTCTGTGAAAAAGTAAGCAAGCTATAGAAAAGTGAAAACCTCCATTAAATTTATTCATGATGCTTTTCTTTTGTGTCATTCAGTATGTTGGGGTCATTACTTGCTGCTTATGTGTTTTTGAACTAAACAAATGGTCTAAATAGCAGCTTGAAAAAGTTTTACAGAGCAGACATTATATTTTTGTTAATGAAAGTTACTTCATATTTATCTGTTAAGATGGACAATCAATTTAAAATTACTAGTTCAGTTGCACTACCCTTATCATTAGCAAGATAGATTGGGATGTATTACTAACTTGTATTTCTTTCCAAAAGTTAATTTTCTTCACTTCCGATGGGGCACTTTAGAGACAACTTTAATTGCACAGTACTCTTTTACTTTAATTTATTATTTGTGTGTAATATTTCATGGAAAGAGTATTCAACATTTTAGCAAATCACCTACATCCATTATGATGGCCACAATGTATGTCATAAAGATATTTTTTAACATCCAATATGTGTACCAGAGCAGCTAATGCCAACCTTTTGCTATTGCTAAAGAGGTTGCAGTGCTCAACAGTTACAATTAGAAAGAAATGTTTTTTTCTTTAATTCCTGGAGAAAAAAAATTGCCTTGTAGAATGTCAGCCTTTCATGGACTCTTGCTCTGAAATAAAGCAGTTCTCATGGTGCAGATTTATTGCACTTCAGTGCACTTTATGGATCATTCAGGAAGATATAGCACTTTACTTGGCATATCTTTACCTGTGGACATAACTCTAGAATCCATAATTAGTTTTCTTTAGACTTGCTTGGGCTACCAATACACAAAAGAGAGCAGCATATAAATAATTAACATTCAATAAGAAATTTTTAATACATGTAAGAAAATAGATTGTAAAACAAATTACAGGAGTTTTTTTCAGTCTTCTTCCTCTCCATTCATGCTACATGTCCTTATATTAAAAGATTTTATGTGCATGTAAAATCAGCTTGAAGATGTTGAGATAGCCATCCATTTGGAAGAAGTAAAGATAACAATATTTTCAAGATCTGTCACTTATCACTTAAGAGTGTCAATATTATTGTTTCAAGATTGAATAAAATCTGTGCTAGGTTGATCCCAGCATTAAAATATATTCTGGTCTTATCTCAAATTAAGTAAAGTCTGTGCAATATTCTGATCCCAGCATTATATTCTGGGCTGATACCACTCTTTATTCCAAATACCCACCTTATTCTACTTTTTTGCACAGGTTCACCTGTGTGCAGTTCAAACCTGTCTGCCTTAGATCTAAGGCCAAAAAGTGTAAAATCTGGATACAAAATTAGATTCTGACCAGCAAGTCCCAAATATTAGGCTGTTTGTTCTGTATTTTATAGTGCAACTAAATGTCCAGAATATTTTGGTATCATTGTAGAGCTAAATCTGTTTACCTTTCTATAATACCACACACTTTAGTGTATCATACATAACCTTGACACTACAGAGCTTGGCAGTAGGCTACTACCTCCTGCCACATAAAGATGGCGCCAGGGGTTAATGAGTTAAATACAGTACATGTACATGTATATGCTAGGCAAACTCCCAGAGTCTATTCCAGGCTGAGCCCAGATTAAGTAGATTGTGCTAGGCTGATCCCCACATGAGAGTATTTGGGATGATCTCAGCATGAAGAAAGTGTTCTGATTTCCAGTTATATGTTATAATCCAGCATTAGTGTAATCAAAGCTGATCCCAGATTAAGAAATATATGTGTTCGGCTGATCCCAGCATTTGGGTATGTTTTCTGCAGACCCAGATTAAGTGGAATCCATGAAAGGCTGATCCCAGCATTTAAGTGGAATCTGTTATAGACTGATCCCAGCAAAAGTGGGTTGGTCCCTACAAGAACAATGAGTCATATGTCAACCCTTAAAAATAAAATTTCCCAGTGACATATAATGTCTCCAGGCACTGAATGACTTGCATTCCACATGAACTTCTATATCTTCTGACACTATCAGGTACAATCCTATGTTCAAAATGATCCAGTACATGTCACAAAGCTAGTTATACCATATGTACTTGCATAGAAGTCAGATTCAACTCAGAATGACATAGATCCAGATCTGTTTTGCATAATATGCCGACAAATCTAGATCTATGTTGTTTGATAGGAATAAGTAGAGTAAGCAACTTAGAACAACTGCTCTAGTGGTATAAAATGATTAGAGCATTTGCCTATCTAACAGGAGGTCACAGGTATGAACCCTGGCTGAGCGATAAAAAAGACATTGAAATGGTAATAATAGTAGTCTAGTTTCCTGTATTGTATGCTCCCTGTGTTGCACTTGGCTATACTAAGTCGGGCAAATAATGTCATATTGTCAAGTGATCAAATCGAATGACCTCTTATGGAAAGATCTAGTTAATCTGACAGCAGCAGCACATTTATTCCTTTAATATTCTCTTATTTAGTGACACAATATCAAAGTTTACTAATACTTTTGATTTGAACTATGGCAGTTGTTATCTTTTGTTCAAGGTTAACCACACATTAGGTTATATAATAATTTTTACAGATATTTTTTGTAAACAAAGATGAAGGAAAAGTGTATACACAATGATATGCAAATGTTGCACATTTTACACAGTCATCTATAAGAATTCTTTTCCAATTGATTCCTTGATAAATTTTACATTGAAATTGATATGAGATGATGCAGGATAGTCTAAATATAGCCAAAGATTAATACAAAAATATCACGAGGGGGCAAGGGTAAAGATTGTTTTGCAAATATTGCACACTTCATACTAAGTCAGCTAACATATTCTGGTTGCAATAAATTTCTTGATCAATTGTACATTGATATTGATATCTCACTTTATACGACACCTCAGACTTATCAAATATTAGGATTGAAATAGCAACCCTGTTCCATGAGGGGGCGAGTTTGACAATATTTGGTTTTCAATATTGTGCATTCGTATTGCACCATGTAATTTGTAAAAGATTTAATTTACAATCAATTTAATGATACTTTTTACATCAGAATTGATTTAAGGCAACAAATGACGACTTACGTTTGCCAAATATTAAGACCCAATGCTATCTCTATATGAAGTTGCAGGGAAGGAGTGTGGAGTGGGTTTTCTGGGTACTGTATGTTGTTGTCTGGTTGAACCCTATTCCACGAGGGGGTGAATATGATAATAGTTACTTTAATCTATATTAGTCATTAATGTCTTCTGATTCTTTAAATTGAGATTTCATAAGAGACTGATGTCGCAGGCACAAGCACTAATTTTGCTAGTAGAAAAAGAAAAACCTCTCACCTTCTGAAAATGAAACACAAAATGATGTGGTTATGCCCCCCACCTCACTGTTTCTTTGCTAATTGTCCATTTCAGTTGAATTTTCAGCATAAAGAAACATTCCATTTGTGTTCCCCATGTGTAAAAAAAAATGAAGTACTTTACTCGTCATTAAATAATGACTATCTGCAAAGTTATTCTATTGTTTCATAACTTGTGTACTTTGGGCAACTTCGAAGACATCACTACAGTGATTATGCATCAAGATATATTATTTCAGTTTTGCTTAGTAGCTGTTGTTTGTTCCAGTTAAACAATAACCACCAATCAGAACTTACCGGTAATGTAGTTTATTCCCTTAAAGTGAACAAATTTGGAATGTCTCATTTTATGTTGACATGTTTAATCAGGGACTGAACAATATAAAATTAGAATTGGTGATGGATCAGATTTCAGACTGCATGAATTTGTCACCTTGCATAAAAATTGTAATAGTTTTATTGAAAAGATTGTTGTCATTAATTTTCCTTCATCACTTAAAAAAACAAGTACTTGTGACTTCAGCAGTTGTTTTGCATCTGGAGGAAGTACAATGTTGGTATTGGTCACCACTCAGAAACCCAGACTTGTTCAAGATTAGATTTTTCTTACATGAGGAAATTGCACTCTTTTTCATGTTTAAAATATTACATTGTAATGTCACACAGTTGTCAGTGAAAACATGAAATTTTTAATAAGATATTTTTTAAGGCATTCATGCATTGCAAAGCAAAGGGTGTGTAGCGTGGCCAAGATATGACTAATATGCATGTGATTAAATATAGCAGAATAACCTAAAAGGTTGAATTGACAAACAGGTAATCTGTTTTGGAAGTATTTTTGTTGTTTAATGTCATGGATGAGAATAGCATGTAAATAATTGCTTCGTCTATGCTGGCCATTATAACTGATCATCTTGCAGTTGCTTTTTGAGAATGAAACATTGAAATGGGATTTTCACCTGAAGACTGAATCTTATGATGTATTACTGGTCCTGAATGAAAATTGTGCTCTTCTGATAGCCAATATGGTGAACAGAGCTGCCATCTTAGCACATTAACCCCTAGCTCAGAGTTTACAGGGTATGAGGTAGACTAGCCTACTTCCAAGGTCTGTAGCATCAAGGTCATACATGATACACTAAAGTGGGTGGTATTATAGAAAGGTAGACAGATTTAGCTGGTACATTATGGTACCAAATAATCTGGACACTTTAATTGCACTACAGAATACAGAGGGAAAAAGCTAATTTTTTGGACCCAAAATTCGCCCAAGGTCAGAATCTGATTTTGTGTCCAGATTTTAGACTTTATGGCCTCAGATCTACAGTAAACTGGTCTGAAGCGCACACAAACAGGTGAACCTGTGCATTAAATAGGATAAGGTAGACATTTTGAATAAACAATCTTCTCCATACAAAATTATGGGTCTGTTAAGCAAACTAACCAATGGAAAACATTTTATTAGCACAACATGGCACCGGTCTAATGGAATATTGCTTGGAACTTGATGTATTAGGATGTATTTAGAAATAGTCCCCAAAATGTGTTTCCTACTCACATTTCATGCGAAAACAGCAAAAACCTCAAGGTGTTAATGTGTTGAAGATCTTCTTCATGCCATGCAATGCTTCAGAATGGAAGGTCACATCAACATCAGGTTTTTGCTAAACAACTAACTGTTATGTCTAAATGCTCCTAAATGAAAAGAAGACTGATCTGTTAATAAGTCCAATATGCTACCAGTCATTAGGTTAAATGTCCAATATGGCTGCCACAGTTGCCATCTTCAAAATCTTGTTAACACTACTTCTCCTAAACAAAATGTGGTATTGCCATGTTTTTTTAAGACAATTTCTTTGGATGTCTGGTTGGTATTAAAAACAATGAAGCTGATTTGATGGCCATAGCAGAAAACTGCACGATTCCCTGTTGGACTTAAATGAAAATGGTGCCAAGCTGATGTCCAGTATATTCACTACAGCAGCCAATTTAGAAATCTTGTTACTGAAGACTATCAGAGATTGTTTGAGCCCTCCACAATTAAAGGGTTGAAAGGGTCATATGTTAAATTCCTGGAAATTCTTTTCAGTCCGTTTAGTCTATCCTTTCAAGGGACTTGTTTAAGCTCTGTAACACACATTTTTATTGGTACACTATTAATATTTTCATAGAGTTGGTACACTATTATTTTAATTAAAAAGTCAGAACAATGTTGTCTGAAAAAATTTAAGGATATGAAGTAATATGTATGAATAGAAATAGTTTAGCACCTGGAACTGCACAAAATTAAAAAAAATAGCTGGTGTTTATTGTAAATTTACAGTATGTAACATAAAAAATGCATAATAAAAAGATTGAACACTTTAATTATGAGATACTTACAGATTTCTAAAACATTAATGGGTTTTTTCCATGATCAACAACTGCTCGATATGATTTTATTTTGTTCAGTAATATGCAATAAAACAAAAGTGTTTAAGTTAAGTCATTTAATACAAATTATACACATATCTTGGTGATTCCTATGAACGTTTGTAACTTTTAAATTCTGGATAATAATAAATAGAATGAAATGATGGACAATGCTAAATGCTCATGAGCCAAGCCATGTTGGACCAAATGTACCACTAGAGAACCTCCTGTATATAATTAAAACATTTTTAAATTCCCGTATTCAAGCAAGCAATCATTTCTATGATTTAAAAAACATATTACATCAAAGGTACAGTACTCTGAAGGTGGACTGCTTTGTTTCTCATTTTAATAATACGTACAAGTAAAAAAAAAACAACTAATTTTAATGTTTTAATTGATTTTGCTTTTTGAGACATAATCTTTATATTTTTCAGTTGTATCTCCAGACCAGATTCAGAATGCCTACATTGTGGCTGTTGAAGATAATGCTAAGCGCCGTCTTGAAGAACTTGTGCATCAGTACAAAATTACACCAGTTGATATGACTCAAAATGTGACGGACAGTCCCAGTTCAGTTCCAACTTCCCAAAGTTCATCATCATACTCAACCTTGAATAACACAGCTTTGGAAAACCAAGTGTTAATATCATCTTCAATGCCTTACAATAATAAAGGACAACATGTAGGCAATGGCCATGTTGAAATGGCAGATCTGAATGGATATGGGGAGAAAGAATCTCCCCACAAAAATAAGAGTGACAAAAAGGAAAGGAAGAAAGTGGGCAATAGTGCAGAGACCAATTTTAATGATTATGTTGTTTTGGGACAGAATCAGTTGGACAATGGGAGTACAGCCAACAGCATTAATTCCCTCAATAAGTCTCGGGAAACTTTTTCTGATGATAGTTTTAGTGATAGTTATATCCCAGGCTCATATGATGAGGATAGCCACAGGGAAATGGCAATAGATGTCCCAGATCATTTTGTAGGCACAATCAAAACTCCTCCAAAGTACCCACCCCCTCAGTCTTCCACAAATTCCTCCCCGAGAGCACCGCCAAGCACACCCTTAAAAAATTCAGATTTGGCAAAAAATAAAACCCAGACAGACAATGTATTAACTACAACAGTTAATAATATGAATATAAATCAGCAGGTGCCCCTGAATGATGATCAGATGGAGCGATTGCGTAAACACCAGGAGGATATTCGCAAGAGACGAGAGGATGAGGATAGGAGAAAGAAAGAGGCTGAATTTTTACGCACATCATTGAGAGGTTCCAAAAAATTACAGGCACTTGAACAAATAAGGACATCTCCAGAAGGATTTATAAACACAGCTTACATGGAAAATGATGAAGAGGGTTATGCCAGTGGCAGACATACAGTTAGAGATTCATATATGAGGAAAAATATAGGTGATTATTTAATTTTTAATTATATACTGGTAAATGCACAAAATGATGTTTTCTTTCAGAGGTATTTTGTGATTGCAGTGTGAAACAAAGTGTTGTTCATTACCCCTCCGTAGAGCTGTACCGATTAATCGTCCGTACGCGTAATCGGGCCGATTATTAGCACAATCGGTATAATCGGGTATCGGCAAAAATAATCGGTGCCGATGCAAATAATTTTTTTAAATAACCAATTTTTCCTGATAAAAGTTGTATGTACAGTCGCGTTTTGACTGACCGTAACTTAATCCTTTGTAACACTAGAGCTCGGGATAAATGCAGTATGCAAACAAGTTACTCATTAACTAACACTACTGTATAGTCGAATAACCATATATCGAGATAAACACATCGAACCATCAATTAATCTTTTGTAACAAAGAGATTGCTCTTATAAAGTATTTAAAAAGAATTTATCTTGCTGCCAGTTGTGCGAAATTTTCAACTCCAGCGTCCGGTAACATTTGTAAACTGCAATAAACCAGACTAAAGTACATGTCGCTAACCGCCATTGTAGTGCCAAAGTCATGTGAATATCCAGTAAGATTAACATCAAAGGGAGTAATGATGGATATATACACAGTCAATTTTGAGGTTTGTGTTTTTTCTTTATCTTTATCTTTATGAAAACTCACAAAACACCGATAGTCCTTATGTCCCAGTGAGAAATTGTTTGAAAGGGCTTCAGTGTAGGTTTGAGTACGTCGTCTGTCTTTCAGTTAATCCGTAATGCCTGGAGGGTGAGCGAACTCATTGTCTTTAATACTAGTAAGTGAGAATCATTTCCGGATTTTTTAAAATCTATATGAGAAATTTAGCCTTTATTATTACCACGCTGCGTGAAGATGTAAATTATATCGGTTGTGTCCCTTGTACACTCAAAGTATTACCTCATTTTGTAGGATCACTTATATCATTGAAAATGAGTAACTCGTGAGAGGTGATTCATAGTAAATGAAACAGCTATTACAGATTAGCAGAAATTTTATCTGAAAGAATACACTTTGGTTGAAACAACGAATAAAGCAAAATCTGCAACTAATATATTTGGGAATAAAAAACTATTTAAGTGACGCTATGCACACTTTGCACTGCGTAAGTACTGTACATTATAGTATATGGTCTCCCTGATAAACTCGATCGACCCACGAATTATGAAGGCTGTATGTTACCTTTATGTAATTTCGTGTTGTGGAAATCAGAAAATATGCACATGCAAAATAATAACAAAATCAATAATAAATAGTACTTTATAAAAGTTTAATAATTTTTGGGTCACCGAAAGTTGCTTTTTTAACATGCCTATGTCTTAGAACATGGATATTTTTGTCCCAAGATGTAATGCCGTTAAAATAGACAACAAAAACACCTAAAACCCGTAAAGTTTTGACACTGGCCCACGGATAACCCCCCCCCCCCCCCCATTCCAGGCCTTTATTGTTTTCTAAATTTGTTGGCTTATACCCAAGTACATAATATGATAATCAAATAATCGGTCTCATAATCGGTATCGGCAATTTTGATAATCGGCTATACGCGGTATCGGCATAATCGGCAAAAAGTGACATCGGTACAGCTCTACCCCTCCGTCAGAAATTTGGTGCAACCATACTGGACTGTACCTGTCTATAGAGTTAAGTGTCTGCCTAGCTTGTCACATTTCTTCTTTTATAACCATCTCCTACTGCAGTTTTCATCCAGTTGTCTTAAAATTCATTAAAATTATTGCTAGGGCTGATCAAATATATTTTTCATCCACTTGTCCAGGATTAGTGTTGAATTAAGAAAGTTACCTGTATTACCTACCTTTTCACTTGTCCCAAAATTACAATAACATGCTTAGAGTTAATATGATGTATTCACTAAAATCTAAAGAAAGAACAAAAGAAATAATATGCAGCATATTTAAAGGGCTTGAAATTTCAAGTTTTGATTTTCAAGGTATATTGTATAAACTATTCTATGTCTATGTGGTCTAAAGTGCTCGCCTTTACTGATCACTGCTATTTCACCCCTATCCACGTGGGTTAAAGTTTTAAGCTCAGATATGTGAGAAAGCTTGTCGATAGATTCCTTTGTGTCAGTAGTTCTTACCTGGGTTTATCCCCAACCACTGTCTGTAATGTATCATGTGCTAAATAATGGCATTAAACCCACAACAACAAAAGCATCAGACAACATATATACACTATTTCTTGCTTGTATATATTGGCATTTGTACTTCTACCAGCAATAATGGAAAGGAATTTACTTGAATTCATACATTCCCCCAGCTATTCAAGATTTATCAAATGAGAGAGAATAGTCTTGTGCCCAGTCTGTAATTAACACCAAGTTCAGTCCTATTCACACATTATATCCGTATCAGAAAATGGTTTTCTAGGATATATGCTTTGACAAAGAGAGCTGATTTTTTCTTCTTCTAAAATTTATTCTTATTTAGTTTTAAAATGGCTTTTCTTACTGGAATATCTTTAATTCTAATTTCAGCGATTTTCTGCACATACTTTTAGTGTGATGGGGTCCAGAGCTGTAACAAAACTTGATTGGTGCAATAATAAAGTTGCTAGTTGCATTGACAAACCATCAGGTTGAATTTCCAATCTGTGCCATTTTGCTTGCGGTATTATTTTCAATAAATGCAAAACATCTTTTATTCACTGATTTAAACTATGGATATATATCAATCCAGTGTGGCTAAAAATTTGTGTTTTATTTGACATGCATTGTTGCCACAAAGTCAGGTTTGTGTCTAAAAGGAGGAATAGTTTCCCTAGAGTCCATGGCAACCTTAAATTTCATTCATCCACTTTTAAAGCAGATCTTCCTTCTGTGATTGTGTATTTTACCTTCTTCACAAAGATAATTTAGTAAACTCGTTTTATCCTCATAGCAAAGATTACCTTGCTTGCTCATAGGATGCTTCTGAAATTGTTGTTGTAACATATATTTTAATATAAAACACAGAATGTTCCATGATAATCATAATCACTTCCTGGATCATCACACATGGAAATTGATTATCTGTCTAATCAGTTATAAATTAAAGAATCATTATTGTCATAAAGGAAAGCGACACTGATCTCAGTAAAGTCCTTTTCATTATTTTAATTGAATTGACTTGCTGGATTGAAATTAAAAAGTAATTCGCTCGCAAGTATCTAGGCTGAGTAAACACGCTATTCCAAAACCAGTTAAAACATTGATTATTAATCATACAGGATTTATTTTGTTTGAAGTGTTGATTGGCTGTTAATTTGGTCACTTAAGAGAATATACATTTAAGTGGGGTAAAAGAATGTACACACATGCAACAGTTATTACTATGATATGCATGAAAAACAGAAGTAGATTCAAGCATTCAATATGCCCAGAGGGCATGAATTACAAGATGAAATTAGATGAAATCGTTTAAGCGTTAAATTTGTGGCTTAGAGCCTTGCAAATTTGTACTTATTTGACTTTGAAAATAATAGTCTAGGATGTCAGGCTAAGGGATTTAATCATCCATTTTTACATACACACTTTAACAAGTTCAGAAATTCTCAATTTTCATGAAAACTAGATACTTTTATTTTAAGTCAAGGAGCTTGAAATGTTTGTCAAAAGTTGAGGAAATTTGTGACCACTTAATATAACAAGTGATGCAGAAACTTGCTTCCATTCAAAATATTGGATTAACTATTGAGGGGTAGTTCAGCTTCTATTTTTCAATTGTTTAGCTTTTAGAAAACTTGCATCACAGAAATACAGTCAAACCTAGCATTATGTTCACCTGAGTTTGGCAGTTACTGGTCAAAACAGCCACTCTAATTCCACCCTAGTAACTTTCCTATATAAATATCATGTAAACAGTGGTCAGCCTGTCTTTGACAATCAGTGGCCAGTGTTTCTTAAACAAGCAGTAGTTTCACCCTGCCTTCTCTGGTTAGTGACCTTGAGTTTCTTATCCAAGCAGTGGTTTCACCATCTTCTGTGGTTGGCATGGTTTCACCATACCTTCAGTGGTCACTGGAGCATATCAGTAATGACCATTCCATATATAGATCAATGAATCATAACACACAGGAAGCTTCTTTTCATTCCCAAATCATCAGATGTCTCATAAAAACCAACTGTCTTTTGATCTCAATGAGTGAACACATGCTTAATCCATACAATTTTATAAGTGTGAACACCTTTTTTCATGCCTATTTACACCAGCTGTCTGAGCAAAAAGTCAGACCCTTGTTTCCCAATCATAGGTATAATTTTGATGCAAATTAAAGAAACTTCCACACATGTGATAATGATAAGAAAATCAGTGTTGATATGATGTACATACGGAATTAGAGTGAGGATACAGTAATCTTGTATGTAACTTTTCATTTTATTTTGTTAATTTTGGTTTTGATAAATAGCTACACTAAATAAATATTCTTGACAGTATACTCCTACTGTGAATACATGCAAAATAATAATAATAAGATTAAGAATAAAAATAATGCTGTTCTGTGCATAGTACATGCATTTGTCATAAACCAACTTTGAGAGCTGAACCTGCTTCAGAGGTCTTTGCCAATTCTCATTGTGGTCTGGTATACAGGTTTGAATAGAGTCAGTTCCATTGTTTTCAGCTCACCTTGCTATAAAGGTCACTGGCCACCTATATTGTATAAATGTGTGATATTATTATAATCATAATAAAAATGCAGTACTTATGTATGCACACCAAAGAAATATGCTTTGTTTAAATGAAAAAAAAAATAGTCATCAATTGGTATTTTCTGCATGCCAAAAACAGATATGGCACACATTTATCTCTTATGTTCAACCTTGCCATTCAAGTGTTTTATTCCCCTACATAAATGTCTATGAGAGTGATGATGGAACAAAAGGGTTTTTTCTTTTTCCGAAAGACCTTGTTTACTCAGAAAGAAAAGGGATTGAAGCTGTGGGATTGAAAAGGGTAAGGGATGGGAAAATTGTACCATTTATGCTGGATTATATTAGATTTGGCCCAAAGACAATTCACCCCAGATAATTGTGCCCAACTCAAAAGACAATTTAGCACAGCTTATAAATATTTTGAACAAGTTCTTTTTTTTCACAATATATATATATATATATATATATATATATATATATATATATATATATATATATATATATATATATATATATATATATATATATATATATATATATATATATAATTTATGTAGGACAAAATGTTTTTGAAAATTTTAATCTTTTTGCTAACATGGATTACAAAAGTATTATTTTATTAAAACAAATTATTGTTGTATACCTACTATTTACCCTGAGAACATAAAATATGATTACATATGGCAAACAAATAGAAGCATGGGTGATGAATAAATACAACTGGCAGCAAGCAATAAACTTCTTAGTTTTC
The DNA here is from genome assembly GCA_029339505.1 of Unio delphinus. NCBI lineage: Eukaryota > Metazoa > Mollusca > Bivalvia > Unionida > Unionidae > Unio > Unio delphinus. The sequence continues at coordinate 6,857,678 of JAQISU010000303.1, forward strand.
AATAGTTTTATTTAAAGGCTCCTTTTCCATAGTTTATAGTGTTTTATTTTTCAACAACAAGAAGCATATACATGTACTTCATCTTGAGGATATAAATGTACATCATTTCTGCTTGGCATCCTCTATAGGTGGGAAATTGTAGCTATGGGGATATAGCAGCATTATATACTTCTATTTTGAGTAATTAAATTATTATTTCTTCTTAACACTTAATAATTATATTAATAATAATAAAATTTTCTTTTTCTTTTTGTGCAACTATAACTACTTTTAATCATGTAATGCAAATCTAAATGTAAAAAAAAATGTTGGAGTATGACCAGTGACCTTTAAGTCTATGTTATCTGCATAATATGATAATGCATATGTTGTCAGTCCTTTCATCAGCAGTTTCTTTTAATATTTGTTAAGTCAATATATCTGATCTGATATGAATAAGTCTTGGAATAAATCTCAGACAAATTTGATCATGGGCAAGAGCCAGGTCGATTCAGATTAATGAAGTAATCTTGCATCAGAGTGGCTAACATTAGTATCACTGTGGAGGCTGTATTTCTGATCTGATTTTATTCAGACTTGGAATACATATGTATATAATTAAGACCTTGGATGAATTCAATAATGAGTGGAATCCACACAATCTAATGAGGAGATCTAGTATGTGAATGGCTGATGTTGTAAACCACTCTAAAGACCATACACATCATCTGTTTGCAGTGTTTCTCTTTACCCTCATTTGTGCATCAGTGACCCCCCCCCCTTTTTTTTTTTTCTTCAATTTACCCTGAGTTTTGACATCAAGGTTTATTACTTTGATCTTAAGGAAAACACTTAGTTGTAATATGGGTTTGCATCATTAATACCTCAGATGAATTCAGTTATGAATGAATTCCTTGCATACTAATGAGGTGATCTTGTATCTTACTGGCTGAACTTGTATGATGAGACCCCCCAAATCACGCCAAGGAAGCCCTAATTGTCCAACAGTCCAGTTGTTCCCATTCATTTACACTTAATGGAACAAAAATGCTCAGCAGTGCTTGCATATAATTTGATACCTTTTATTAGGTTAATTACATATTACACATAGCAATGCCTTTTTGAAGGTTTTTATTCTCAGATCCAGTCATGATGGAATTGTTGTCTTTTTTCCATCAATAAATAAACCTCAGCTGCAGCAGATCTCTCATAACCAGCATACCTCACGAACCGCTTATCATATTTTGATGCAGATATGCTAGGTGGATTGCCTCATAGACATTGAGATGCACATTTTATTGCATTGATTTTTATCATCAACTCCCATATCATCAACTCTCATTGAAAATAGAGTTATGGCCCTTGATTATTAATTTCACTTCTGTGGACATTACTTGTCACTGGCACAGAAACTTTATCATATTCTGATGGAATTTAGTGTAAATATTGTATAGTTGACCTAGATGTGTATTTTATGGGGTTTGTCTCATTAACTATGTTGACAGAATGATTTCTCATATCAGCCAATTTGTGTCTTTTAACATAGAGTTTAAAAAAATCCACTTGCGGTCATCAGACATTAAAAAATAATTTAATATACAATATTTTGATGTTAAGCACATTGTCTCATTGATCTAGTTGTACATTTTATGAGTTTTTCCTCATCCGCACAATATTGGACAGACTTATCAAAACAACTACATAACTTTATTCTGAGCCATAGCTTGTAATCAGTATAAGGCCGAATAAAGTCAATTTTAGTGACTTGCCATGCACCCATTGCAGATTGCTCTAGCTGTCACAAAAGTTTCATTCTTGCAACATCACTTTCTAAAAACAATTGTTCTGTTTAAGGCCGAATAAAGTCAATTTTAGTGACTTGCCATGCACCCATTGCAGATTGCTCTAGCTGTCACAAAAGTTTCATTATATTGTATTTAAACTTGGTACAGTTTTATACACAGTATTAATAGATTGTGATAAGAGGTTGGTAATCTGATTATTTTCACAAGCTGCAACATTTGGAACTTTATCATAAGAGGGCCACAAGGGAGAATAGTCTGTGACTAATGAGTCGCCTTCTTTAAATATTGCATAATTCTTCTTCTTCTTCTTCTTCTTCTTCTTCTTCTTCTTCTTCTCTTCTCTTCTCTTCTCTTCTCTTCTCTTCTCTTCTCTTCTCTTCTCTTCTCTTCTCTTCTCTTCTCTTCTCTTCTCTTCTCTTCTCTTCTCTTCTCTTCTCTTCTCTTCTCTTCTCTTCTCTTCTCTTCTCTTCTCTTCTCTTCTCTTCTCTTCTTTTCTCCTCTCCTCTTCTTCTTCTTCTTCTTCTTCTTCTTCTTCTTCTTCTTCTTGATCACAAATGTCAGATTATATTTATCATATTATAAAAAATGCTGGATTTGTTTACTAAAGTAGCAGAATAGTTGGATTCCTCAGTCATTATACTTGAGCTTTACATGATTTCATATCGTGATATTTATGATATCATGAAATATCCCTATATGAGTTACATATTTAAATGCGACTTGTTACAGTGAACTGCATTGAGTGATAAATGCGTGAATTGGGCAAGACATTCACTGATTTATTTAATGCAAGATACCTTCTTTTGATGTTAGTACATTTGTGATGAAGGTACATTTGGTCAGGCATTCTAAGGACTTAATCATAGTGTTGCTGAAGATGGTTGACTACAATGATGGTATTTTACATTGTCATGGTACGGCCTTGGAAAAAAATAAGATCATAGTAGCCCTTAAACATGTTCGAGCTTTGACTTGGGAATTTTATATCCTCTGGTCAGGAATTAGTGCAGATATGTATCTAGTTGTATGATGCTTGTACCAGTTATCCTTGATCAAAGAAGAATGTTTTCCAAAATGCTTGATGTCAATTTATGTATCAAACAGTTAAACCTTCTTAACTTTGTATTTTTCAGCATTGGAAGATTTGTTATCATCATTACAATATATTCGAAGTCGGTTGAGTGCAGCAGAGGGAAAACAGGAAATTTCTTTCCTTATGAACTTATTCAATAATAATCAGTTCAAGCAAGCAGTAGAAGTGCACAATAAATTAATAGATGTGACATCACGATCACCACATGCTCAGCCACAGTGTTCAAATTTAGAAAATGTTGTTGAAGAAACGGTTAGTGTCCTGTATTCCTGCCAGACTCCACAAGCTAAAGAACTCATGGATCTTTTGCATGAACCCAATTTAAAGGTGAGACAAATTTTACTGATTCCCACTCCCCCAAACAAACAGGCAGAATGGGGGAGGGGGAATCCATTAAATGCATCCATTCATTTGTTTGTGTGTCCAGGCTTAAATCTGAACCTGTTCAAGATAGTTAGTGAAATGAAACTTTTTTCATTTTTTACTTATTGGCCAGCATGGTCCTGTCTGCAAGGTCTTATGTCAAGGTTATTTATTCTTTTGTGGGGGCTATAGAAGTTATATTAAACTGGGTGTACTTGTGCATCATAACTCAAGGTCAATACTGGACTTTATGGTGTTTATTGAGGCTAGTTAAAACAGATTCTGAAAGAAGATGAAACTTGGCATATTTATACACCATAACTTGGTTGTTTACATGCATATACCACTTGCATGGTTGTAATTTAAAGATTTAAAGATCATTGTCTCCAGTTTCATCTGGAGACTATTATCTGGAAGCTGTTGAAGATATTAAAATGGAATATTAAATAATTCAACATTGCTACTTTGGGCATGTACAGTCCAGTCTTGAGGCTCAAGGTTACAAGTTCATGTCACATGCAATTATTTGTGGTGTCCAGACTGTAACTGTGAATCTATTAGATGTAGTGATATTAAAGTTCATAGTTATATCACTGTGCTGGGTCTTTTCTTGGTTTTATTTTCAGTATCAGTATCAGATGTCAGTATTACTTATTTATGTCTAGACTCTACATGAAACATTCTGAGATGATAAATGGCAGTCTTCATCAAGCCATTTTTTGTTTTCAGTTTTGTTTGTTAAAGTTTTAAACACTAAAACTGAGATCTGCGTTGAAACAGGTATGAAATATTTAAGGACATTTAATGCAGAATTGTAATTTTTAATGTGCATGTAAGGCATGAGGGACAGAGGAGGAGAAGGTAAGAGGGCGAATTGGAAGTGCATCCCACAAATTTGTGTCTCACAGGAGAACCTTAAATGTATGCATTACAAAAACTAAAAAGTTTTGATTTTGCCACTTTCCAAATTTTATATTGCATTATTAAAAATGTGTTCTTTAAGAGCAGTCAGATAAAATAATCAGTATCAGTTTAGTCCAGTGATTAGAGTGAAGCAGCTAGAAGAGTGACTGAAATAGTTAATGATGCAGAGAAGGTTTTCTCAGTATCAAGGACAGTTTGTTTTGTTTTTGTGGAGTTTATAATGCCATTTTTCATCATGTGAAAAAATATGGCTATGCTTGACAGCCAGTATAAAGCTTTCAAACATGCCCACATTGATTGAGATGAGAATCAAACTCACATGGACAGAGGTGTGATGTGTGATTTGTCATTAAAGGTGAGCACCATAGACTGCTGTGTCACCCAGAGCCCTAGATCAGAGACAGCATTGGTTTGTTTAGATGATAACTGTACTTTGTCAGTTTGTGGTAGCCCGAATTTATGAAGTCTGATGTGAAAAGTTTTTAGTAGGCAAGGAAAAAAAGGGGCACAGTACGAGTTTTAGGTTTTATTCCTTTAAGTTAGCATTATTAATTGCAAAACTGATGTATATATGGTTTTGGTGCTTGTCCATGAGTTTCCAGAGCCCAAGTCAATGAGGCAAGAATTTTCAGAAATAAAAAAACCCTACCCTGTATATATGAATTATTAGTTAATTGAATTTATATACAGTAGTCCTTTTTTAAGCATAATATCCCACTTAATGCCTGTATTTTCAAGATGATACCTGTTGAATAGTTTTAGTCACATTTAAGTTCTGCTTTGTTTCAGAATCTGATCTTTGCTCATGACAAGGTGGCAGATCAGGCACTAAAGCCCATCCCAGATGAGGTTCCGCTGGATTTCCAAATGTTCCCAGTTGGGGAAGACAGTATCAAAATTGTTCATTTAGAAAAGACTAATGAGCCTCTTGTAAGTATAGTTGCTTATTGATATTACAACACCATATAAAAATAATAGGGTTTATGCATAAAAGGAACACCCATTTTGTGATGGCAGATCACAATATTCAGGCCAGGATTTTGCCAGGATTTCATTTATAGGGGTGATCATGTCCATCAATTGGACAAAATTGGGATTGTTTTCTGCTGTCGGATTAAGGATTTTACAACAGAAGGTAATATTTTAAGTACTTAATGACACCCCCCCCCCCCCTTCCTGTAGGCATGGGGATATAGAATAGGTTCATTGCACAATCTTGCATATCTTATGAGGCAACTAATCAGAGTTTTGCTCTGAGATGCATTCCATGATAATGTTCCAACTGAGAAGGTTTTGGACTTTTGTTTTTAAAGAGTATTAGTTTATATCAATAGTTAAACTTGGTAGTTTGAAATTTTATCTGTTTTAGCTTTGTTTTGATTTGCATGCCTTTATGGGATACTTAAACTTGGAACTGTATAACCAGGATAACTTGGAACTGTATAACCATATGCACATTGCACGTGTGCGCGTGCACACAGACACACCCACACACACGAATATTTGAATACATGCAGTGGATAGTCAGACTGGAAATTTTGGTAATCATTTAACATTTTCTATAAATACAGGATACAGTAAAACCTGTCTTGAAAGACCACTCTTATGTGAGACCACCTGTTCTGAGAGACTGTATTTTCAATAAACAATTTGAGTGATTATATAGTGTTATGACCTGTTACGAGAGACCACCTGTCTTGAGAGACCATAATTTTATGGCAGAAGGGGTGGTTTTTCAAGACAGGTTTTACTCAGATATTAGAATGAAGGATTGACTAAATTATATAAACTTTCTTACAATGGACATTGTCTTCTGGTCTTGATTTCCCTCCAAGTGAAGTACACTACAATTTAAATAATACATGGACCATCACCACACCGCATCTACCAAAGTAAATGCTGCTATATCTTTTTATAAAATTTCACTTCATAAAGAATTTTAATTTATGATGAGATAGCAGTTGTTAATTCGGTAGAGGTTTGAAGATATTTTTAAAAATGCTTTATGACTGTAATTAGATTCATTTTCTATAAAATTGTTTTTCCCCACCTAAATATTGTTTTATTTTTATGCCTACCCCATAGAGTTATTATTAATTTTCCTACCATAAAAGTGCATAAGAAGTGTTTTTTTATTATTTTGGTTTGAAAGAAAGACGGAATGAAAAGAAACACTGTTTTGGTCTCTTCTGTAATTCAGCCTATCATAACAAGTTTTCTGTAATGATATGACTGATATCTGGTTCAGCATTTTTGTATGACAGAGGTAATGAAGGATCACACCTTCAATTGTCATGGATGCACTTGAATTTATTTTTGCAATTTTATCATTATATGCAATATGCAATACTAGCATATTAAATGTGTTGTCTTGAAGACAATTATTGTGATACATGCTGGGATATAATATGGCTGGTGATACCCTGTACTAAACATGAGATATAATTTGGGCATTATATCTAGAGTAATAATATATAATTATACAGATTCTGGCACTCTTCCAATTTAGCTTGTGCTTGGCCGTATCAGTGTAAAATTAACATACTTAATGGACATATCAAGTAAAAACAATTGTGCCTCTTGACAATTAGTTATTCCATAGAAGTTTGATTAACTTGCTTTCTTCATATAATGAGATAAAGATTTCAGGCTGCACAGATCCTGTAGATCAAATACATAGAATCTCACACTTGTTTCACTTAAATTTGCTTTGAATTTTCTCATTCGATACATACTAAAAAAAGAGTTGTTTCTGTACATGTAATCCTGTTAGTCATGGAGAGTCCAATTTTGATTTAGGATTGAGAACCTGTTGGAACATCATGTGTCAACAGTAAACAATCATTGCAACATCTAGTTTTCATTAGCTGATTCAGATTAGTTGATGTCTCTTTGTGGTATGATTTACTTAATGAGCGATAAAATCTAGATTTTGATTCAAGAAATAGTGCTTACATGTACTGTACCTGTGAGAAGCACATTGTCAGTCATGATTCAAGTAAATAAATAGGGATGCAACTCCCAAGAAATCATAATGGAAGTCAATTAGTTTTCAACCAAAAGTAGCAGAATTTTAAAGACAATCAGTCCTTTAAAACTTAAGAAGGTCATGGCAGCATCAGAGATTTTGCATGTAAGAAGTCCACTCTTTTTCAACATGTATTTGATGAATGTTGTCATGCTGTATATATGTCAGAATGCATGCAGTCCCGGATTACCCATTAGACAGAGTAGGCAACTGCCTATGGGCCCCGCGACTTTTATGGGCCCCATCAGGGGCCCCCATGAGTGTGACCGTGGGTCTGGGGCCCCAAAAGTTTGACTGCCTATGGGCCTCCACGGTGCTTAATCCGGCGCTGAATGCATGGTGTTGAAATCATTCATTGTGTAATGAAAAAAGTACTTTGTCTAAATTTTGAGATGCTTATATGATAATCAACTGAACTACAGGTGCAGATATCATTCACAATGCTGAGCTGAGCCATATAAATGATTTTTGTTTCAGGTAACATAAAAAACGTCTAAATCATGATTCCAGTATATACTCACAAGTTGAATCAAACTGCAAACAACAAAGATTCTGATCTGACATAGCATAAAGTACCTGCCGATCAGGGTCTCTGTTGTTTGTTCGGCTGATTACAAACTGAACAGATTCGGATTTGATGGTGACAGCAGTTTACACTTGGACTCATAAACAAGCACATCTGAAGTCCAAAGAGTAATATAACAGACATAACTTACCATATTGAGACTTCAAAATACAACTACATTATGGTCACCTGACAAATAAGTTAGATGTGTTATTTTATTTCAGGGTGCTACAGTACGTAATGAAGGGGAATCTGTCATAATTGGCAGGATTGTAAAAGGTGGCATAGCAGAACAGAGTGGTAAGCAATGTGCATGTAACTGTTATTGAAAAACGACTTGAGTATTTTTTCTAACTTTCATTATTAAGTATACAAATAGTGTCAGTAGTAGCAGGCATATGCAGTTAAAAACTATTTTTTATGTACCAGTTAAGTGACCTCATTTTATGTAAATTTAATAGATATACTAATAAACGTCATGTATCTTCACTTATTTGATACTCTCTACACCACTTATGAAAAGTGGTATGGAGATGAATAATTCAAGCATACCAAAAGTAAGTGCCAGTGGTCTAATTTGCATATTTGAACAACTGATATTTTTTCACTTATTTTTGTCCATTACACACATTAATATTTTAGAAAATATTTCACCTGCACTATATGAAAATTGGTCTGGAGATAAATTTCAATGAAAATAATACAAATCAAACAAACCAAATCTAGGTCACTATGACCAAATTTGCATATGTACTTGTTTTTCAGTTTATTCATGACACTCTTTGTCTTGGACTGTTTCACCTACACATGAAAAAAATTAAGAGTGTAGATACATGTCAGCAAAAGTAACATAGCCACACCAAAAGAAGGTCATTGTGTTGAGTGACTTTTAAATGAATTATTATTATTATTATTATTATTATTATTATTATTATTATTATTTGAAGAGAAAGATAATGTTAACATTTATACATCAAGAAATAGTACATAAAACTTTCTTACTCTTGCTTATTTGTATTTATGAAAATGTTTCAGTAGATTGGGGGGGGGGGAGTCAAATGATGTCATCAGATGTGAGGTATCATATATAGGACTGTCTGCCATGGCTTTTGTTTGGTCATTGTTCAATCATACTGTGGTGGTAACATCAGTATCAAGCAAGAAATTCATAGGAATTATATATCTGGTCTGCTTCCCTGTCTTACAGAGAGAGACACAAATATTTCCACTCTCAAATGATCTTGACCAAATACATTTGAATTACCACCATTTATTTTTCTGTATATTTACACCAAATGTGCTAACTTCTTGATAAATTCAAAATGTGTTGTATTTGGTTATTCTGACTTACTATTTTGGTGAGAGAGTGAGTTTAATCTTTTAAGCTCCAATTGAAGAATAAGATTGATACATAATAAAAAAGAAAACTTTCTTACCATGTGTTAATGCAACTCGTATTTCTTGTTTTGGTACATTTATGATGCATTTTACAATCTTGCATTGCAGCTTGTCATGTTCTTATATCACCTAAGTGTAATATGTCCAGTATCAACACAGGAAAAGAAAATATCCTACATGCTATCAATAATATTTAATACAGCCTGCTAGAACTAGTTATATAATTTTCATCAGAACAGTTTATAATGAGTATTGAAATCTGATTTGAATTTTTAGGTCTGCTGCATGAAGGAGATGAGATCTTGGAAATAAATCGTGTTGATATGAAGGGAAAAAGTATCCATGATGTTTCAGAAATGCTTGTAAGTTTACTTTATTTTCATTTTGTTGAGTATTTAGTTGAAAGATTACTCATTAATTTTAACTTAATTAAGACATGCAAAGCACAGAAAACATTCTTCCAAGTCATGTGCAAAACCTTTTCAAACAGTATGTTTAAGATTATCCATTTTCAAAATTCCTGTTATGGTATTATTGTCAGAGATAATTTGATTGCTGCAGCCTGGTTTGATGCATTCGATTGCAGAGCATGACTAACATTTCTTTCCATTACAAGTATAATTGTCAGAATACTTTATACTTCTGATTTGACATCCCACTAAATATTTTGTTAGAGTAAATGTTTTTAGCTCTACTGGTAATTGACCAAAAAAGCATTTGGATAGGTGTATTGTCTCATCTGTCTGTTGTCCATCCAAGTTTATTATTGCTAAAGAAAAATGGTTCTCCTCCAACAAAATGAGAACATTTTAAAGTCACAAGAACATTTTAAAAATGTTATCGCAGCTTTTAAGTGAAAAGTCATATTAACACAAGAGTTTTCACCAAAGACTTTTCTGATGAATAGTTATACCTGAAAAAAAATATGGTTCCATTCTAATATCCATTATGGCTGCCATATTCCAGTGGCCATATGGACAATTTTGTTGTTATTTCCCCTGAATGAACCATATGAACTTATCAACATGTCGTTTTCACTTAAAAGCTTCTTAAGGTATCTAGGTGGTCCTAAATTGCTAATCTGATATCAAGTATGGTTGCCTTGGTGGCTATCTTGAAAATTTTGCTTTTACTACTACTTGTAAACAAGATGTAAAATTGCCATGAGGTTTCGCTAAAAGATTCTTTACTATATCTAATTGCTTTTGAGTGAAAATGATGCCAGTCTGATGTACTGCATGGCTGCCACACTGGTCTTATTGAAAATCTTGTTGTTAGTCCTCCTAGATAAACAATTATATTACCACTAGAAAACATCTTTAGATATATAAAATGATGTTGATCTGTCCAATAAGGCCACAACTGTGGCTTTCTTGAAAATTAATTTTGACTACTTCTCCTGAATTCAAATGGTGTTTTTCTTAAACAACTTTTTTATGTCTGGTAGGTTCTAATAACCCCACCACATCTTGAAAATCTTGCTGTCACTATTTCTCTGGTTATATCAGTATAGGGTTTTCACTGAAAGACTTCATATGATGATAGGTAAAACTGTTTATCAAGGTGGTTATTGACTTAGTTGGTCACTGCTGTGTGACGTGCCAATTGTGCCAATTTTGTCTTGACATTTTTGTGTCTACAAGTGTCAGGACACTGAAAATGTTCTTTTCTTTACATGCTTATAAGTTTTGGGACATACAAAAAAAACTGTCCCAAGATTCACAGACATAATAGGTTTTTAAGTATATGCAATACTTTTTATGGCATGTTTTATTTAATGCTGATCTTTATTACACTGATAAAAAATATCTGTTAGGGTAAATAATTTATATATATTTCAGCTGCAATTTTGGCTTATCCTTATTGCTACAAGTACTAGTGTTTTTAGGGTGTTCACTTGAATGTCAATTTATATTATTTTTCTTGAGAGTTGAAGCTGACGATTGATTAATTTTCTTTTTGCTAATGTTCTTAATATTCCATATTTCAGGCCAATATGTCAGGAACAATTACCTTTATGATTATACCCAATAACCAATATAATTCACGTCCTTCAACGCAAGATGAATTGGTGAGTATCAATGTAGTATGCAAAAGCAATAGCTTTGATATTATTGGCTATGTTGTAAGAAAATGTTATAAATTGTCTTTTGAAATAAGCTACATTTATATCTTATCAGTACATGGTTTCTGAAAATTAAATTAATAAACCAGATATTTTTAATGAAAGGTTTTAAATTATCTTTAGTTAAATTATCCAATAGTGCATCATGCAGAAGCACCATGATTTTTATTGTCAACCTTTAATTTTTCATTCTGGCTTCTTGACATTAGCATATGACATTAAATATTTTTAAAGGATTTCAGATCTCTCCAATATAACTGAATTGTTAAGAAAAGACACACATTCCACATCTATCTGTCCATTTCGAGTAACAAATACTTGTTATGAAAAAGAGTTTATTGACCATACCAAATGTAAAAGTTGTACTGGATATGTGCACACATGCTTTGTTGACTGAGCACAATTTTCAAGGAAATACAAGAGTATGATGTCTTTATACAGCAGAAACGCCAAGAATAGTTGAAGAACATGTTTTGTGTATTATTTTAAAGAATGAACTATGGTAGCCAACCTGAGATAATCTGATGGTATGACATAAACCAACACACTTTCAGCACAAGTGTTTTTTCATCAAGTTTGTCCTATATGGAGTTGATTGTCCAGAATCTGCTTTATCAGAGACTTTTTTTAATATCAGCTGATGAACATAAACATTTATTAACATAAAACAAGCACAAGAAAATATTTTGACAGGAGTTCACATTATCTCAATGTGAGATGGTGATACAATGAAATGTACAAATCATGTCATAAAATAGTATATTCAACTCTATGATTACAGACACATGTGCGGGCCCTGTTTAAGTATGACCCTGAGGATGACATTTACATTCCATGCCAGGAGCTTGGAATTTCTTTTGATAAAGGAGACATTCTGCATGTCATCAACAGAGATGATCAGAATTGGTGGCAGGCATACCGTGAGGGGGAGGAAGAGCACCAGTCGCTTGCAGGTCTTATCCCTAGTAAGACCTTTCAAGAACAGTGAGTATAATCATACCATACAATCGTACTTGTTATAGTGGTTATCTTGATAAAGCAGATACTTGTATAAAAAGAACACATACAGTACTACATATGGATGCAGAAGCCACTTGACCTTTCTCTAGTAAGTCTTTCTTGAAATAAAAATAAATTTGTTTGAGCTTGTAGTTGGCTTACTAATAGAGTAGTTGCTTGTACATGATGTGTAAAATAAATCAATAAGGATGGATACAATAAGTTAAATCTATGTATAATATACAGAAAAGATAAATCCAAGCTTTATATAAAGGTCACCTGCATGAACTTAAGCAAATAGAAGTACAACTAATGTATCACCATATGTCACTCAAATCTTAACATGTGCTGATAGCTGTGGACTGCCAATGAAACTATTGCTGACAAATTTGTGACTGTCATTTTTATTGGTATGGACAAATATATCATCAAATTTATATCTAAAGATGAATACTATGGGATGAAAATATCAGTACTTCTGTGGTGGTGAAAAGGATAATGTTCAACATATAGGTCATTTTGTAATTTGTACACGTTTATCTGAAAATCCATTAACACCATACATGTTGAAGTTTGTACTTTACTTTTATGTACAACTTGACTAGTTCAATAAAAGGAATCTCCACAAAAAGCGTGTTTAGGATAAATTGTTTCTGTGCATATATTGTGAAAAGGTTAGAGATCACGGTCACATGGGTATTTTAGTCATGTGATATTAGGGCTGCAGAGACAATATCACAGGCAAGGTGATAACATTTATGGCTTTTAGTTTTCCGGCATTGGAAGAAGGTTATATATTGTGGCTACATTCCTAAATCACATAGGGCATCAGTCCAGACTCTAGAGTGTTTCATTTATATTTTAGAATTGTTGACTAAAAAATATACCTCTATCTGACTATATCTGTATCCCATGGGATCCATTTTGTTGGTTTTAGTGACAAAAAACTAAGATGTAATTAATTAAATGATACGTGATTAACATGTGATGTTTTTGTGCTAACCAGAAATTCAAAATTCAAAATTATATAATTCATATAACTATAAAGGACTTTTTTAATTAATGAATCCTTATCCTTTTTTGTGTATGGAAGCTTACATACTGTATGAGTTTATGCAAGTTCACTCTCACTTTAATTTTACTTATCCTTCATAGTTACTAATTTAGTTATTGGTATGCTATAATGTAGACTGTTTGAATAGAATTCTGAAGCTTACCTAGTAATAAATTTAAATATTTGCAGACGAGAATCAATGAGGCTCACTCTTGGAGGAGAAAATAAAGAAAATGAGAAGAGTCACTCATGTGCATGTGGTCGTAGAGCTAAAAACAAGAAGAAAAAGAATTCACACAAGCAACAAGTAGATGGTAATTGTCCTATTGCATTCTTTCTACTTTTATCTTCTGCTTTAGTATGGTGGGTCTTCTATAAATATAAAATAGCTCTGCATTCATCCAGGTTTGTGTATTTAAGAAATTTATTATTGAAAACCTTCTTGAAATGTAACTGCTAATTAGAGCTTTCTTGCGATCTTAGATGTTTGCTTTGCTAGTGGCAATGCCAAGCAATTTTTGAAGTACGCATTGTAGGTGGGCTTGATTGATTCCTTCTAAAACTTGACAAGTTAGTATTTTTCTTCTATACACATGCACATCTTTTCATATGCATAGTTCTATCACAGTTTACAACCATAGCTCAAAGTTATTGGTCAACATCATATTATTGTTATTACTTAACTTTGCAAGAAATTTGTAAGGAAGCAAAACTTTGACTTAGCTCAGGTCTTTAAGTTTAAGTTAAGAATTACTAAAGCAATATAAGACACAGCCAAACACAAGGAAGGCTCATTAATTAGATTTTACCCGACCATATAATGAAGTATTAGATTGACCACTGAGCTTGTTAAATTAGACACTGTTTGTGTATAATATGCATTGAAACTCCTATGCAAAGCTCTTTGGAGATGTGTTTTATTCTATATGTCTCTGGTAGCAAGTAAATCATAATCCATGTCAGCGATGTTGAACATAAAAGTCAAATCTCTATTATCCTTTTGATATGTTCAGTGATCTTGATTCTTTTGCAGTCAGTGAAATTCTGACATACGAGGAAGTGGCACAGTACTACCCAGAGCCCAATAGAAGAAGACCAATTGTACTTATTGGACCACCGAATGTGGGTCGGCATGAGCTTAGACAGAGATTGATGACTGATTTTGAAAGGTTTGCAGCAGCGGTTCCTCGTAAGTATTTTGCAGATGCAATGTATGCTAATGTTGGATTAGTTTAGTAATTATTGCATTTACAGCTATATAGAGTAAAATATTATACCATAATTTTCATTTGCAAGAACTCAGTAAGGATGTACTCATTATATGATTGTGAATGGTATTAAAGTTTTGCAAATTTTCAAAAGAGTTTAAATCTCTATGCTCCTGAAAGCTTCTTTTCGTTCACAATTCCAATTAGTCAGTTTTAGTCGTACTTTTGGATCATGCTAATCAATTTGGACTGTTGCTGCTAAACAAAATTCATTTTATCTGTATTATGTGAGAAATAAATTTGCAGCTTTATGTTGGCATAAAAAGAATGGGTTTGTTGTTTTGATAACATAAAGTTATTTGGTATTGATTTAGATTATTGATTTATTTTGGTTCACAAAAGGTGTAAAAGTATATTGTCCATGACAATTTGTTCAGTGTTGTAAACACATTGACAGATACAAAGTTGATACATTCTTACTGAAAGAACAGTATCAAGTTGTGAACCCATATTTAGACATTTCGTATAAAATAACAACACATGGAATTTGATCTGATTATGTTTGGAATGTTTTTTTTTAACATAGTTAAATATTATTAAAAACAAAGTTTCCCTATTCGGTCCTGTAAGCTGCATACTTTGTAGAAAAGTTGTATAATACAATATGCTTTAGCTAGTCTGGTTTTGGAAAAGTCAGTTCCTGGTAATAATTATATTGTGAAATTACTTTTTTTTTTGTCAGATACAAGTCGACCACTTAAAGATAGTGAATTGGATGGGAAGGACTATCACTTTATAAGCAGAGCAGAGTTTGAAGCGGACATTCGTGCTAACAAATTTGTGGAATTTGGTGAATTTGAGAAAAATTGGTATGGCACCAGTATCAATGCAGTGAGACAAGTCATTAATATGGGCAAAATTTGCGTGCTCAATTTAGATCCTGAGGTATGCTAAAATGAATTCTCACCATGTTTACAATTAATTATATTTATATCACTATGCAGCATTCGATGTTGTGATACCTTCATTCTGTCTTTCCATCAGTCCAAATATATGGTATACTTGTAGATAAATCAGTGACATTTCCAAAAAAATTTCAGAAATGAGCTATCAGGATGCTTACTGTATACTGTCACTGATGTAATATTTAAAAACACATTTTTAGCTCAGATGGTCATAGACTAAAAGAATTAATATGATGGTCTTTTGTCCATCTTTTGTCGTTCATCTTCTCCATTCTATCCATTCGTTCCAGTTTGGTATCGCTATTTCTCCTGAACTGCTTTTAGGATTTCCATGAAATGTCTTTTTAGTCTGAAAAAAAATTATGGGGCAAACTCTCAGCCAGATCTCTTGTATGTTCCACACTCAGTTGTGATAAGGGAGTTCTGTCACAAAGGTTTAGCAAGGGCTAAGACTTGGCCAGACCTACCACACTTTATGTTGCAACCCTTGGCAGCTGCATCGTGAGTTAGAGGGTCCATGCCTCTGCTATGTGAGACAAAGTGCATAGGAACTTGTGATGAAGAACACCTGTTATTTAGTGATGCTTTTATTAAAAGGGTGTTTAACCAGTTACATGCAAATTAAATAACATATATTAAAAGGCAGATATTTTGAAACAGGAAATGTCCTTTAAAATTAGGATTATTTATATTGTTATATGGTTAGACAATATGGCATGTTCTGACTAGGTCTGATATGGTTAACAGCTACAAATTTGGAAATTTCTCAACATAATTTTATTCACAGTAATCTAGTTTTGAAGTTTATTGATCAGGATAGATACAAATAAGATGTGATACACCATTAGTAATTATGACTTCAGATGCTGTGCTGCAGTGCTTCACTTAAGTAGGTTTAATTTTGGTAGCTGCATGTAGCACATCTGAATTGGCATGATGTGAACCTATTTACAAAGAAAGAACTATTGCATATTTATAATGTAAGACTACAGTTGTGATGGCTGTTGAGGTTTATCCATGAATGAACCATACTTGCAATTGGACTGTTGCTGTTACTCCATTTACTGGAAATCTGTTAGTCCCACTAGGTGAATCAGCTTTTTTCAAGTAGAAAATAATAGCTTCAGAATCTGAATTTGAAAAATTGCTTGTTAGATTAAAATTTTAAAAAATATGTCAAGTTCATGAAAGCATAATTCTACATGTTCATTTTGAAAATATTGCTATATTTTATATAGCTTATTAACATGTAATTCTTCAATGTTTCAGGCCTTACCTAACCTCAAGAATTCCGATTTAAAACCATATGTAGTGTTTGTGTACCCACCCAATTTGGACAATCTGCGGCAGATTCATGTGAAATCAGGGATTGCAAATGTTAGCGTAAGTATTATCTTTTGTGCCATACAGCTTAGTGGTGCAGATATTGTTCATTTCATCATTCTTTAATTCACCCTGCAGGTTCAGGGTTGTCAAACAATCCAAATGCACCTCTGCTGCATGTCATAAGAAATGACTGAGTGGAGTTAGTCTCTTTGCCATGGATTGAATCCAGTGTTGTTTGCAGTGATGATCATGATAGTTGAGTGGAGGTAGAACCGATGGTTGCCACTCCAGCACAGTACAATACATTGTCCTCAGCTGCAACCTGTGTCCACTGCAGTAGCTTGGTGGTTAGAGAGTCCACCTCAGATGTGGGAGGTCGTGGGTTGGATCCCCGTCCAAGTCATACCAAAGACTTGCAAAAAATGGTACTAACAGCTGCCTTGTTTGGCACTCATTATTAAGTAGTTTGTGTTAGGATTGGTTTGCCTGGTGTCAGGAAAATGTGATCGGTGGGTCATCATGTTACATGTCTGCAGCACAATGACCCTGTGCTAGACACCACTATAACTGTCACACTGCAGACATTGTAGTGATATGACTGAATCTTTTTTAAAGCTACGTTAAAAATCCAAATCACGCACACACACACACACGCTTCAACTTAATGGTTGGTCAGGTCAGAAGGGCCTGTTCTGAATGAGAGTCTTGCATATTAATAGAGTTATTTTGCATTTGGTTGAGTTGCTAGAATCACAATTCTGATTTTTTTTTATCAGATTTTAAAAGAAAGGAATATATAATCAAGATATCACATGAATTTGATTATGCACAGGTTTATACATATTAATGGGAATGACTCGGGACAACTTTCAATCCAGTTTTGATAAATCACCAATATATTGGGTGATTACAATTACAAGAAAGGTCCATGCGTATTAATGAGGAAATTTTGCATCTGAATGGCTGAGTTTGTCAACTCCTAAGCTGCTCTATTTATGCGCATATGTTTATAAAATTTAGTAATTATCCTTCTACCATAAAGATAATTATGTGTTTTCTAAAGAGTAAGAATTGCACATGTTAATGAGATAATCTTGCATACAATTGGCTGAGGTTTTTGTACTTGGTAGAATGTATTTTAGAAACGATTTTTATTACAATCAAAATCTATGTCTATTTTTGGGTGATCATGGTCCTGATTGAATTTCCCATTCTAGAGAATGTATATTTGATATTATTTTAATCAAAACTGGTTAATAGGCTTATGTCATTAAGATGTAGGTTGATGGTAATTGTGAATGAAATTTGTGCATATTAATGATGTGACCTTGCATTTGACTAGCTGGGTTTATTACCACTTTAGCAGTTTTTTTTCTCATCAGATTATGATTGAGCATTTTAAATAGTTTTATTTTATCAAGATACTTGATGAATTTGATCATGAGCAAGATCAACACTTAAGCTTATTCATTCCCAGCACTGTTTCTGCCGCTCTGCCCCTTGTAGCACTAAGCTGTATTTTGTTATGTGTACCCCATATAGTTTTATCTCGTTACATAATTTTGTAAATATCATACACATGCATTCACTCTTACCTTAATTTATTTTCTTATATCCAATACAAATCCACAAAGTTTTCACCAATTATTCCAAATAAATTTGTCTATACATCGATGTATTTTGTTTATTTTATTTGTCTAAGTCTTTTACAACTTTTTTATACACTATTTTATGAAATTGACACAATCACTGCAATCAACTAGATCTGCAAAAACTCTATCATAATTGCTATCAGCATCCACTTCTTCTGATGACTCGGTCTCAGAAACTTTGATGTCCAAATCTAAATCTTGCAAAATGTCCAACTGCTGAACATATTTTTCCTCTCCTGGCTCAGTATTGTTTAGATTAAACCTAAGAAACTCGTGATTTTTGCTATAACCATCAGCAGTTCTAATGTCCACCATCATTTATGAATTTTCATGAACAGAACATGTGTAATGAAACTGCCCTCCATTAGTAACCCTTGGTTTCTGAACAATTCAGATTTGCACAAAGAAAAGTAAAATAATTTCTGATTGAGTAATATTAGTCTGATTGTTGGAAAAAACCCATTTGTAACCAATTTGACACACATTCAAAGCGACAAAAGACTGGATTGGCCATTGAATCCGGTCTAGAAACTTCAACAATTGGAGGAATCGGCCATTGAATGCAGAAACCGAATCATGCCTATAATCGTGGATTAGGTTGGCTTAGCTAGTTGCCACACAGGACTCTGAGGAGATCCACTTACAGTTTGGTTATGCTCCACCCTGGTACAAAAGCTTATATTATCATAGTCATATGCAGGTCTTGTAATATGTGAGATCAGTATGCGTTTTAATGCCGTGTACCAGAATGGCTGAGCTTGTTAATATTTATGATCTAAAGACTGGATAGGGTTTAACACCATTTTTCAGTGCATGGTAGGCTGTACATTGTATCCAGTATATCTGGTGAAGAGAGAACTTGGGTAAAACCACCAACCCACATGAAGTTACTGGCAGACTTTTGAGCTAAGACTCGAGACTAGCTCAGCTCATACAGACAGGGGTGAGATGTGTCAGTAATCTGTTAAAGCAAGCATTTTAGAGCACTCAGCCTGGTACCCTCTCATCCCATATCTTTAAAAATTGATAAATGACTTTACATCATCTAGATCATGGATGACTTTGATCATGAGCAAGATACTTTTCTTTTTTTCTATGCCTATATCATTAGAAAAAATTTATAACAAGATGTAAATCAGCATGTTATAATTTTTGGGAGATACAAATATTATAAAAGCCTGCTGAGTGAAATGGACAAGTGTTCAGTTATATAAGACAAGTGAGCAGTATCAGACACATTTGGGCCTCTTTTTGTTGTACCTTCCCATAATAAACACCAAAAATATGATGATTCTTAAAATCTCGTCTTTTTCTCTGCAGAATGATGACCTGCGAGATATCATTGAAAGAGCACGAGAAATGGAGGACCAGTATGGGCACTATTTTGACTATGTTTTAACGAATTATGACATGGATCAGGCCTACGAAGAACTGCTACGTGAAATCAACAAAATAGAAGTGGAGCCCCAGTGGGTACCAGCAGTATGGCTCAATAATTGAAGTGGTGTGTTAGCCATATGTGGCTTAGGATCCACAGCAGTATATAGGGTTCCACATTTACCTTTGCTCCAAATATGACATGAATATGTTTCAAAAGGCGTCTGTCCAGCATAAGCATTATAGAGAAAAGTCTTGCCACAGCTATGTTTGCCACCAGAGGACTAGTTAATCAATTGATAAGAAACACTGGCATGGTTCATACAACCTTGAAAAATTATAGAATTTTCATGGGTTGCCATATAAACTAGGGAGTTTCAAATATGTTGGTGTTGTCATGAAAAAGTCATCAAATTTCTTTGAAAAATTCCTTAAATTTGCCTAAAATTCCTTACAATTTAAGTAGACATTAAAACAATAAAATGCATTGCCTTTTAAATTTAAAACTTATGTTATTTACATTATTTCCCAAAAAATAGTTACGTAATGAAAAGGGGTAAAATTGAGTGGATCAAATGACATGATATGGGTAGTTTGCCATTGTCTTTTCACTGTAATGGTGCACAAGTGTTATGTTTTTCTATTTTGTATGCCTGTTTGTGTTCTGATTAAAAAGTCATATGAAGAAAGTGCAATTTCCATAACAAACAAGTACTTTTTGTGAACTTACAAAAAGCTCTTGAAAACTCATTGAATATGTCTCGGGAGCTATATGAACCTTGGTTTGTGTGGGGCAGTGGGGATGAAACTGCTAGAATCTTTGATGCTGCTGAGATTTTTGAAATTTTTACTGACCTTATGCTGGATGTCAAATTTAAATTCAGAATCAACTTACAGAATGAGTGGTATAACCATGTAAATCATATGTATACTCCTAGAGAAGAAAACTTGACATATAACTAGAGCTGCTCTTGCAAGAAATAACATGTATAATGAGCATGAATTCTCCAGGAAACTGGAACTCCATTTTGATTATGTTTATGCAACTAAATCAATCTATAACAAGTTGAATTATTGTGTTACTGTAATTCTTTAACCACTACTGCTGTAGTTGCTCACTGCTCTGCCATGCTGCAGGGGTTACTGCTGCATCTGCTTTTTGGGGTGACTACCAGTCTCTGATGCTGCTACAGCCAAATGATAACTTTTATTAGATGATTTTAGGGATATGACCCAATTGTTTTTTTCCTCCATATAATTGAGATTTATATACCAAACCCATACTTATACAAAAGCTATAACTACCTTTTGTCTGTGAGACTATTATATCCTACTGACTTCACACGATTGATGAATTGAACACAGAACACTAACTATAATTTTCAACAAAGTTTTGTACACATATTATTTACAAATATTTAATTGGTTCTTTATGATCATAATTTGCTGCTCATGATATTTGACTTTGTAAAAGTGGTTTTGTTTTACAGAGACATCATACTGCTGGTCCATTATGAAAACGTCAAGCTGCCTGTTTTCTTTCAAACATTTTTGGGCTTTTCTCATGCATATCACCCCATAGCTCTTAGTTTCAGCCACAGTTCTTTCATTTAATACCAGGGAAAATATTTAAATATAAAATCTTTTTTCCCTCTTATCCACAAAAAGTAGGATGTTTTCCATGATTTGAAAAGCACATGGCTCTCTTATCAACACTGCACTTAGGTTATCATTTTATTCTCTCTCAATTCCTGACAGACTTGGCAACTATGAGAATTCAATGTCACTGCCAACACTTCTTAAATAAGTATCATCAATCCCATCCCCTGAAAACCTAATAATTTTTATTCCAAGTCACTAAATGATTATTTCCATTTCTGATAACCACAAAACATGACATGTATTCACTGTCATTTGTTACAAAATTCCAGAAAATGCCCAGTTCCATATTTAATATATGACATCTTCTAAAGCAAAAATCATTTGTAAATTCTATTTTGATTGGCTAAATGTTCTTTTACTGCCCATTATTGATGAATTAGATTGTTTGTAACATGAAAGTACAAAGTAGATATATTACTGAGGTCTAATTCACATAGCAGCAGGCAGATAAATCCACTGTAGTGAATAGCAGCACTTGTTTACAGGCGGATTTATCAATCATTGTGAAGGCAAGGGATATGTATGCAGCAGACATGCATGTCATTGGTAGTGAAAAACTTAATTTTGTTATATAAAATGTTCTCAGTAAATTAGTTGATTTGAAGTTTACAAGAGAAAAGACACCATCAGTACAGCAATACACACACACGCACACACACACACACACAACATGGTTCAAAATACCTGGGTGCACCTTTAATTAGTTCAGAGCATGTAAATATTTGGCAAGATCAATAGTAATTGATATACTCATGAACCCATGTTTGAAACCAGGTATATGGATGCATGTTCATTGTCTTTAAAGTTTGAAAATTTTTCATTAATTCATGCTGAACTATATGGCAACCTCCACATGTATATGGAGTCTTCCCTGACAAGACAAGCACTTTTTAATTTGCTATCAAATTTAGGTGCTGTGTGATTTTCTTTGCCAAGGTTGATGTTTTAGATCATATTAGCTACATAAATTACTTTTGTGAACAGAATAATTGTAAACATTTACTATTTATGCTCGTGTGAAGCTTTTAGCTTTGATTTTAAAAACATTCACTTGAAATATAACAATGATTATATTGCCACTGATCACTGCATTGGTTTTGAGAAACATTTTTGTTATAATAAAGAAATTAGGAGTCGGTTAAAATCAGTAACATTTTAGAGCAGAGTTAATCAAGAGAGTGTACAAAACAACTTTCTGTACAAGAATAATAATTTTATGCATATCAGAACTTTATTTTTGGATGGTTGTGATATTGTTATAATCATTACATTAAATATTTAATTGTGTTTTGGATTATTATTTAAGATTTAGTAGACCGTTAATTTATATTGTAATAATATGTTTTAAATTGATATAATTTTAGCAAAAATGAGTTTCTTTACTGTCCTTTTAATATGTTGATGCAGGTCATCAGATCAAGTTGCATATTTAATATTAAGTTACATATCTTGTCCATCAGTGATAATACTCATGATTTTAGTAAAATTAGAAATCCTGCACAATTCATAATTTTTGGTTTGGATAGATTTATTCATCTTGGGGCTGTGGTATGCTGGCTGCTCTCTGTTACTAATAGCATTTTGTATTTCATGTAATAAGCAGTTTACTGTATTTGGCTCTTCAGGCCCTTACGGTGGGTCTAGATGTATGAGGGGACATAATTTTCTGATGAAAGATTATTCAACTTAATGATTACCCCCCTTTACATCATTTGCTGGCCGAGTTGTTGCCAGACTATTATTCACTTCGATACAAATTGTTTTTAATAAGTCATTGCTTGAATATTTTTATCAGAATGTTCTTCAGTTTTTTAATCAATTCTATAAATGATTATAAGATAAAAGGAATTAAAAAGTTTAAAATTCAGATTGTTTTTAGAAGAATATAGATATTTGCATCTTAGATATTTGCATCTGATCATAAAATACACGATTAATAATATCTTACATTTTATTTTCATCCATGTGATCTTGTTTAGTCTGTCTAAGCTATCATTATTCTGAATACTTTCATTCACATTTTCCTTTAACCAAATTAACTGTTTCACTTTCTTGCAGTTGTATGTTGTTTGAGACCAATCAGCTGTTGTCAAGCATTTTAAAGTCTGATACTAGAATACTTAATGAAGATGATTGCAGTAAAAATTAATCAAAAATTATCTCTGAAAATTAGTTTCACAATAAAGAATTTATTAGAGCTTTGAAAGGTTGAAAATTAAAAACAAGACTAAGTTGTCTTTATTATTTTTCTCACACTTTTATTATACATTGGAAGGTGTGGAAGTGGTGGTTTGTAGATGTGTATAATAATATTTAAACTTTGATATGACTCGTGTTGGTGGGACAAGGGTGGATGGGTATAGTTATACACTCTCCATATGTCCTGTTGTTTGGAGGTCCTTTCCTTATTTTGCGTTTGCACAATAACTCATTACCTTTTCCATCATCGATCATAACCTAATTTTGTAAGTAACTTGCATTTCGGGCAAAAAAGGAATCTATTGATTTGGGGCTTAAAATGTCAAAGAACAAGGTCACATGGGCTGAAGTAGGGAAATCTGTTCCACACAATAAGTTAACTTATATACCAGATTCAATGAACAATAGGCAATAGCACCCATCTTAGATAAGAATAAACTATTGGTTTTGGGGTCAAGATTACATTGATTTAAAGAAAATTGTTTCCATATGATGGCTTGAATTCTTTGTCACCTACTTTGACAAAATTTGTGATGGGATTTTTTTTTATTCACATTGGTGTCAATAGTTCAGAGAGCAAGTTTATAGTGGCTGAAAGAAGGGAACATATTTCCATAAATCAAGTTCTGTAGTACATGCCTTGACTTTGTTGCTAGTTTTCATTTCAGATATGTAAGATACTTATTGATTTGGGGGTTACAAGTTCAACTGTAAGGGTCAGAGATATTCCAAAAAGAAAAATGGTTTATCAGATTCAGTACTGTGCTACAGACCATGACAAAATTATATGGACGGTCTGCATTTGAGACATAAAAACAAGACTTTTTTGGGGTCAAATAAATAAATGGTCAAGAGCACTTGCATTAAAAAAAATGTAACTGTCAAAATGTCTACCCTGTTATCAACCAATGGCCTCTTTCCTTTAGAAATTAAACACGAATTAAATATAGCTTAATACATAATGGAATCATTAAATGTTTCATTTTAAAATGTCGTTTGTTCATTTAAACCAGAAATCAAATCTAATTTAATATTTTAGCGATTTATGTATGAATCATAAAGATCTTCATAGCTGAAAAGTGGTTTGATGTGATATCAAGCACTTTGATGTTTAATTGTATCATTCGGATTACATTTTATTGGCTTTTACGTTTGTGGACACTGCCAATAATGTGCATTTGAGTCAAATATAATTACTATAGCTATAATCTTTTAAGATTTGTTTTGTACCTATTAATGGAATTGTCATATATACAGTGTTTTATTTCTTTTAATTATTGCGTAATCATGTATTGTAACCTGTTTATATTAGCCTAATGTTTGCTTTCATTCAGCCAGTATCAGCATTTATTTCTTCTGTATTATGTTTTTGAATAGAAAACAAGAAATTCCTGAAGTACATAGGCTACCATTTTCTGCACTTAAAGTAATAACTTTTATATTAAGTATAACTAAGCAATGTGACATAGTCTGTGAGGTTTACATTGGTATTTGGATGCCATTGTTGCAGTGACACAGACTGGTTCTTTAATTTTCATAGTAAATTTATAATCTTATGCTAGTCTGTGTACAGAACCAGTCTAAGAAGAATGACACTGCAAAAATAGCAAATAGCTTGCCATTGTAAAACATAGTTGAGACTGTTGATCTTTTATTAACACTAGGATCTACATGAATTTACTTAGCAAATGGAAATTGCAAAAGGAAATTGGTAACCTATTTGATTGAAGCTTATCTTGTTTATTTCTTAAACATTAGTTAGTATACAAATGATCTTATCACAGATAAAAGCCAGTATTAGCTAATCTCAAGCATACTGTGAAGGTCAGCATTCATGGATCCACTGTAAATAGAACAAAATCTTCATTTTTTTTTCTTCTTCATTTTAGTAAGTTTTTATCATAATGTAACATCAGATTGTTTTGGTTGAATAATGATAGTTTCAAAATATATGATCACTGGAGTAAGATTGATTAACACTTAATGAACTTTTCATCACTCGGAAGATGTTTCCATTTGTACCATGATGATTATATATAATGAAATATGTGTTTCTGATAATTAATGTTATATTCGATCAAATTAAACACATGTCTCTAGTTGAATATGAATGACTTGTCCATGGTATTATGGGTTTGTACAAGTTATTTTCTTACCTGTACCATGTAAGTCACATCTTAAACTAGATAATTTGAATATTTTATAGGTTTATTTCTTTGTAATTTAGGTGAGTTATATCTGCAGAAACAGTGCTTGTAAAAACTTGTTTTCTTTGATCAGATGTGTAAGATGCATCTGACAGTAAAATGACTTATGGTATCATTGTCTTTCTAGTCTTCCCATTTTGTTCACAAAGCTGAAGAATATGGCATTTTTAGTTGTTTTTATTTGGGTGCTCGTGTGTGTGCTTGTGGGTCTTTTAGGCAAACATTAATGCTTTCATTTATGGTGAATTTGTTTTTATTTGTGGAGTACACATTTGTTTGGTTTCCATGGTTGCTACAAACCAATTTAAAAACTAACAAGCAATGATCCATTGATCTCATGTTCCCAGTCTCCATTAGCAGCATTTCTAAGAGGCTGAATGTTTCGTGAGGTCCCGGATCTACACTGTTTTCACCTATGGACATTCAGCTATTTTCACAACTGATAAATCTGGTGAAATTTGTCTCAGGTGAATCATAACAGATATAATAAACCGCATAAATCAAGCTAGATGTAGGAAAATTTATAGTAACCAATTACTTATCATAATAATACAGACTTCTATGCTTGATGTTACTTAAGGGAATATTGGGACTGAGCTCCAAAGAACCATACCCAGCATTAAGTTGATTCAAAAGTTGAAGACTTAGCCATTAATAAGAAAAGTTTCAGCCTTTGATGTCTGCTAATTTGAATACTGATGAAAATGTGAAAACAACAAAAGTTGATCAACACCCTAAAAGTAAATTCATGTTGTTTTATTTGATTCATTTAAAACTTTTTGGAACTTGCTTTGAATTACATTTCATGTATACAGTTCACCATACACATGGTATATCTCAAAATCTGCAAAGACACCTATCATTATCTGTTAACGTATAAGTAAAAAGTAAAACATATTTATATTCATTATGGTAGATAAATTTCATTGTTGTGTAAAACATTCACACCATTAACGTTTTAGCTCATTTGTACATAGATAGGCTACATGCTCATATTAAAAGTCTAAAATACATTATTATCCTTTTAAAAAATGTGTTGTGAATACATTCAATCTAAATTAGCTCCAAGCTTTTTATAGCATTTTATATCATGTTGAAATGATTTGAATGGTAGGGGGGATGAAATTATTTGGTGGTTAGTTACTGTCATAACTTGATTGGCTAATACATCTTTTTCTCAATCTTATATCCAATTAAGAAAAAACAGATTAATGCTTGATCCCCAGACACCTTACTGTTGGATCATAAAACGTGTTTCAGTGGTCAATGACTGTTTTTTTTATAGCAGATATATTAAGAATTAAATTTTATACCGTATATTCTGATTCATAAATCAAATCCAACAGCAAACTCAACAGACCCAGATGTGTTTTTGCTAGCAGATCAAGGTCTATGCTGTTTGTTAGGAGTAATCATTAGAACGAACCACATAAAGACCATATTCTGCTAGTGTATTAAGTGATGGCAGATTAATGTCTATGTTTGTGGTTGGGCCTAACTGGGTCTATATGGTATCTACATGAAGTTAAGGAAAATCGATGATACATTGCATGAATGACTTTAATAAAGCAAAGGATATTAATGCATGTTGTGTAATTGATTTTCATGTCATTTGGATTCCTGTAAAATTTGAACTTCAATCCTAATCTTACACTTGTAATAAGAAATAATGAACCCTAGAAAAGAAATAACAGAACTGTATTTTAACAAGTGTCCACAAGTATTGTGAAAGCACAAAAATATACTTTGATATATTAGGAGTTTATTTCTAATAGGAACTAGTAACTTCTTGTTTTCAGCATAACATAATTTGATTTTAAACAAATTAAATGCAAATTCTTGTCATAATGGCTTGGTAAAAATATGTAATTATAATTGGATACATTTCCAAGAGTTTTAATATTGATATTTGTTATTGGTTTACATATATGTATATGCAGGTGATTGTAACATGGATGTCAATTGACTAACCACATTTTTAAGTAATGAATATGACAAGAACTTACAGACATCTTTAGGTTATAGGAACATTTTTACAAAGTCTATTCTGAAAGACATCTCTGCTCAGCCATTAATCTGGCCCCATTTTCACATTCTACAGATTTTCTACAGATTTTCTCTAAAATGAAATCTGAAAATACATAGCTTATAATACTTTTTAAATATTTGACTTTTGTCAGTGGTAGATAAAGTAGTTTTAAAACTTTAGACCCATAAATGTCTTTTGATTAAATAAATCCTCAATTTTCCTCAGTGATATTTAGTCCTTGATGCCTTCAAAAATGCTATGTAAAAGCAATTGTTTCCAGTTAAACAATAATAAATAAATTCAGAAATCTTCAGATACGCAAGAAAATCTAAGATGTTTATTGAAATTTGATCCAAAACATGGTAATCCTGTTAAATGGTTTATCATGATGTCATAAACTAAATCTATTAGACAAGTAGGTTTCAATTTTAAACTTTTTTAGGCAGGGGTTTGCATTGGATTTAGGAGATTGTGCACAATGTCTGTGATACCAGTATTTTCTAAATTACCTCAAGTAATGATTTCTGCACTTAATTATTTATGTGTTGTGTTGTTAGTGGACTTTTAAAGTTGTAGCTTTTGTGTTCACAGAAGAGTAGAATTTATTTCTGATGTTCATTTGTGAGTTCTATGTAATTTCTTTTAAAAATTGTGCCAGAAAAAAAAACAACCAATTGTACACAAATAACACATTTGTAAGGCCTATTATTGTTTCATTAAATTCTATTTATATTGATGAAATTATTCCACCTTTTTTTCATGCCAAAATATTTTCCCCTCAGATTTGTCATTTCTAGAAATGACACTGGAAGAGTTGGATTTTAAACATCCAGATAAACTCCAACAACTGAAACATCACTCAAATTCTCAACATCCCTCAGATGCTCTGCATCTCTTTTATGACTTGCTCAAGAATTATATAAAACATTCTTGTGTCAACAACCTCAAAAATTCTAAACACCTAAAAACATAAGTAAAACATTTGGGTCTGCATTGCTTAAAATTATCATAATTGGTATTTGTTTGTTGTGACTTTACCACCAGATTGATTTCTTATACATTAGTGACTGCTTGAATTTTGTTTGCAGTTGTATTTTACAGAACATGATGTGACTTTCCTGTTTAATGAGACCATACTTTTATTTATTGATATTTATGATCTGTTTTAATGAACTCGTATACATGTTTAAGAGTTATGGTCACAGAAGTGTTGTGATTTGATTCTACCAGCATTCCAGATTAAACATTTGATATTTGTTAGATTGTTTATCGTAACAGACAATTTGTTTTTAATTTTGTATCATCAAAGTTTTATGTTAAAATTATGAAGTTTTAGTTCCTCTGTATCATTTATGTTGAGAGAGAGAGAGAGAGAGAGAGAGAGAGAGAGAGAGAGAGAGAGAGAGAGAGAGAGTTATACAGGTGTTCAGTTGATTTATATTATGCTTGATGTTTACAATTTTACATTTGAATTATTTTCAAATTTTACACATATCTAAACCCATAGTTCCATAAGTTACTACATCATTTTCAAACAATATTTTAAAAACTGTGTAGATAGAAAACCTTTTCTCAGTTTAACAATGCCAACAACTCAGTTTTTTATCTGTACTTTTATCTAATGGCTTCATTAGTATCATAGCCGTTAAAATGGATGCAGTCTTTGTGACACAGAATAAGATCTATCGTTGCTTACAGTAGAGCAATGTTGAATAATATAATTTTTCATCTGTGTATCACCTTAGTATGGTACATCCTGAATTATGACTACTTTTATTCATCTGAATAAGGGCATCACATTGGCTTTTGGAGCTAAGAAACTTTTATATGGGATCCATGAAACCCTTACAGTTTACCTTATATTGAAACTTATTGAATGCATGGTTCCTTAAAAGTTATTTTGAAAGATTTATATAGGGAATTCTAACATGCAGTTCAAGAGATTTGATGGCAGGAATGTTACATGAACATTAAAGATGTATTCATGCAGCTTGTACCACTTGAATCATTAGTGATTTGCAGAAAATGTCAGAATATAGTCTTTTCTTTTACAGTAGTCGAAATGTTCCTTCATGAAATAGCTAATATCTGTTTTAAAGTTAGAATGTTTGATTATCATTGTAGCTGCTGAGAAATATACAATAAGTTCCGAAGAAGCAATGTAAATAATAATGTGATAGTTTGTTATACATTTTGTACGTTAGGCGGCATGTATGGTTACGGTAATTACAAGTACTATTATTTGTATATAATTGGAATCAATGAACATGTTACATGAATTGATGACAAAACCCATTAACAGAATAAGGTTTGCAATCTTATATTTTAAGCAAATATTGCATATATAATGTAATAGTCATTTGTTTGGCTATGTAAAGCTGATTTTGTACTCAAATCCTTGTACATAAGCAAATAAATAAAAATTTAAAGCTATATCAGCTCAGTTTCTTAATTTTTTGGCAAGTGGAAATGTTACTTTTACTATATATCTTTACTGGTTATAGGCGAGAAAAAATATATAGAATTATGTGTTGTCCATCATCCATGCATCCATACAAAAAGGTTTGTTATTGCTGCTACTCCTGAACTACATGATTGCCGAGAAACTTGGTCCTGAATAATAACAGTACTGCTCAGATATCCAGTGTGGTTACCACAATGGCATTCTTGTAAATCTTGTTATTGCTATTCCTGACAACAGGTGTTGATCTGACATCCAGTATGGCTTCCTTGGAAACCATCTTGAAAATCTTGTATAGATACTCCACATGAATGGTAGGTCATATAAACAAAGGGATTTCTCTAAAAGACTTCTTGACCTCTTGTGATGTCTATTTTGCCCTAAATTAAATAGTACTGATCTGACATCCAATATGGTCACACAACGATCATCTTGAGAACTTGCTACTGCTACTCCTACATGAAGGGTCAGATCAGCATGGGGTTTTCATTAAAAAATCTTCCTTTAATGTCTTGCTAATCCTAAATGGAAAAAAATGGTGATTATCTGACATCCAATATGGCCAACATGGCAGCCATCTTGAATAGTATCACATATCTACTTGAACAGAAAGTCATATTGACGTATTTCCATTGGAAGAGTTTTTTCTTTGATGGCCAGCTGGTTTTAAATGAGAGCTGTGTCATCTGATGTCTAGTTTGTTCATCACAGCAGTCATCTTATTGCTTCTCCACGTGAATGGAAAGTCAGTGCTTGAGCATATTAACTCCTCTCCAAATAGCTGTATCAACATGGAATTTTCAACAAATGACTTCTTGTGATACTTATTTGGATCTTAAATTGGAGCCATTTTATATCCAATATGGCTGCCACAAATACTATCTTAACAAGTCTTCTAGTCACTACTCTCACTAAATGGAAATCATTACATGGCGATTTTTACCAAAAGACATCCAGTAATATCTAATTTGGCCTAAATGAAAATGTTGACAAGCTGACATAAATGATGTACACCACAGCAGCTAATTTGAATTTTTTTAAATAACAATAATATCAGAGACGGATTCAGCACTTAACAATTGATTAAATTAGTATATTTTGAATCCATCAGCAATTCATTATTTCGGGTGAATATGGCAATTTATTTAAGTTTGTGCAAATTATGCTGATTCGTTATTAATTTTTTTCTCCCTTTAGTAAGTGAGATACATTTAAATGATTTATTATACTCATAAACAGTGGACAGATTTTTGCCAAATCTGATAAAGTACTCTCGTAGTTTCAAATGATTGCAAATGATTCAGATCTGTATTCCAGTATGATTGCTGTAAAATATTGGACCCTCTCTCGCCTTCAAATCACTTGCACAAAAACTGTGTAACATAATTGTGACCAAACATTTTAGAAAATTGCATTCGTATTACAAAAGGTAGCTCAATACTTAAAATTAATCATTTTCTAATAATAAGAACTTGTTTATTGTAACGTGCAAAAATGATAGATTTTTTCTTATAGCTACAATAGGATTTTACCTAGATACCTCTGACATTATTTATTCACTCTATCCACTTACCTAGTCAGAATATATTGATAGTGCACCGTACAACAGTTTTCTGGCAGCAAACTGTACCTTAGTGTATCCAATCAAAGTACTCGCCTTGTTAGTTAATCTTTCATAACGGCACTTAGCCAAATATCACCTGGTGGTTCTATAGTATTATGCACCTGTTGTCATCACTTTCAAGGCTTGAAAATGTCTAGTTACACTAACAGTTTAGGTTCAGGTACATAAATGACATGGTATTTTGCAATTAAACTAATATTATGCAATGTTATTGACAGTTCGGCTATGTCGAGCAATTTGTCTATGATCGTTTTCTCAAATCCGACACTATTATTTTTCTCGAATATGGTTAAAGAAAAAACAGATCAATGTTTTATCAGATGTGGCAATCTCATTCATACATCTCTGGTCACGTTGTTATAGATCGTTATTATGGCGAGTAGCTATTTGGTGACATCAACCTGAGTCTATTTTTGATCAGCTAGCAATAAAACTGGAACCAACCTTACATAACAATTTTTGACTTCAAGCGATTTTTTTCAGTACAAAACAAGAAGCTGAATTCCTCTGATTGTAATATATATATATATATATATATATATATATATATATATATATATATATATATATATATATATATATATATATATATATATATTCCACAGTATATCGAACATCTTTCAACAATTTCCCTCTTATGTCAGCCATTTTATACTCACCAATTGCAGAAAATGGTTTTCTAGAATGTGAGCCATGGATTCTGTTTAAAACAACGAAAGTACCCCAAAACTGTAGGGCATGGCTGAAAATTACATTCATAAGATTGAACAATAATCGACATTTGTATCAGTTGGGTAATATCTTAACAACGTCCAGATTGTACAGGGTACCTTTACTCACTAGCAAATTTGTTCTCCTCCGACATATATTCGTCAGTGTCATTTACCAATGCTGCGTTAAACATACATATCTGCTGTTGTTCTGCCGTGTTGCACATGCAACCGCAGATAATTTTATCGAGCAGCATCTTGCCTGTCGATTGGCATTAAAGTTAGTTACATGTTCAAAAAAATTATGATTATAACAGAATAGTTATAACTTTGTAAATACCGTTCCATTAAAAAAAAAGTAAATTGTTAGTAGTGAACACAGCTCAGTTCGTCCGCAATTTGTATTCCAATAAAAGGACGTTTTGGTTGGCTTTGAAAAATTCTTTACAGCAAACATAATACAGATACTTCCTTATGCTCTGTAGAAATAACATTTAAAAACCGAGAAGAATGAAAACGAAACAAACCGACTCATTTAACTCCTTTAGGCATCAATCTCACTGTTTTGGGGGAATATTTTTGACATTTACTAATTGGATCAATGCAAACTGTATGTCCAATAAGATTTTGTATGTAGCCAAACGCATCAGCAAACATTTTCACGCTTGCCTACATGATCAAGAACCAAGTCAAAAAGCTGAATCTGTGATGGTCCCTTCGCATCTTTGCAAAGCTCCGATGTTAACTATAGGTTCTGATGCTAATAATCTACACCATGGCGGCGAGCCTCGAGTGGCCGAGTGGTTTAATGTGCTCTCCGTTACGGATCACTGCCATCTCACCTCTTTCTGCGTGGGTTCGAGTGGATATATGAGAAAACTTGCCAGTAGCTTCTTGTGGGTCGGTGGTTCTTACCGGGGGTTTTCCCGGGTTCTTCCTCCACCATTAATACTGGCCTCCATGTATAGTCTATCGTATGTTGACAAATGGCGTTAAACCCTACAACAACAACAACATGGCGGATCAATCAGATATTTCGTTGCTTTGTCCCATCGACATCTATCATTGGATTTCATGAGATGCCTACCTTAGTTATGAATGCCAACTAACCAAGAGCGCATAACAAGGGTGCATTGTACATCTGCCGAAAATGGTGGAGGTGATTGGCTTCAAAAGTGTGCTTTGTAGGTTTAACATGGAAAATATTACTAAGTGCCAGAATCACATGTGTATTTGGGGATGAAGATGGATTTGTACAAACACGTACCAGCAGTGGAAAATATTATTGACGAGTCCATTCCAGTTGTGTGCTTCCCTTGTCTCGATTATGTATGAACAGTGTTCAAATTTTAACAGCTTGATTTTTATTGGACGCACCTGCTTTCACAGATCAGAAGCAGATATATATCTGATCGACCCGACAAGGTGTAGATAAGTTAACATATCGGAACCTTGGCTAGTGAAGATGAGAAGCCTCGCACAGCGCATGCAATCTAATGAGGATCTATTTCACTAAACTGAATTTATTAGAAATGTAACATAAACATTTCACAACCAATTAAGAAGCAATAAATTAGAAACTCATTGAAAAATACGTGTTCATTAATGATGATGATGAGGCTGCTATAGTCAATTCGAGGGATGGTCATGATGCTACCACTGACATTGGTGTCATCAAAGCGGGCTGCTCGTCCTCAATTCACATGTTGGTTAGCTATATATTTTGTGCAAAATGATGTAACGATGAAGCCGATTTGTTGATGCACCATGTTCAACTGTTTTGCGCTCTTGTCCTAAAAAGTATCTTCTTTCAATGCACGGGTGCTTTCTGTTCTTTTCACAAATGATCATTTGGCTATCATGTTTCCTTCATTTATCAATAGTGTTTGCGCATGGGTGTTTTCTATGTGTGGTTCCTTACATTTCTGTTGTATCTTTATTTCATTTTATGTTTGTTACCCCGTTTGATTTTTGTTTATTTTATTTAAATTCGAGTTATTTTTATTTGGAATTTGCTTGTTTCATGTGTATTTCGTTTGTTTCTGTTGATAGTTGTCTGTTTCTGTTGTGCATCCTTTGATGTTATTTGTGTGTGGAGTATTTATCTTATTGGGTTAAATACTTATTTCATTTGGAATTTGCTTGTTTCATTCGGGTTATTTGATGTTTTTTTTTTTTAATGATATTTATCTGTTTCGTTCGTGCATCATTTGTTTTTTTTTTTAGACTTGATTTTATGGTCTGAGCTTTAATATTTTTTGTTCACAATTATTCCTACTTCATCTTGATTTATTTGAAACTTACTTATCTTGTTTTAAATTCGTATTTTTCGTGACGCTGTCTATACAAACGGTTTGATTTCCATTTCGATAGTTCAGATCAGTGTTTCCCGAAATGTGGTACTCGTACCGTCAGTGGTACGCGACAGGTTGAGGGGAGGGGGCGCCCGCGGCAGAATATAAATCACTAAAATTCGCAGAAACAAAAAACATCAAAACATTGCGACACTGGGAGAACGAGTACACAGAAAAGACCGATGTCCCAAAAAGGCATACGTGATTGTTTGAGAAATACAAACATTTATTTCCAGGAATTGAATTGTGTTACAATTGTAAGTGATGTCCCTTGATGCTTGAATGTGTTTGGTCACGTGTTAACTTATCAAAACAAGTCAAGCTACTACAAAATGTGATCAGGAATGTATATGGAATGCACGATATAGTGCAAACGACAGGTATGTTTTGCAAGAATTGATAGTGTCAGAGTATGATGTTATTAAATTCATTTCATATGTGATAATGGAAAATTGTTACAGATAAAAGTTTACAGTAAGCGGGAAGAAATGGAACGTGTTGCAACATAGTCAACACAGACTTTCCCTTTTGTGAAACGAGTTTCATTTTCATGAAGGAACTGGGCTAAGTCAGCGAGTCTTTGTAATGAATCGTTTAGTAGTTATTCAGAGCAAATATAGGTGTTTATGATGAAATACGGGAAGACGTTAAGTCAAATTAAATTTATGTAAGGGACATAGCTCCATCTGTGCTTATTCCCACCGTTGATGATTGGGTTGATTTGTACCCTGATAATAACGAAAATAAATGTATGATGATTTGTATATACTTGAACAGAAAAAAATCAAAAGTAACTTTAATTTTAGTGATATAGGAGTTATTTACATTTTTCTGTTTAAAGCGCCATTTGTGTAACGAAGTCACTCGATTTTACTTTATTTGACACCTTTTACCTTATTTTGTATGTCTATTACTGCTTTATTTACTTCAAAACATATAAGTATGATATATTTACACTGAAAATATGCAGATACACATTCTGTTTTTTGCAATCACAATCTCTTAATATTTTGTTCTGACCGATTCATGATTTATTATCCCTGTGCAGTTGAGTAAAATCAAGCATGACCGAGACACTTTTTACATAGATTGCACCCAGAAATGGCAAAAATTAAATAATTCTGATAAAAAAAGTTTTCTAAACTTTTTATTATTATTAAAACACTTACAGATCATATAGGTGTACACCACTATATACAGAATGCTGGCTGATTTGGCCCAAATTATGGGCTGATTTGGACCAGATGATGGGCTAATTCGGACCATGTGAACTATTATACGAAAAACCGTGTAACACACACATTAGAAGAATATAAGCATATGATATTGATGTGTGATATTTTATCGAACTAAATCAAAAATTGTTAAAATCGTTTAAGATACAATTTGTATGTAGTACTATTAGTATATATAGCAAAATAGACAGTATAAATAAATTCTAGATAAATCTAGCAAAGGCATAAACCTACACAGACCTGTATGTGTGGACAAAAATGACGTAAACTCAGATCAATATACATGAATAAATGTTGATGCATGGACACTGTTTTAGTGATTTTTGTCCCAAATGATCTGCACACAGTTTAATGATCAATTCCTTAAATGCAATTTAATGATCGATTTCTGAAATGCATATTTAATGATCAATTCCTGAAATGCATATTTGAGCTGCTCAATATCCTTGGAAAATAATGAGAAATATTGTGTCTTAAACAAAAGTAAATGTTGCATTTAAATCTCAGAAAAAACTTATTGATATTTCACATGGTCCGAATCAACCAAAAATCTGGTCAGAATCAGTCTGTAATTTGGTCCAAATCAGCCATGGTCCGAATAAGCCTGTTACCTATATATACTATAGTGGTTCCCTTTACCCTCTTTTGTGCTTTCTCATTCAGTTTGACCACCAATTCTGACAGCAAGGGTATTTTTGACTATCAGTATCAGTCTTTGACCCCTAGTGGATACATTGATATACACCCAAAAGATGTAAATAATGATATATTTTGGTGTTTATTTTTATTTTTGAGCACATTTGTGTATTTTTTATAACATTGGATGATTAATTTACTTATCAGCATATACATTATTATAACTTGTATATAGTCACCTCTGACTGATAAACATTGGGTGTGCTTGGTCAAGATAATATTAAATATCACATCAGAAGGGCTGACAGAAGTATAACAAGAAAGGTAGAAAAAAGGTGTAGAGTGTCAAACTGTATTTTGTATCATTTCATATGCAGATCAATCTGAATACCTTGGCAAAAAAAAGGTTAGTGTATCAGCTGGCACAGCCATGAGAATCGTTTGTGAGTCTAACTTGTAATGATTACTGCATTTTAAAGTGATGATGGATAGCTCTTGTTTGTACGATTGTTGATTACATGTCAGGATCTTTAGCGATGGTGGCCATTATGTTTCATGTCCGGATAGTACACATAAAGAAGTTGAACTTGTAAGATATGTAGCTGCAAATATGTTTAAGAATTTCTTGCTGTGATTACCTCTGGTCAGATTAGATGTTCAGGTATTTATCAGCAGGTTTGTCTTTTATTGTTCGTTTCACACCACATTTCAAATGATATTCATGTCTGTAGCTCAGTGAATTTCATGTCAACATCTTTAAATTTTAAAAAAATGACTCGTCCAGAACCTAGGATGAGTATGATAGATTACATTTACACAGACCAGAAATTGTTACTGTATTTACATATTGATGTTTTTTGCTTCAAAGCACAAGTAATTATGTTTTCATCATCAAATGATAACTTGTGGAAATTTAGCGTTGATATCTTGTGAGTGTAAGTCATTAATGGTCACTGGGTTATTAAAATGAGTGAATGTCAAAGAATTTGTTTTACAGCACAGTTAATATGAACACCTTTTAACTAAGCCACATTATCTACATGTTGCCTCTAGCTGCAACACTCGCTACTTGACAAGTTGAGGGAGCATCCCAAAAACCATAAACTACTGCATATGTCTATAAAAAATGACAGGACAAACTTGTTTTTGCTTTCCTAATAGAAGATGGCAAAGTTTGCTTTCTTTCACTGACTTTGTCACCCACTTTGCATGGTAGTGTGACCTGTGCATATGATTTTTGAAAGATGAAGAAAAAGTTGAAACTGCCATTTCAACTCCCCCATTGCATTATCGTGAGCTATAAAGTAGAAATGTTTACTGCCAAATCTTTTTGCTTAATTAGTTTTTGAACATTATCAAAATCTCTCAAGAAACAAATTTCATCATCTTTTCAGACTTGCATTATCTTAAATTTGACATGTTAATATCCCATTACCAGATGTTTCAGAAACTTGATTTGATCATACGCTGTGGAAGAATTATTCTATACTGTTGTCCACCTACTCTTGGTATAAAGGGTGATGCTAGGGCATACAAATTAACCAAAGTTATCCTGCAGTCACTGGTTTCCAGATGGCAGGAGTCCACATATTGAATACCTTGTGAAGGGTGAACTGCAGCAAGAGTACATACCATGATAGTATCCACTGACAGTGGTACATATTCTTGTTGAGTGTCTGGACTTCTACTCTGCAAACAAGAGTATTTTGATGTGAGCTTGACAAAGAAACTAAATGATGTTACAGTACCACCCTAGAAATCTTTTGACTTTTTGAGGAAATGCATTTTAAGTATCACATTGTAACCACTTCTTTAAAATAGTTTAGGTGTGTTACCATTTACTTGTTTATAGACATTTGTCAGAATCTTAATATGCCTTACTGTTTTATTGTTACTTTTTGTTGTTTATATTTATTTGGTAGGGTTTATCTTCCTACCATTTTGTGTGATTCAGATTTTTTGAAAGTTTGGCTTTAGTTAGCACAATATAGTCACTATTTTGTTAAGATGCTGTAGAAAGATAATACACGCATACATCACAATAAAAAGGTCTTGTCATTTTCTTGTGTCAAAAGGTTAAAAATGAAAGCTGAATTAAGAATTATTATATAATGGGAAAATCACTTGATATGGTGCTGATATTTATTCCATTCATGAGCAAAAATAAAAATTACATTTTTCAACTCAAAATATATCAGTTGGTATGAATTCTGATTTTACAAATCTGTATAAATAACAAATCTACATAGATTGATACAAGATGTGACTCAGGGACGCTGTGGTCTCTTTCTGGAGTGCTGATAACATATGTGACAAAGGGACACTGATCCATTTTGGGAGTGCTCTTGATGCTCACCTTTTTTGACTGCAAGAGCAGGCTTAGGGAAGGACCTAATACTGTTTC
Source organism: Unio delphinus (assembly GCA_029339505.1). Lineage (NCBI taxonomy): Eukaryota > Metazoa > Mollusca > Bivalvia > Unionida > Unionidae > Unio > Unio delphinus. Next base: position 6,897,060 of record JAQISU010000303.1, read on the forward strand.
CTACCTTAAATATTTTCAGTGGTTTTTTTTTTTTCCTTTTTAGTTTTGTGGTGTTTGTTTTTGAATTTTGTAGCCATATCATTATAGATGTTGTAAATCGCTTAGAGCTTCTAAAGATTAGGTGCTACTTCAAATTGTTCATCAGTGTTCTGGAATGTTGAGAAACAGATATATTGAAATTAAAATTCGTTTAATCTTTTTTTTCAGTTAAATTTGAAAAAGCTTTGACAAAGATCAAAATGGTGTCAAAAAAGTCTGAATATTGTCAAGAGTATAAGCCATGTCTTTTGAAGAAGAACTTCCCCAGTTATTTAGAAAATGTGCAGTACAGGAATCATCGTAGAGACCTAGAATTTGCACATACCCCAATATCCTGGGAAGCTGAAGAAACAACATCAGAAAGTACATCATGTGAAGATATAGCTGCTGATAAAATTCCCTTTTCAAAACAGAAAGTCGAGGAAGAGAAAGAAGAGAATGAGGAGAAGAAAGATGATGGAAAAGAGGTCAAAAAAGAAAAGGATGATATAAAAGATGTCCAGAAAGAGGAAGACGACAGTGTGGTCATTTTCAGGCAAAACCGAGATCTAGCCAAAGCAGCCAAAGAAAAGTTGAATAAATATGCAAGCAAAGAGAATAAAAATGAGTCTGAACCAGAAAAACTGTCAGTGAAAGAAAAGGAAGAGTCAAGTGAGACTTTGTGTATTTTTATAGCTTGAATTTTAAAGGATTGTACTGATACTGTCGTACGTGCTTACAAGTTGGGTGCAGGTGCAAACAACATTGACCCTGATCTGGCATTGCATAATGCATCAACAGATAAGGCTATCTGTTGTTTTATTTAGTATATCTAACAAAATGCATAGACCCTAACTTGCCAGCACAATATGTTATGGCAGATCTGGGTACATGATGTTTGCAGAACTTTGGAATAGGCCTATAGGCAGATATATACAGTGTATGTAGGATGTTTGTCCAATATATTGCACTCATTAAGATTGATAATTGTTTTTGGTTTTGAATCCAGCTAGAAAGACAAAAATGTCATCTTTCCTGTCTATACTCCATGTAGACCAAGGGAGGAAACCCCCTCCCCCCCATCCTTTAGTGCTCAGAGAAATCTTTTATCAGACAGAGGCCTATGGCATGTAGCTTGAGAAAAATCTCTTGCCTGACCTAAAAGCCAGACAAGACCATATTTTTTATTTTAAAACACCCAACATCTTCTGGAAAATTAAATAGTCTGTGACATTATACTGGTGATAATGTTTGAGACAGAAACACTTGTTTTCATTCTACTATAGGAGGGCTAACAGCTAATATTATTTCCAACAATTTCACAGTTTCTACATATCTGGTGTGGAATTCTGAATAATTTTGACATACATCTCTGTTCTTTTGATCTATGACTCTATGCCTTCAGCTTTGCCTTTAGGTCAATATATAGTCTTTAATTCATTACAAACCATGGGGAGGAGTCTTTCGGGTCATTGGAGAAGTTGTATTGTTTGGATGGTGCAAATATCTCAGTAATTTTAACTCAAGTTGGAAAGAAAAATGAAGCAGAAGTGGCTTTAATTTTCATAATTGGTATTGGGATGTACTGTTGTAATGTTACAAACACCCACTCTGTATCAATAGAACTAACATCTACCAACTTTTTGAACTAAATGGATTAAAATAGTGTAATTATTCCATTTCATGTAGGGTGATAAACATTGTACTAGAGGATTTTATAAGTGTGAACCCTTATCCCTGAGCATAGCTTAAAATTTCAAACAGTTATATAGGTACTGCTTAATCAATGATTAAAAGAAGAAAAATGTATTTTCTGTACAATAACTTGAGTTATCTGTTATCATTGGTTTTCAACCTTTGTGAATGACTTGCACTTGGGGTGAGGATGGTTTCTGCAATAATAACTTTAGTTCTATATGATTCACCTCTACCAAATTTTTGGGATGGCTTACATTTGGGGAAAAGAAGAAGCATCCTGAATGAGGGGTCAAAAGGGAAAAGGTCAAGTTTATTGCGACTTAAAAAGAAGAATAATGATTTCACACATTAGTTGACTTTTAGCTGGATGCTTTTTATGGATTAGCTAGTAAACTTGGTACTTTTATGCTTGTCATCTGAATATATCCATATTGGATCAGTCATTTTACTAACACTATTTTCAGAATAGTTCTGAACTTGTGTGCTCACTTGTGTAAGGTTAGGTGAAGTTAAGGCATGGCCTTGTGTCTGTTCTTGTTCATTGTACATTGGCTGTCAACAGTATGGATAATTTGGTAATACGTAAAACAGTGTGCATAGTAATTAAAATAAATGCATGATTGGTAAAATGGTTTCATAAAATAAATGCATGATTGGTAAAATGGTTTCTTAAAATAAATGCATAATTACTATGCACACTGTCTTATGTATTACCAAATTTATCCATATTGTTGACAGCTAAATGCATTAAATTATTAAAAACTGCACAGAGAGAGATCACTAACTCGTATATTAGTTGTCCACTGGCATAATTTCTAGGTCATTATGGTTTCAGATGTCTATGCAGCATGGTGTCTGTGACAAGAATGACAGAGTGGTGTGCAAAACTGACAGTGGTGTGCAATAGGTCAAAGGGTCATACTGACCTTTTCTCCACTCTGGGAGGATGTATTCACATCATATGGATGGCATGAAAATAGATTAGCTAAGCAATAGCGACACAATAAGTAATGGCTGCTATTAAATTATAGATTCTTGAAAAATAAATAAACCAAATATGGTCTTTTTTAAATAACCAGTGAGAAACCAAGGGATATCGTCTTAAAATTCTAACTCTATACAAACAACAAAACTGTAGAGCTTAACCTTGAGGATGATGGGAATTTCATGAGCAGACTGATGTCAACAGATTCTTCTTCTACCGTTTTTTTAAAAAAAAAAATGAATTCTCTACTGTTTACAGTACAATTTAAGTTTCTTTAACCATGTGTTTGACAAAAATAAACTACTGAAAGTCATCTATCTTTTCTTATAAAGTAATCTTGAGGAATGGTGAACAATTTTCTTAGATATATCTCGTACCCAATGATAGAGTCATTGGTAAATACATGGTTTAAGTGGACTTGATGTCACTTAACATTGCATCTTTTCACTATGCAGACTTACTCTGGTATTGTAAGAACGAATTCCACGTAAATTCAATATCATATTGAATTATATTCTAATATGCATAGAATTTTAAAGAAATAGAATTCCCCTGGGTTTCCTCTCTGCCCATACTTGCTATTTATAAAAGAACTTGTTTATCTTTGGTATTCTTCATGAACCTTTCATTTCCTTTATTTTGGTGTATGATTGATGAGTGTAATATGGGTTATAGAGTGTACAGCTTGGCCTTACTCCAGATGTGCACCTTTAAAAAAAACTGCTAGCTTCACTTATTCATTTTTACTTCCTGAACTTCAGAGGTAAATTGCATTAAAAAAGAAAAGAGGGACTTGAAAAATTAATTTTCCATAGTTTAATAGCTGCTATAGATAATGTACTTTAGACTAATTCAGGCTGATATTTTGAGCACAAGGTAACAATCATTTTAGTTCACACTCTGCTTAAATCATGTACAGTTTCCAAAAGTTCATTGTCCAAAGAAATTTCAGCCACATTACATCAAAGTAGCATAGAGGTTTGCCAATATTCTCTCCAGCTGCATGTTTCCAATGCAAATAACTTCATCTTACATAGGTTAGGTGACTCTCTCAAATGTACATAATAACTGGTGAGCGCTCCCTCAGATGACATATATACATTTTTGGACTTCTGTTTTAGTTTAATTTTGTAATTGAAGCATTCCAGAACAGAGAACCAGACGAGTAATCACAGAAAAGGTTTGCCTTCTAGGAACAAACAAGAGTGATGTTTTTTTTGTTGTTGTTGTTTATCTGCATTTTACTCATCACAATCTAATGCAGTATGCATACTTTTTCTGATGATATAACTTTAGTGATAGGTATATATTTCTCATTTCTGAATTACTATATCTGGTGTACAATATTTGGATATATTTTGATTATAATCCTAACTTATATTTTTTCCAAATGATGTATATCACATATTTGTCCCCTTTATAGATCCCACCGATTTCAGTAATTATAGTGTATTCTTTAAATGGTACAGGAAGTAAAAGCACTTTGCTGCAGCCCAAAAAAGTTGATGATAAAACATTTGCTTACAAGTTGAGACCAAAGCGCCCTGACAGGTTGAGAAAATTGCCTAAGACAAGACCCTTGTCTGCAGCTATGGAAAAGTCCAAGAGAAAGAGTCCACCTCAGCGCCCTGCCAGTGCATCGCATGAACATCCTCCATTTGCCATGTATGGTGTCTCAGAAACAGGAAGAGATGTAGGAATGCAGAGGACATTTAATGTTAGAGCATCCAAAGAGGTAAATATACTCTTCCGTATTGTGTTTTTTTTCCTTCTTTTTTTCTATCCCTGTAATACAGCAAACAGTAAGGTGATTTTGTTTTATATTTTGTAAATATCCAGAGGTTTCTTTTCTTCACAACTGGTGATCTTTAAAGAAAAAGACTTTCAAGTAAATCCTGACTGAAACTTGATGTTACATGCTTAGGCTCGAATAAGCAGCAACACAGAAAGAGTGAAAACTAACAAGCAGCAGCAGAGAGGGTGAACAGACCACGATTTCAAGCAAAAATAAGGCTTCCAGATCATGTTTTCGAGCAAAATATGGCCTATAGATAACGTTTTCGAACAAAATATCAGGTTTCCAACAAATCTCATTTAACCAAAAAAAAAGTCTCCATTTTTGCAAAAACGGAGATTTTACGATTTTGCTCGCAACGATGTGGTCATCCACCCTCTCTGCTGCTAAAGTTTTCAGTTCTGGGTTAATAATTCTTTTACGATTTTAACCGAATATTTGATCAAGTCCGATACGATATCGTGTCCGAGGATCATGTAGATTTATTGTTGCGAATCCGTGCGGAGTCGACTGAGCATGACTAAAGAAATTTTGAAATTGATTGAAGTCCATATCAGAACACCATGTCTGCCAAATATTTCTAAGAGTATGAGTATCAACTCCGTTGAATACAGAAAGAATATTGCAGTTATCTCTGATGACTTTTGGAACCTGAGTGTAGCGTTGAGTGACATATATCACGTCAGTGTTTTTGTGACGCCCACGGGAAAATATTCTAGCAGGATTTTTTTGTTTATCCAACATTATATCGTCGTATACGACTAAATTGTTAATATCTCCATCAATATCATCAATACTCGGTGCTTCATCGATATCGGTTATAAAATCAATGGCGTTCTCACCCTTAATTTCTGATGCATTCTCGTTAAAATCCTTTAACACTTCATAACATCGTTGATCATCTACGCTAGGGGCAATTAAATACAACTTATCCCACTTCATCCATCTCATTATTAAATTGAGCAACAATTGCGTTTTACCAGATCCAGATGGCCCGATTATAATCATCCGGATAGAGTTTGGTAGCGCTGCATGATGCTTAATTGGTTCTCTTGTTTTAGTCGCTGAAAAATCAATTATATCCATATTTCTATACATAAATTATGGATCTATATTGTGTGAAGTGTAAAACGCGTACTGGCAAACAAAATCAGCCACTGAAGTCGCTTCTGCATTTGAAAGGATTTATCGACGAGGTCCTCTGCACTGGCCAAATCTGTTACAAGTTGATCCTGGCAAGGAATTTCAGGGTGTAGTGTTATCAACAATGAAACATCATAATGTCACCATACGACGAGGGCATACTGCGCTACATCGCGATCAGGCCATTGTAGAACGATTTAATCGGACGATTGCTGAGCGGTTATTTGGATATCAATACGCAAAATAATTCATTCAAGAAAAGCGATCCCGTGAATGGGTTAAAAGATTACCATCTGTGATTACTGCACTGAATAACGAGATTACTAGAACAATCAACATGAAACCTATCAACGCGATTAAAAAGAAGTCAATACCCGTACAACCACAAAAAGATTTCAAAGAACCAATTCTTGGTAGTAGTGTCATTGTGAGGTACTTATACGAACCAGGAGAGCTTGAAGGGGGTAGAAAAAGGGCTACTGATCCTATTTGGAGCGTCACTACGCATAAGATATCTAGTATAACACGATCAACTGGTAGACCTCCAGTCTATAAACTGGATTCAACTGCCCCTCAGCGGGGTTTTACTCGACAACAACTACAAGTGATTCCCGAGGATACTCAATTGCCACCGCATGGTCTTAACTAGCGCCGTTGCGTCTATTGCACTCAAGACAAGTCAACATCACATTATTTCTGACATGACCGAGATTGTTATTTTTTCTGTCTACGGTAAATTGGCGAGGATCCTTATCCGAATACTGCCAACGCATTATACAATTGCAACTCGCGCAGTGATTATTCTGTTGTTTCTTCAAAGTGATTATTAATTTAGCATCAATATCAAATTCTCGTTGTTTTTTTTTTGTCCTGTTGTTTGTAACCGGAGAGTATTTTATTAATGATGCTAACATCAATATCACTTATTGTTGTGTCATTATCATCGAAAACAACTCTTCGAAGTTGATTTATTTTTCGTACTCTGGATACTGCGAGATAGACTAAATTCGACCATTCGATGTGATTATCCACCATCCAAACAATTGTATTCGATATAGTCAATCCCTGTGAAGAGTGTATTGTTGCTGCGTATCCTAGCGTCCACGGGGATTTATTAGCACACAATGCATCTTCAACGACATTGATATCAACCAGCACAATATCATTTAATACGAGAATTTGTTTTTCACTCTGTCCTGGAATATCAACTTCAATATTCTGTTTTCGTGTATCCGATGGCCTATAACAAAGGGGTACTGGAAGCGTTGCAAATTTTTCTTTATGCAATTCAAATAACTTCATCTGAAGTGTATCCCTGACTATTTTTCTACTTGCAATGATCAAATCGTTTGGTCTCCATGTTTCCCAGAAATCATTCATTGGAGTTTCTGAAATCACTTCACGCGCTATTTTGCATTGGATTCTATCCGGTTGTAATCTAATTAGTTTCTTAAATTCTCGTAATCGTTCATCAAGTGATCTATAATCAGTGGTGATTTCTTCATAGTAGTCTACAAAACCCTTTAGCCATTCATGTGGAGATGCACCGACAAATGGTGGTGGTTGGCCTTGATCACCGCACATGACGACTTTTGTGTTTTTGTTTAACAACCACTCAAGAAATGTTTTTAATACATCTAATGACACTGTGCATATTTCATCCCAAATTAAGATTTCAGGAATGAATTTATCACCCATACGCTCAGGAGTCCATTTGTCACCCTTCCATCGAAAGAAACTATGGTAAGTGCAAGCATTTACCCCTCGTATCATCTCTCTGGCGAGTCTGTGAGTCGGTGTTAGCACAATCATGTTAGAAACGCTAGCGTTTCCACGACGAAATAATTCAATTGCACGAGTTGTCTTTCCTGACCCACCACAACCGTTTAATATCTACATACTGGATCAGATACCGGTGGTGCATTAGAAAATTCTGATTGAATTTCAATACGGTTACAACAAAGATATTTATCATCCATGGCAACGTCTGCGGATTCACAATACTCATGTAGCATCTCCTTTTTAAATCGCCAACGCCCCCAATTTTCTTCGGGATCTGTGAATGCCGCTACAGCTGATTTGTACTTATTATGTATATACATCGAATCAGTGGCTACTCTAACCGCGGTATTAGGAAATCTATTTATCATCAAAAATAGATTAATAGAAGCAAAGGCTAGCATTGAACTTCTCAAATGTGTGTACTGGGAATTATATCCATCACAGTAGGTAACAACCGTACCTAATTTCTCACCATTGGATAGAAAAGCATCCTTACGGGATACAAGTTTTCCCTGTTTCATTAAATCCGCTACAATAAAATCGTATTCAGCGACATCTATGATCAACCGCGAAGAGTATTTTGCGTTATCGTATCGTCCACCCTGGGTAAATTTACCGATTATTCTTCTTCCGAGATCTTTTGCTTGTTCTTTTTTAATTTCAAATAACTTCTTAGACCAATTTATGATTTCTTCTTCACTGAAATCTGGAAACTGTTTTCGTAGTTCGTTGATTAATCTATCTAGATCGGGTTGTGGTAGCCAAACTTCTTTCTGAGCTCGATAGCATATAATAGCCTCGGAAACAATCAACGATATTAGCATACCACAATCAATCATATATCTCAATAGCACTATTGGCATCCAGTGTTTTTCAGATAGGTGTCTACCGAGCCAAACATAACTACACGGATGTAATCCTGACGCTAATTCAAATGATATCACACGAGCGAATCCGGTTAAATCAAAATCAGGCAATGGTCCATTAATCGCAACACGAGTCATTTCATGCGTGGGGTGTCCAAATCGTTTGAAGTACTCAGTGCATTCCCCATATCCGAGAAAACTTCCGGGATAACACGCGGCTATATCAATTGAAATCATACCATCACGTGAGTATTTCGTATTCCACAGTCCTCCATGACCAAATTCGACGCAACTCAATTTAACATCCTCGAGAAAATCACTTCGTGTTGGACGCCATGAGTTTTTTTCTCTTGCGAAGTGAGCTACCACTGATGGAATAGTAAAACTATCCGTGAGTAGTTTTTCATGGGAATTCTCCGGTGAAAAATCACTAGCGATTTTTCTCATTCTGTTATCTAATTCTTCAATGCGATATAATTCACCATTTGGTTTTACAAATTGATCGAATTCTTCATCACTTCTAAGTAGCCACACTGACACAGGATCATCCTTACACAACGCATGAATAGCATCAAATAATCTCTCTTCATAGAAAACATCCCCGACGAACTCCTTAGGGATATATTTCACGGTTCGTTCTCGTGGAAATATTGTTACCGCAGGTGTCCACGCGTGTTTGTTATGATCAATAATCTGTATTGGGGCTCCTCGCGATTGATATTTCGGTTCGTATAATACTTCTCCGGTTATTGTTGTTACTGATATTGGGAATTTTAATGATGCTTCTAATTTAGCTATATCAGATATCTTTGCACCGTGCTGTTTTACCGTTAATTCCCACTCGGTTATTTTTTTTTGTCTTAGATCAGTTAGTTTATTCCCCCGGGACGCATTTGTGAAGTGTTCTATTATTCGTTCTGCTACACAATTAAGCCCTGACGAATATTTCATAGGAGCTAGTTTTGCGATATCGGGTTTATCATTTAACGGATATATCCCATAAACCATTGCTGTTACGGGATAAGATCTTTCGTAGTATGGTTTGTCAATGCCGGTTAGAATTCCTGGTTTGGAATCTCTACTCACAATGACAGCTTTTTTATTCTTGAGGATTGGTTCAAATTTATCCCTAATAATCCATTTGCCATCGACTTCGATAATGAATTTGATTCGGAAAAAATGCCGTTTTTCCCCAACACGTGAAATTGGCACTGCTGCTTTTTCATCAGTCATGGTAGCGTCAACAACACCATCAATTCGAAATGTTGACCAACAATAAGATGCTCCATCACGCTTGAATTCATTAAAACAATCTCTGATTTTACTAATCATGGCTTTATCAAGAATTGTATTCTTTGGTGTATTAGAAACTATATCGAGATTGAATTGAGCATCTTTCCAAGGGTAATCTCTCTTGGACGTTTTTTTTTGGTTTATCGAGATTAAATCTAGGATTGATTTTCAATAATCTCTTAAACTCTTTCATGTTTCCGTCTATTAAACGTTTTTTGGGTTTATCGAGATTTAATCTAGGATTGATTTTGTTACGTTTTTTGGGTCTATCGAGATTAAATCTAGGATTGATTTTTAATAATCTCTTAAACTCTTTCATGTTTCCGTCTATTGGACGTTTTTTGGGTTTATCGAGATTAAATCTAGGACTAATTTTTAATAATCTCTTAAACTCTTTCATGTTTCCGTCTATTGGACGTTTTTTGGGTCTATCCAGATTAAATCTAGGATTGATTTTTAATAATCTCTTAAACTCCTTATCAGCATTTTTCGAAGGCATTCTCCTTAATTCCCTCATGCTATAATTAAAACAAGCATTTAAATGAAAGATTTTTATATAATGAATCACTGCAAGTGGCTTATGATTGGATCAGTAACCCCGTGTAACAAATCATGCAGAAATGAGTTTTGTGGGTATCATATGCAAAGCTATCGTCGTGGAAGCTTTGGCCCGTTACCTTGTATTCTATGTGGAGTTGGGGTCAGGGGAAAATCTCAGTTGTGTCTAAATTGCGGTGGTAAGCGATACAGGGAGTTGAAGCGTTATTATGATAAAAGAATAAAAAATGGACAATCAATCAGAAATTTTGACCCTGACGCTGACAAATTCAGTATTCTTGTCAGCTGACAAAGTCAGTATTCTTGACGCTGACAAAGTCAGTATCAAGGATAAAATCATAAGAACTCCTCAAGACTACATTGAAAGATTTATCATTAAACCAAACAATGAATTAGACAAACAATAGTATTATGTATACGAATGAACCAAGAATTCAGACAACACCCTGTGATCACAAATTATGAAGCATCCAGTGATGGTGTTGTAAGAAATCGTAGACTGAAGAAACCAGTTGGTGCTGACAATGGTATGGGGTATTTGGTGTTCACTGTTGGGAAGAAGAGATATCTCAATCATCGTTTCGTATTTGAGTGTTTTTATGGATTGATCCAGGATGATTTTGTTATTGATCATATCGATTCTAATCCAAAGAACAATTTTTTATCAAATCTGCAGGCTATCACACAAAGTGAAAATTCCGAACGAGGGGGGACTGGGAAATACTTGAAAAAAGCGAGACCAGTAAAATCTTTGAATACGATAACTAACGAAGAAAAAATATTTCAATCAATGAATGAAGCCGGTAGGCACTTCGATATTTGTGGATCCTCAGTACGAAGAGTTGCAGAGGGGATAACCAAAACGGCGATTTAAAAAAAGACAGGACAGAAAATTTGATTTAGTTACGTCTAATGCGTCATATTTTTCATTTAGAAATATATCATTATTATAGAATAATGAATTCTGAAAACATGAATAGCATTTTATCCGAGATTTGAAAATTGAAAAGTTGGGATATTGAACTATCAGATGGGTTAAATCCTGATCAAATCATGTCTGATTTTCAGGATATAGAATACGGAGTTAACAACAATAAATATATGCTACCAAAGAAGTATGCGCTCATCAAAAGAATTCAGAATTCTATTAAGGACTCTCTCGCATTTTCCAGTGACGTAAGTGTGTTCGCTCCGTTGTATACCATCGTAGAACGAATACGAAAAGAATTGGGGTACAAATACGAATTGAAAAAGGAGGTTAATTCTAAAGTTAGAAACCTACGGGCGTTAATTCAAGAAAATGAACAATTTTGATTGACCAACCATTTATCATTATTTGATTGTGACCGTCCCTCATAGAGATTTTAATTTTTTTTTAGCATTTTTTGATTAAAACTGTTGAAATCAGTGAATAAAAAATTGATGGCTGGTTCGGATTGATCAAATGGAAAAGTGGGGAAAGTGTGATATTAATTATTTTTATATACAATTATGACACTTTCCCCATCATTGATAGAGATGTTAAAACACTTCCACGATGGTGTTAGGTCGGGATTGAAAAATTGTTTTGCAATTGAAAAATTGTTTCTGATTTCAAATAATGGTCAATGAAGCATTAACAACCCGATTGGCTCGTGAACGACTGGATGCAATCAGGAGATTTGTACCAATTCGTGACTCTGTACGGAATAAACTGCAACAACGACAACAAGCGCAGACTGACTTTTCTGTGTCAAGTAAACAACTGTTTACTCCGATAACAAGTGCGACCAAAGATGTGAAAAAGTTAACTGAAGCAGCGATATACGGAGATATTCCTGAGCGAGAACGAGTAAAGAAGGCGCCGCTGCTTGATACGCTTGAAAAGATAGCAGCAGAGACCGGACAAACACGCGCAGGGATACAACAGTTATCCAGTGATATAAAAACTCAGCGCGAGTATGAACAATTAGCTGATATTGATGATTCTGCGCCTGAACCACAACCTGTTGATGTCGTCACCCCAAAAGGTATCCCCTTTATAGACAAATTCACTGAAGGAGCTATAACAGAAATCAAAGAATATCAATTAATAAAACCCAACGATTATGCAGATTTTGGCATTTTCGCTATCCAAAAATATTATTCAAGGGAAGAGTTTTTAAAAGACGAGTATAAAAACAGTAGAATTAAACGAGACGACTGGGTAGATTGGTTGTATAAAATAAACAAGGAGATTACTGGTAATTTGAAAAAGGATACAATTGAGTACAGAACTTTTAAAGCAGGAGTTGATAGCTATGGTATACAAAAACAACAAAGTCGAGGCCGACAAAGGAAATTACTTGATGATAGTGAGGGCGCAACTGGTACAACTTAGGAAACAAGCGGAAAAGGATATTCGATTGGAAATCCAAAGGATGTCTTTGACTCTACCACGACATGTCCTGGTAGTGTTATCAATGATATATCACGATTAGAAGTTCTTGTAGGAGGTTTCCGAGCTGGAAATAACTCACCGGAAATAATTAATGAAGCAGCTGATATCTGTAGACGATTATTTCAGGGTGGTATCATGGATATCAGCACATATCGAGATTTCATTGACGAGTTAGCAAATGGGTATCATAGTGACTGAATTGAAAAGTCAATTGAAAAATTGTTTCTGATTTCAAATAATGATCATACACTACAATCATGATAAACCAACCCCCGTCTACGTAGTTAATTCACGGTTTCCGGTTTATAGAGCATACTACGGAGATGGTTTAGGCAATACCATTGCAGGGTTATTTGCGAGAATGGCTCCAAAAGTGATGCCGTTGGCTAAACAACTAGGAATGAAAGCCATTGATGTTATTCGTGATAAGGGTATTAGTGCTGTTGGAGATTTTGCTGGAAAAGCGTTTTCAACTGCGAAGAATAAAATAACATCATTAGTGAGACGAAAAAAGAAACCGGTACCATTGCCATCTACAGCGGAAATGCCTGCAAGTGTTAGTAGAATTATAAATAACGCAGTAGACGAAAAATTAGCGTCGATGGCTTTAACCCCCGACCAAAGCAATATTGCAAATATGATAGCAGGAAGTGGCTTTAAAAAACTACGACGATGAGAATGGAAAAATCGTTTACGATTTCACTATTTAGACTCTGATAAATAGAATAAAATGTTCAAAAAGTCACATGATCCGGCGTTTGATATAGACGCCCCAGTTGGCAAGGATGATTCTGTACGCGATTATCAATATTACGCCTATCATGCAATAGACTCAAATAGTCGATCGCGAATTGAACTTCAAGTCCATGATACCAGTAAATACTTTTTGCCCTGTGAAGCGTTTATTGAAGTAGAAGGAGAACTTGTAACAGCTGATGATACTCCTGCTGTACCAGCACCGTATCCAGATGGTACTCAAGTCGGTTTTGTCAATAATGGTATTATGGCGTTATTTGAGAGTGCTAGATATCTCATTGATGGAAAAGAAATTGAGTCCATAGATCGCGATGTTGATGTGGCTACAACAATAATCGGGTTAGCGAGATATTCTGATGATTATACAAGATCAGCAGGACCCTCTATGATGTTTGCAAAAGATGGTAAGAATACCGCTGGAGGAAATCCATTTGTTGTAAGACGACCAAAAAAACGTGATAATAGTGATGCTGATGTCGAGAATATGATTATAAACAACGATGCTAATTTCAATCTAGGAGCTGCAACACGAAACTCAATGTTGCAAGGAGCGCGTAAATCATTTTCATGCGCGATTCCACTGCATCACATATTTGGATTCTGTAGAAACGTCAGAAAAGTTATCTACGGGGCGAAGCATACAGTATCGCTTGTACGAAAGAGTGATGATAATGACGCAATCTGGAGGATTCCAGCAGATGCTGCAAATCCCAATGCTGATGCCGGTAAAGTCAATTTAACAAAAATATCATTGTGGATGCCAGTGTTGACTCCAGCAATCACCGCAGAAGAACGATTACTATCATTTATGGACCAAGGAGGAAAGTCGTTGTTGAGTTGGCTAACCGTGAGTACAGATGTTAAACAATCAAATATCAACGGGTTATTCACTTGGAACCTAGCATCAAAACAAGGCGTTTCTGCGCCACGTCATATATTTATTGCGTTACAAGATAACGCACGAGTTGGCAATCAACTCTCCAGTCATATGATATTTAATCAATTAGGTGTGAAAGACGTCTCACTGAGAATAAACGGCCAGCAGGAACCATCCGAGGATATACAACTTAATTACACCGAAAATCATATTGCACGAGTTTATCATCGTCTGTTGTCATTTATGGCACGCGACCGAAATGTCGATACTGGTTTGCAAATATCACAATATGATTTTAAAAATCTATATCCGATCTATTACTTCTCACTCGAACATCTCGATTTGATGAGACAATCTGTTGTTGATATACACTTTAGAGCTAATGTGACTCGTGGTGCTATTGCTGATTATAGAGCGGTTGCTGTCATTCTCAGTGATAAATCAATGCTACTCGAAGGTGTTGGAGGAAGAATGAGAGTGGTAGATGCACCAGTGGAAAATCTTTGATTGATTTTCTCGATTTTTCATTGAATTAGAATCAATCAATTATGTATAACATGTCATATAGTGCTATTAGTGTTGCGTTAACTCCCGGTCAATTAAAAAAATTGCAATCGGAATCAGCTAAAAAATGTGGAACCACAATCACGTTGAAACCCAACCAAATGACTGGTGGTGCAAATAAATTATCACTGACAACTCGTCAAATAAAACATTTCAATGATGCACTTGCAGCCAAAAAAGGTGTTCAGATTACTCTTTCTGCGGCTGCTATCAAAAATATGATTAAAACAGGCGGTATATTTCCGTTGTTAGCTGCGATTCCAGCATTGATTGCAGCAGCAGCCCCAGCGGTGGCTAAAGCGGCAGCGTTAGGAGCCATTGGTACTGCAGCAGGAATGGCACTAAAGAAAGCAACTGGGAAAGGATATAAAAAAAAGGGAAAGGGTCTAAGACTACCAGGAACCCCGTATTCGTGGTACAGCGGAAAGGGTCTAAGACTACCAGGAACCCCTTATTCGTGGTACAGCGGAAAGGGTCTAAGACTACCAGGAACGATTTATTAATTGAGGAATCGAAGATTCCCATGTCCAATTTTGATTTAATGGATGCTGCTAAAAAACTAGCGATTAAAAACTTCAGAGGTGTCTTTATGAAAGATCAATTACCACATCAACCAAACAGCGTTGAAACCGGAATCATTAATTTAGATAACAGCACCGGACCCGGAACTCACTGGGTTGCATACGCTATTGATCCACGTGGGATTGTTTATTTCGATTCATATGGATTAGCCCCACCAAAAGAGTTTATGCGGTATATAAAAACCCTTCCAATGAAGACTTGGTATTCTACGCTACCAACACAAACGATGATTGACCCACCAATATGCAGCAGCGAAGTATTAAATGTCCTTGACGCTATTTCTAACTCCTTGAGTAACCCAAGCGGAAAACCACCACATGTTGTCGTTAATGAATACACTAGTAATCGCTGGAAATCGAAACGATTTTAGAGAGAGAAAGAGTTTTACAATAACATGATTGATATTTGGGGGAGATCTTTGAAACCCAAACCCGATGGCACTGCACCACCTGATTCTGTCAAGGATATAAAAAAAATAATTGAAGATGAAATCGCTGAGACGTTGAACTTAACAAATGTTGATCCTAATGAAATAGTTGTATTTCAAGACAAACAGGGTAAATTGAAATCCAGTGATGTGTCGTTGGATGATATTTTAGTTAAACAACGAAACGCAATCGAGAACACCGTTGTGTTATTTTCGGATCAGGGTAAATTGAAAACCAGTAATATTTCTCTGGATGATATTTTAGTTAAACAACAAAACGCAATCGAGAACACCGTTGCGTTATTTTCCGATCAGGGTAAACTCAAACCGGGTGTACTCGTTTCGACGATTACAGATCGATTAAAAACTCTCAACGATGAGTTAAAAAATTCTGTGTTTGTACTAACAACACTAGAATCTAGAATTGAAGAAAACGGAAAACAGTTTATATCATTTCGTAGAAATATCATTGATAAATTTATTGGAACCCCGTTAGATAAAATTGAAATAAAACTCCCTGATATTAAAAAATCCATCGATGAGACGAAAACTTTCATCGAAGCCGTCAAAGGTGATTTTTCGAGGATGATAACAATCATTGAAAAAACAAAAATTCCTCATGAGAAAACCAACAACGTGGTATATACAATCCAACACGGATCATTTGCGTGGACACCTACAAACAACAAATTAGATATCACTGCAACCGTTAAGGGTATTTATCAATTAACACTAGTAACACCATTGACTCAATTTAATATATCATCGTTGAGTTCATCCGGGGTCAACAATACGATTTCAACGATCATCGACAAGGATACAACTGAAAAGTTCACTATAACAGATACTGATAAAAATTTGACTAGGGCTTCAGTAACATGGTACATGGAATTCGTAGCGGATTTAAGTAAATAACTAAATCGTTCGGATTTCACAATTGAAAACGCTAGTGTTTTTAAAATAAAAATGATTTCATCAACTCAATGTCGCTATGATCAAGTCAGAGAATTTCAGAATAGACTCAAAACCCTCACTGAGGAGTATCAAATAAAAATAAAAAAATACCGACGAAGAATCACCGCAATTGATGTTATTGTGTACTCTTTGTCAAGCATTCTCGCTGGCGCCGGAATAATACTTGCATCGGTTACAATGATTGCCCCGGTCGTAGTTCCAATTTGCATTTCTGCGGTGGCTACAATCGGGGGTATATCAACCGGGATAGCAAAAAAGATATCATCATGCAGCCAGAGTAAACTGCAGAATTACTTACTTCAATTTCATATTGCATCAACCGCATACTCGCAATTATCATTGATGATATCGTCGTCACTCGATAATACAATTATATCAGATAGTGAATTCTCAGCGATGGTCAGTATTTTTGATTCCGCGATATCGAAATTAGAGCGACAACATGAGTATAATAACAATGACAACACCGATGGAATCAGAAAACACGAACCCAAAAAACAAAATGATCTCAATAATATCAACATTACCAGATTGTGAGTTCTCAGTGATGGTCAGTATTTATGATTCCTCGATACCAAAATTAGAAATAAATCATGAGTATAATAACAATGACAACACCGCAGGAATTACTTCAACGAATAGTGGAGAACACGAACCCAGTACAAACAAGCATGATATCAATAACATCAACGAATCCAGAATTCAGTGTGAATTTCCCCTCTCCGGTCCCAGTGAAGGAGATAGCGCTAGCAAAACTACGAATGTATCACAGTTGGCCTAATATCAGATCAAAATCATTTGGTGGTCAACAACCCAATAATTCTTTAGTGTTTGCAAATAAGAATAAACCCGACGGAACCCCAGACTGGAACGTCGTTTCGATACCAACCGGATCATACCAAATCGAACAAATCAATAATGAATTCGCGCGTAGAATAAAATCGATTACTGGAGTAGAGTCAAAAATCGCTATAACAGTTCATGAACCGACGCTATCATCCGCAATTGAGATAAACACAGAAGGATACGTCGTAGATATCTATCAAAGTTCTATTAGAACCGTACTAGGATGGCCTGAATTACCACCAGGGGAAAAAACTGTTGATTTACCAGAACCACAAAAAACTGATTATATCACCGACAGAATAAAACCTGATAATCCAATAAAGAGTTATAGAGATTATGATAAATTGTATTTTTTTATTGAATTGGTAGATCCTCTCACTAAGAAGATCTACCACATTCTTCAACCGGATGACCCCACTGTAAATTTCGGAGCGATGAATAGCGATATTTCGTTGTTGTTTATATCCCTTAGATCCGGCACACTCACCCAAGATGAATTTATCAGCGTTGTAGAAACATGTAACAAAATCATCAATGACATGGAAACATTTAATGCGCAAATCATTCAAGAGGTATTAGGTGAAAGTAATCCTAAAACAAGAGATATTTTTGCAACAGACTATAAAATCTCCGTGAAGGATATTCCGACATTCAAACTACCAGGATATAATATCCTAGAACTACAAAAATCTCTCAGTGATGCCATCGATGTTGGTTTTAAAATAATTCATGATGCATGGAAAAAAACAACATCACCGGAAACAAAAATCCTCAAACACAATAATGACCCAGACGGTGGCGGCAGGCATATCGCTCCGTTCAACGTGAATATATCCTCAGTGATTGCGCTCAATTTAACATGTGATGTAATTGAAGGAAGCTATCAGATTAATCTAGAGCAATGCAGTTCTTGTTTTATAATCATCCAAATGAATTATGAGCACATGTTTTCTCCTCCAAATTGATAAATAAATCTTCTTTCTTCAATGAATTGACACAATGTCCAGAACAAGATAATTATAACTCAAACATAAAATACACAACTGTTAACTTAAAGCCCAGAGATTCTACTGAATCTCTCTTCCAGTACACTGATTAAAATACCCTTTTCTAATGTAAACAAGTGATCACATGATTTTCTAGAAATTGATAGAAATTCATGGAAGGTCACAAAAAGAGACTACCTTCAGCAAGTCGCGTACTAAGAGAATGATCTAGAAGAAAAACCAATACCCAATAACTAAAAATATAAAGATGTCCTTGAAATTAACCAATTGTTTTAAAGACCTGTTTATCAATCTGAAGCAAGGTCAGATAATGAGGTAAACAAGCTAAGGTCAGCCTGTTTACAACTAGAGTCTAGGTCAGCCTGAATTTTCTGGAAAAAATCTCCCAATTAATGAATATTAAACCCTAAATGACAAATTTGGATTTAACAATAAAAAATAAATAAATTAAATCCAATAGCTGTAACATTGATCTAATTGTGATATAAATTTTTTCATGGCCTTTTTAAAACATCTGAGTAACTGCTGAAAACTTAATGTTATTTTGATTTAAGAAGAAAACTATTTGCCATTTATGCAACATGGACTCTATTAGCAGCAGTAGGAGTCAGCAGATAAGTGATTATAGATAGTACATATTGTCAGTAGAAAATAATGTTGCTCCTCAAGCATGCTCAGGGAACATTCTTCTAGTCCAAATGTGCCACTGTTTTCTTTAGAGACACTCTCCAGGACCACACTGCCAGTATTCCTCTAAGAGATATTACCTCTGTATCCACCCCCACCTCCCCCAGGGCCAGTGTACCCCCATGGGACATTCTCCCAGTCTAAACTTCAAATGTTAACGGAATGATTTCCAGTCCAAACAAAAAACTGCCTTTGTTCCTGCAGGAGATATTCTCTAAGTCCAAACTGCCATCTTCCAGTCCAAACTGCCTATGTTCCCTGACTTAAGAAATCTCCATATAATGATTATTTTTAAGGGACAGAAGTACATAAAATGTGCTTCCCCCCCTCAACCAAAGTAAAAGTCTGAAATATGTATTGATTGGCACATTTGTGGTCTTATCATCAAGGTTACAGGTCAAAGTTCAATAATTTAAAAGCTAGTTTTCCTTCTCAATATGTGTACACATGTCCATGTAAAAGCTATTTTAAATACAGGGACAAACCATGGTACACTTGCTATTCTCTGTTTGATGGCATCTCATTGGTTACTCATTTCTACATATTCTCTGTTTGATGGTATCTCAGTGGTTAGTCGTTTCTGCATTGATATTAAGTTTGATGGTTGGTGTTTTTAATCACATGATCAAATTCTTTTCTCACAAAGTTTCAAAGAAACCATGCATATGATTGGTATGATATGTGATGTTAGCAGTTTCTAGTTACACTATAGCTTTCTGTGGTTTAGCCAAAGTCCAGCAACATGGCTGATGACAGATGTACTGCTAAACTGTTAGAATTTTCTGGATACAAGGAATATTATAACTCTAAAGTATGCAAAAATAAAATTGTTCATGAAATAATCTGGAAAACAATAAATCAATTAAAATCTTAGGTAGATTGATTATGATGGGCAAGTGATAAGTATTTCAGTTTTTTAACACTTCATATTGCTAGTACAAACATTGATGATATCGTAAAATGTCAGTAACTAGATTCAACTTTTTATTTCCTAAAAATATGTCTAATAACTAGTGGGGTAAATAAAACTCTACATCTCTCTGATGTGAAGGTTAATCAGGGTAATTCCTGCTCATCTATCTCGATTCTCTCATATGTTTCCTACTGATTAAGAACCCTTTTTTTAAAAGCAAAGAAACAGATGAAAAATATGTTTTCTGAGAGAATATAGATAGAATATGGCTTTCATTTACTATAGTCAGAACCAGATTACTGATTTAGTGAACATCATTAAGCGCTTAATAAAACTAGGTTCCCCAGTTTTTAATGATTATATTAAGATTTGGATCTTCCAAATACATTATGAGTATGGTTTCAAGAAAAGCAATAGAAAGTTTTAATATGTTGATTTTATTTTCTTACATTCATTTGACAAGTGCTAAATTACATTGAGGTGACAAAGATATTTTTATGTTCATGAGTTTTGTTGTTACAGTGATGTCACTTATCAGTCATTTTCATTGCATGGCAGTTTGTTACATAGGTACATTATGTTGTCGGCAGTAATGGACCCTAGTTATCATGTAGTGATGCAGAGCTGTATTTTAGAATGAAAGCTTGAGCATCAAAATTTAGCCTTCATGCTTAGGAATTGTCAGAACCATGATTTCTTGCTGAGATATAGTCAGGACCTTGATTGTTTGCTTATAACGAGTGTGATATTCATCTTTTTTGGTCCTTTTAGGTTGTAAATCCAGCAGCTTTTCTGGCACTAAAGAGACCTCTGATTGAAATTAAGCGACGAGAAGAAATGCAACGAAAAGCTTCAGCACGGGAAAAGAAAACGAAAGCCCCTCTCATTGACAAAATATGTAGAGAAACATCCAGTTGGGAGACAGAATATCAGAATAGATTTCCTGCCTATGAGAAATCAGAATATGCTAAAGTTCTGTCAGCTAGAATTCCTAAAGATCGACCCATCTCTGTGCCTTACTTTTTTTGAAGAATTGTATCGATCCTTATGAATATCTATTTCCTGCTAATTCAAGAATAGTAATTTTACCTGGCAGCCTGTTTGTCATAAATTTATATCAGTTTAGGCAAATCAATTAATTTTATGTACACAGGAGTCTGTTTTTGTTAAGAATAATTTCTTATTGGAGAGGCAAATTTATGTGGCATAAAAGGTTGCAAAAAAGCTTGATGGTTATATTGGCAGGCAGTCTTATACAATTGTAGTTCAATACATAGATTCTTTAAAGAAAGCTGACAAAATGTAATTATTTTGCTTATTGATATCATTTATTCAATCAAAAACATTATGTCATTACCAAGCCTGCATAAAGAATCTCATTTTACCTTCTCTGCACAGTAAGTGATTAATTCTAGAATCATTTATTTATTTTGTAGCATGTTACATAATGATGCATAGAGTCTTTAGCATGGTTCTTTTGAGTTTGAAGTGAATTGGTGCATATAGGCAGCATGTAGGAACTTGTTAACTTTGGTACATATGTAGCATTTGATACTTATGAACTTTCTCAACATGCAAAGATTCTATATATACAGTGTCTAAAGCATCAGGCTGGCAATGATACTTGATATACATTCTAGATATGAATTAATCTCATTATCAAGAACTTCATATATTTTGTCGGTGATTCTTATTGGTTACAGTATGCTTGCAATGTACAAAGTGCATTACAACTTTAACTGACTCAACTTGCTCATAAATTAGAATAAACAAAACAGATAAAACTTCTTTCCCAGCTGGTAATAATAATTAGTGTTAGGTTTTTATGGGACATTAAACATCCTGCATAGGAAATGGAAGCTAGATGACTTGCCCAAGGACATACTGAGGCACCTGACCAGTTCTTTTTAAAAAAATGATCAAATGGTCCATAAAATAAATCAATGAATCAGCCAATTATTTAACTAATTAGTTATCTATAATATTATGAAATAAATTGATATAATGCTCAAATAATGGTTTTGTCTCAGAATACTGCAAGATGTTCATTTGACTTCAGTATCACATTTTTTTGTCAGTGTGCAAATTATTTGGTGTAAATATGTTTTGAAAGACATTTTTACCTGTGCAGTATGGACATGCATACTTACATTGTCATCTGTGAGATGCATTGAATAATAACAAAATAAGCGTATTGACTGACTGACTGAATCGGTGACAGAATTGTTAAAGACACATTCATGCCTGGAAAAAGATAGAAATCTTCTTTCATAAATTATATAATTTTAGAAAATAATGGATCAGGACTGTACAAACCTTGGAACAGATGAACTATGGCATTCTCCATTAAAAGGATGAAGTTGACAGTTGCATTTAATTTATCTTTAAGTTAGTTTTTAAAATTTTTCGAAATTGGTATTAGCTGAGTAAAACATGCATACATGGTGGTTAAATGCCATGTACTGGGCATGTTAATATATCAGCCTTTAGTGATGCATGTCCACAATGCACATGTGTAAAGTCAATTTCAGTCATGTGTCTTGGTCATGTACAAACCAATGATTTCTCAGATCTTTCAGCCATAATAGCAGATATGCCAACTATTTTTACTGGCATCATGTGATATTTATTTATGATGGGTTGGTTGGTGTATTTCTTGTGTCATATTCAGCACATTATATATACACTCACAATCATACAAAATATTATCCTTTTGCTTCCAAATATTCTTTGATAAAATATGATGTAGGAAGCATTCTTGTGCACTTTTGCCAAGTCACTTAAGTAATTAGTCCGACCTGTAGGTTATATTTCAGAGTATGGTATTTTTGCATCAGTACAGGTTTTCAGATCAGTAAAGTATTACAAGTAAAACCATTATTTCTTGACAAGATTTTATGTTCAAAGTCTTGCTTACATTTTTGATACTTCGGAATAAGGCCTCCAGTTATCAACATAGAATATGATTGTGCACAAGGGTGATTCCTTAGTAAAGTATTAGGAACAATGACTTCCTACATAGTTAATGTGTTATTATTATTATTTTTATTATTTCTGTCTATGACTACCAAACGACATTCATTGCTTAAATTTTCATTCATTTCTATTTGAAGACTTTCTTTGCACAAAAATTTGTGCCATACTGTGATATTTTTATTTCATATTAGATCTACGAATATATTATTTTATATCAAATACATTAGCTCTACGAATCTAGTCTTTAATTTCTGTACTTTTTTCAGTTCTGAATGCAATTTTTAGGAATGCATGGGTAGTGGGGCACAATGATGGATCATAATCAACTTTCAGATTTTAACCTCTATCCAGTAATTAGAAGTTTTGCTAATATTTATGTACCTATAATAAGGTAACATCTCAAGTTATTTACACAAGATATGTGATTTTTCAAAAACTGCATTGCCAGTTATTTATTGAAGATTATGGGACACACTGTTAGGTTGCTGAGATTAAATTTTTCAGTCAACTAATTAAAAAAATGTAGTCTTAATGCACTGTTGTATAGGTAGAAAAAAATGTGATGTATAGTTTAACTAAGTATATGGTTACATGAATGTGAAAGCTTCTGTTGTATATACTTGCATACAAGTAGTATCCAATTGCAAACAGATCACAATTTGCATAATGTACCGAGTCAGTGTTGATTCATTGATTCGATAAATTGCAAAGGTTCAATGTGCATGATGCAACACTGGATTTGGCTCTGTGCTGTTTGATGTTATATCTCACTTGCACAATTTGTACGAGTATTTTTTTGTCAATCTTACTACATGTATCACTAATTATTGATCCCGCCTTGGCAGAAAGTTTATATTGTGATCACTTTGGTGTCCATGTACGTGTCTGTCCCCTGGATTAACTTCAGTGTTAGAATTTTAACCTTAATTTCAGTTCCATTTTATCCCCTACTCGTCATAGTTGGAATACAGCACAGTTTCAGTATGAACTTTTCTATTGCTAGCTAATTAAATGCCCTCATTGTTGAAGCTTATAAAGCAGGTTTGATGTGCAGGCCATGACCAACTTCTTTTGGCATGCTTAAAGCAGAATCATTGTTAGTGATCAGTTGTTGAAAGTTTGGAATTTTTGTTTATGCATTATCAAATAAAATTGTTTCAGATTCCCTTTTAACGGTAATAGTATTGTCTACTGCTCAAGATATGATTGATTCAGCATTTTGATTCCAGTTTGTAACGATGTTTCACATGGATAAATCAGTCCTGTGTGTTGTAGCTACTGTTCAATTAAAAATGATCATTACAGTTTATGCCACAGACTGTAGTTGTAGCTCATCAAACATGGTTTTATTGCATGTATTTTTGTGATTCAAATATTATCTTTGCCATTTTATTTTAATAAATAGCCATTAACATTGTAATGGTTAGTGTTGTCAATTCAAACTCCTTAACTTTAATGTGTTTTAAGCTTCCATTATGAGTAGAACAATGTTCTTGTCTGTTTACTTTCTTGGTTTTGAAACTCAAAACAAATTGAATATTGCATCTTGGGGTTTTATTTAATGAACATAGTATACAGACTAACCTAACTTTTGATCTTATCACAAAAATGATCTGTTAGAGAACATCAGAGTTTTACTTTAATAACAGAAATACCAGCTGGTAACATTTAGTTGGAACCAAATTCTCCACCTTTTCAAGGGGAAAACCTAACTTGCTTTACAATGAACATGTTTTTTTATATATAAAAAATTTGATAATAAGGATTTAACAATGTCTAAATCTGGTTACGTATATTCCTGGCCTTGGCACTACCCAGTGTAACTAGTTTTTCAGCTTTTCTTCCATGCAGCATCATACAAGGTACCTCATAAATCTAGAGCTAACTTTGTGTTGACTCTGAATAAACCAATCAGAAGTTGCGATTTAAAAAAAAATCAAAATTCATTCCTAAACCAGTGATAAATATTATTTCTTGAATTTTACAAATATCTTGCTAAGTTTGTAAACTTTCCTGTACCTTTTGTTAAACTTTTACACTTGCATGGACTTGGCAAATTTTAGACCACATGGCACAACACATTTTCATTGATGTATGCTGCTATCCACGGTTTCATTTACACTGTTGTTTGGTCAACAAGTTAGTAAGCAAATATTTATGCTTCTCAAGAATACTTACCTGATCACATTACTTAAAAAAAACACTCCCAATCACCCCACCATGATAGTTGAGGTAACATACAAGAGTTATTGCCCTTTGTCTACATGATATACTGGTGGTGGATTATAGACGTAATATGCTTATATCTCTAATGGTAATGTGATCGGGTAACACATAACCCCTAGCACTGAGTTTACGGGGCATGAGGTAATAGCCTACTTCAAAACTTGTAGCATCAAGGTCATGCAAGATACACTAAAGTGGGTGGTATCATAGAAAGGTAGACAGATTTAACTTTACAAGGATACCAAATAAACTGGACATTTTAGTTGCACTACAAAGTACAGAGGGAAAAACCTATGTTTTTGGACCAATTTTTATTTTTCACCCAAAATTCGCCCAAGGTCGCAATCTGCTTTTGTGTCCACATTTTAGACTTTATGACCTCAGATCTATGGCAGACCTGTCTGAAGTGCACACAGACAGGTGAACCTGTGCAAAAGGTAGGATAAGGTGGACATTTTGAATAAAGAGTATTCTCCATATAAAAATTATGGGTCCATTAAGCAAAAAAAAAACTTAAACTTTTCACCTTTTGCTAATGTTCCAGCAAACTAACCAATGGAAAACATTTTTTTCTAACCACAACTAGGCATTGGGCTAATGGAATATTGCTTGCAAGTCGATGTGTTAGGATGTATTCAGAAATAGTCCCCAAAATGTGTTTCCTATTCGCATTTCATGCGAAAACAGCAAAAACCTCCAGGGGTTAATGTATTAAGTATTATTGGAGAAACTTTTTTTTTAAATGAAATTTTGCTTTTTGTTGACGTCATTTTCTTTTACAGAACTGTTATTACAGTTATATTTGATAAATTTGGCAATTTAATTATTAGCATGCCTGGTCATAAGATTAAGTAAACTTGTTGCTTTGCAAGCATCATTTGTTTATTTGCTTGTCACCTTTCTGGACTTTTTATCTGACTGTGATCAAACTTAGAATGTAGAGTAGTCAAGATCTTGGATGAGCTCAAGTATGAGGTGATCATGAATCTGATTGGCTGAACTTGTTACCAATCTGGAAGCCATATTTCTAATCTGATTTTTATCCAGCTCGGAATATGAGCTTATATTCTCTAGATATCTAGGATGACCTTGTTTTTTTACCACTCGGGTGGTTGTATAATCTAATTTTTATCAACTGTGGAATATAGTTTTTTTCCTTTACATTTTTGGATTCTCTCAATAACAACCAAAGATCCATGCATATATACAAGATGATTGTGTATTCAATTGGTTGAGATTTTCAACACTTTAACAACTATTAGATTTGATTTTTATCAAACTTGGAAATAGGCTTATGTCATCAGGATGTGTTTTAATATGAGCAAGATCTATGCCTATTAATTGGGTGATCTTGCAACTGATTGGCAGAGATTTTCTCCCATCCTGCATTTAACATAGAATTTGTTTAATTTATGTGATCTTGTAACTTGTATATCGATATATTAGATTATGAGCAAGATATATGCATATAAATAAGGTAATCTTTTATCTGATTGGCCAGGCCCAATACCACTCGGGAATCTGAACCTCACTCACACTTTGTGCAAATTTAATAATTTTTTTCTTTGATT
Source organism: Unio delphinus (assembly GCA_029339505.1). Classification (NCBI taxonomy): domain Eukaryota; kingdom Metazoa; phylum Mollusca; class Bivalvia; order Unionida; family Unionidae; genus Unio; species Unio delphinus. The sequence continues at coordinate 6,924,024 of JAQISU010000303.1, forward strand.
TTTTTTGTAATACACGAGATTTGCATATGAGTTGCATATGATTTGCTTGTTTACCCTCTATATCTAGAGTTAAACTTTTTAATATTAAATTTCAAGAAAACTTGGGGGGTGTGTGTGATTAGAACTATTAATGTAGCTTTAACAATTTTTCAGTCATATCGCTATCATGTTTGCAGTGTGGCAGTTCAGTTGTATCTAGCACTGGGGCATCGTGCCGCAGAATTGTAGCATGATGTCCCACCCAGTCATATCATCCTGACACCAGGCCGACCAGTCCTAACACTAACCTCTTAAAGCTGAATGCCAAGTGAGGCAGTTGTTAGTACCATTTTTGTAAGTCTTTGGTATGACTCTGCCTTGGATCAAACCCATGACCTCCTGCTTCCGCGGTGGATGCTCTAACCACTAGGCCACTAGAGCAGTTATAAAACTTGGTAAATAAATGGGTTTATATCAAGATCATAGATAACTTTGAATATGAACAATGCATTTTAATTACACATTTGTCTTTTTAAAGAATTTTATCAGACTACTAAAATAGGTGGTTTTAATTCATAGTGTCCTTAAAGTTTTTCACAAACCTTTGAATTGACATGGTAAATATTGGAAGCCAGGTAAGCGATATCAGGCCCACTTGAACCTTTTGTTTAATATGAGACAGAAATTGCAACCTCATCATTTTATGTCCAGCCTCTCCCAGAGTTCATACCACTAAAAAGTGATGTCATAAAGTAATGGTTGTGATTTGAATAGTAAATGTTGATTTTACAAAATTGCATTTGCTGCTGGTAACAATTTAGCAGACATAAGTATGCGGTGTTATAAATCTTTGACCATGTTAATGTAGGCAGAATAATGGGTAATGAGCAAGAGTACATGCCTAAAGAAATCTTTGACCATGTTAATGTAGGCAGAATAATGGGTAATGAGCAAGAGTACATGCCTAAAGAAATCTTTGACCATGTCAATGTAGGCTGAATAATGGGTAATGTGCAAGAGTACATGCCTAAAGAAATCTTTGACCATGTTAATGTAGGCAGAATAATGGGTAATGTGCAAGAGTACATGCCTAAAGAAATCTTTGACCATGTCAATGTAGGCAGAATAATGGGTAATGTGCAAGAGTACATGCCTAAAGAAATCTTTGACCATGTTAATGTAGGCAGAATAATGGGTAATGTGCAAGAGTACATGCCTAAAGAAATCTTTGACCATGTTAATGTAGGCAGAATAATGGGTAATGTGCAAGAGTACATGCCTAAAGGTCACCAACAGTTGCTCCATTAAACAAAAACCACATGCTTGTTTTTAATTTGATGCAGTCAATTTGTAGTTGCAAACACAAAATATATTTGGCATTACGTGTGAGTGGAGAGTACATAATAATTGACTGAGCAGCAAACTGATAATGTGCTGCTACTTGTGTTACGTGTTTAGGCTCTAATTAACAGGAACACAGAAAAAAGTGAAAACAAGCTTTATACAATTTACCAAATAATTTATTCCTGGGAAAAAAGATAATTATAAGTGGAAAAAGAACTTAGTTTTAAGGATCAAATCCAAGAATAATCCACGAATTAAATTACAAAAGTCCTAGTAATGAAATGTTCTAATAGATTCAAGTTTGAGTCCTGTTGGAAAATCCAAGATGGAAGTTGACGTATGCTTAAGTCTGTTTTGTGCTTATCTACAGTTCCTTGTATAAACACAATATTTACACTCCCATGTTGGAATTCCAAATAAAATTTTGATAAACTGTCTTTTTCCAAGAATTCTATATGAGCACATTAAATATTACCAGATATAGGAATTATTCCTTTTAAAAAAAATGTAACGGAAGAAAAGTTTGCATGAATTCAATAATTGGTTACAAGAAAAGAAAATGAATTAACATCATAAGTAGAAGCCACAAACTAACTATATTTCACTATAACATGGATTGTATCATATTCTAATATGCAGTTGAAATCCTGAAATTGCAAAATCAAGAAGAATGAGAAGAAAAAACAACAAAAGAAGGTGGGGGAGGACTCACATGATTGTTTATTTCACACACTCTTGCCAAGAACCTATCATTTAACTTTAATAATAAAAAGTTGTTTGCTTTTTAATTCACTAATCTTTTCTTGGCCTTGATAATAACCAATCATTTTAAAATAATTTTAAAAAATCCTGATTCCAGGTCAGGCTCTGGGTCAACAATATATATATATATATATATATATATATATATATATATTCCTAGTAATGATATCTTTAGCTAGGTAGTTGCCTAGTAATAAATGAATGCCCTCTATGGATAAAATAGAGACTGTTCCAACTCTCATAAGTTCTGAGACTAAGTCTGATGATAAATGTACACAATGGAGAGGAACATTAACAAAGCCACACTCTACTCCCTGAATAAGAACACGCACACTAGATGAAGACTTCTCAGAAAAAAGCAAAGTACCTGACAATAAAAGACTGAATAGTTCCAGTGTCAATTAAAATTTTAATAGGGATGAAACTGGTCGAATCATTCAAGAGTGATATAGAACCCTTCGATATAAATGGTTCATAATTCTTCATAATAAATCAGACTGGGGTTTATTGGACCCAACAGCTGATTGCTTTCAATACATGACCATGACCTTGAACTCTTAGAAATAAAAGCATTTGGAATAGGTATATCTTGATTCTGATGCCTATTATTGAATTTATAGCAATCAGAAATAACAATTTTCTTGCAATAGGTACTCATAGGAAGAGACAAGAATCTAGAATGAATTTTCAGATACTTTTCTGCTGAAAGGCTAGAGTATAAGTCTTATTTACAAAAGGAACTGCACGAGTTAAGTAGTACTCACCAGCAGCATTTTTTAAGGTTTTGATCTTGTGCTTGTCAAGATAAATCTGAATGTCACTATGGACACAATTTTCTAACTCTTCAAGTAATACCAGTTGTTTGAGACTTTCATAATCATTTTCAATGTTCTTGGCTAAGCACTGTCTATCAAATAACTACTCTTTCTCTCTAGCAAATTTGAGGAGTTTGTCCTGCTTCTTTTTTATACTGTTCCTGAATTTTGGCTGACAAGCTTCTGGGACTAACTCATAATCCCTTAAGATATATTCTTTGACCTTGCATCCTAGTCAACACTTTGGTGCCTGACAGTGAATGGTAAATATCACTAGCCTTAACAGTGAGTACACACTGTAATAATTGAGTCCAATGCTAGCTTGGTCATTTCAAATTTTCAGCAACTTTTTCAAAACAAGAAAAATATTTGTCTACTTCACTTTCTCTGAAATGGAGCACTAACTTAATGTTCTTTGCAAGATCAAAACTTAAATTTGGATTTGAAGTATGAATGTGCTTTTCAGTTGCCAGCTCTATTTCTTTCAATCTATATTGATATTCTCTCTCTCTTCCTTCTCACTATGCATCCATATCTCTCTTCTTTCTCATTCTGCATTTATTTTTCTTGTAACTGCATTTGTCTTTCTTTTTCTTCCTTATCTAACTTCATTTGCATTTGTTTTTCTTGTATCTTCATTTGTCTTTCTTTTTCTTCCTTATCTAACTTCATTTGCATTTGTTTTTTCTTGTATCTTCATTTGACTTTCTTTTTTTTTCTTTCTGAAGCTCAAGCTTTCTTAACTCTGATTCCATTTTGTATTTTAATTTTTATTTTTTTACTTTTAGATCAGAATCTGATACAGATTTACTAATTGAAACCAAAGCACTTTATCAAAAACATTGTTTTCCACCAAATACTGAACCAAAATGTTTCTTATTTCTTGTTTTGTTAAGACACTTTCGCTTGGATCGCTCGGAAAAATCGTATCTTCTGGCAAGTTGAATTAATTAATCTTTGAAAAAGTCTAATTGTTCCCTGGTGGGATTTGAAAGAAAGATTTCCATTTTTGATGAGATTTAATAAAAAAGCTTGTCAATCTCACTTGAGATCATTTTTTTAAAAAATGGGTACCGGTAATTAAAAAAGGAAAAAGTTATGAAATATTTTAGCCAAAATTCAAATCGAGGACAAGCTGCCCAATTCTATGTTACATGTTTAGGCTCTATATAAGCAGTAACACAGAAAAAGTGAAAACAACAAGCTTTGTAAAATTTAACAAATTCCCTTTTATTTATTCCCTAAGATTGTCAAAATGGAAAAAGAATCTACAGTTTTAAGAATCAAACCCAAAAATAATTCAAGAATATTCCATGAATTAAATTACACAAGTCCTAGTAATGAAATGTTCTTATAGATTCAAGTTCGTCTCCAGTTGGAAAATCCAAGATGGAAGAAGATGATGACATATGCTTAAGTCAGTTTTGTGCTTATTTACAGTTCCTTTCAGAAATACAAAATTAACACTCTCAAGTGTTGGAAATTTGAATACAATTTGTCTAAGAATTCTGTATGAGCACATCAAATAATTCCAGATATATATGAATTAATCCTTTTTAAATTAATATGAACTAAAAATTTAGAATGAAGTCGATAACTGGTTACCGCAAAAGAAAATGACTTAACATCAATTGTGTGTGTGATTTGGATTTTTAGCATAACTGTAATAATTTTTCAGTCATATTGCTAAGATATCTGCAGTGTCACAGATTATAGTGATGACTAGCACTGATGTATCATACCGCAGACATGTAGCATGTCCCACACAGTCACATTATCCTGACACCAGGCCGACCAGACCTAACACTAACCTCTTAATGCTGAATGCTTAGTGAGGCAATTGTTAGTACCATTTTTAAGTCTTTGGGATCAAACTCACAACATCCTGCACCTGATGTGGATGCTCTAAAACATCATTTGTAAAGTCTCAAACTAACTATATTTCATTACAACAAAGATTATATAATATCCTAATATGCAGTTTTAAAAATATCCCCAACTTGTGAAATCCAGAAGAAAAAAATGGGGGATGGGGGGAGGAGTCACATGATTTTTTCCATATGCTCTCAACATCACGCAGGTGAGAACCAATCATTTTACTTTAAGAATAAAAAGTTGTTTACTTCTTAATTCACAAGTCCGTTAATGACCCTGACAACAACCAATCATGTTAAAATATAAATAAAACCTGTTTACATGACTGCACTAACCCCGAGTCAAGGTCAGGATCTAGGGCAACATTACTTGTTTACCAAAGAATAATTCTGATTAACTAATTTAAAAAAAAAACCATCTTCTCAAGTGAATAAATTTACATTACAGAAGCATAGAATGAAAAAAAAGAAGAAAAAAAATGACATACAATTATATATCGAAATCAGATATATGTAACACTAGTAATACGATCTTATATTTTGACTTTGAAGAGCCCAACAGTTATTTGTCAATACACCTGTCAAAATCTAATGGATCAAAGTTGGATGATATAATAAAAGAATCGCATGAATACTATTTACAGGGATTATGACATGTGTTGGCTTACAGTGGCAGGCAGTGTAACTGCAGCTGGGATTTTATTTGTCTGGTATATAAAATGGTTTAGAATAACAGTAGATGTTACTGTATTGAGCTCATCTGAGTGAATGAATCATCTCATTCTCAAAGTGAGGTTTTACATGCCAAAAAAGTATACAGTCATAGTGTGTGTGTGTGTGTTTATCAAGTAAGTTCTGATGTCTTAACAGATTAGGTACATTATATATATGAACTCTTTCTGGGAACTAAATATTGGAAGGAGATACAAAACTACTACCAACTTGTAACTTTATTCAATGACATTTTGATAAAACACTGGTTGTATATAACATTTGATGAAATTAACTATATTTTGATTTTATTTTATTTAGCCTTTATACTTCCACTTGCAAATGTGTGGATTCCTGTAACCATGTTAGCTGCTTTTATGTTTTTATAATCTGGAAAAAAACTAAAAGCAGAATTTAATTTCTTCTTATCCAAAAATATGTATTCAAAATGCTGTAATATCTACTTGTTGCTAAATAACCACAAAGTCAAGTGTTGTAAAATTTAGGTTACTGTGGCCTAATAACAATCTCAGTGAATGCTACCCATAAGACAAATGCATCTAAGAAGTATTCTTTTTTATCATACATTCAACAGTGTTCCTAATAATAAGGTTAATATGTCAAAAGCTTTTACACAGAATTTTAAACATTACAGATGCCTTCAACATTCTTGTGATATTTACGTCATTGATGTACTTTGAAGGCAAGACATAATAATTCAATTTATTTGTGAAAGAATAGATCAGTATATCAGGTGCATAGAATAAATTCGACTGGTTATCAAGAATCCTAAATACATTTTTATTTTTTTAAAAAGTTCCAAAGGTCATCTGCAGTCTGATCAAAATAAGGCAAGTTCTATAAAGGATCAATATATCTTACAATATGATAGATAATATGTAAGACAGTATATATTATGATTAAATAATATGAAATAATTTTTTTTTTCAAAGTGTTTATCATACTCGTAGTTGAGTACACCACTCCCTCGATGACTCACAAACTCGCTTGTAACACGGGTCAAGTACGGATGCAACATTATGCTTAATAATTTCTTTTTTCAGTGTTTATCATACTCTGTGTTTGAGTATCACTTTCTGAAAGAATTAGCCAAAGAAATGGAGAACTCCTATCTGAGGAATAAATATAGATGTGCAATTATGTATAAGTGTTGATATATATAAATATATAAATATACATTCTTACTTGTTAAATGAATATTGACATACAAAGTCAGTAAAAAAACACAACTCAAAGATGAATGGGAAAAATACCATATACACTTACTTATAACTCAAGTCCAACTGCAAACAACAGAGACACTGATCTGCTACTGTGTAATGCTCTGGCAGATCAGGGTCTGTGCAGTTTTTCAGTTGGTATGTTATGCAATGATAAAATTGCTAAAGAGAACAGAAACGTCTCATCAGTTAAAAAACTGAAGATATTGATAGATTCCTTGTGTAATTGAGATCCAGAAATAAATTAACAAAAAAGATGAAAATTGTGAACCTTGATTGAACCAAAATAATAAAAACAAGATGTGTCCTTTCAAAGATGAATTTAAACAAGAATACATTTAAGAGTAGGTAACAAGATGAAGAATTGTATGGAGGATCAATGACAAGGAAGTTGACTAACAGAAACACAGCAGGACTACCAACCCCGGCTGGTCTGGACTAGATGGGAACCCATTACCCACTGTTTGTAAGTCTTAGATTACAAATGAGCAAATGTATGGAGGACATAAATATAAATACAATCTACTGTTTTTAATTAGTCTTGACATAATAGGGTTAAACATATAGACATTAAAAAAAATGATTGACTAAAAATACAAATGACACTCGAGCATAAAACTTAGGTCAAAGTGGTTTAGTTTTGGTATGAATAAGTTAGTCTGGTGGAGATGCATCAACATACAATTTTTTTTAATGTGTGGATGAAAATGGGTGTAAGATACCATGTGTAGTGAACAGTAGCTGAAAATATACATTAGTCAATCATGAAAACTAAGCCATTGTGGTCTACTTTTGCCATGGAAGCTTTGATGACCTTGAGATGCATGAATATCTGATGTGTTCATCAGTGAAGTCATATAAGGTGTATGATACTAATTTCATAACAAATGAATGCACAAACATGGGAACAAATTAGAAAGACTATACCCCTTATTCATTGGCAAAGGAATAAAAAAAAATACAAAGTGAACATTTGCTTAAATTTGTGACCTAAAGTAATAAAACAATGCTAATTTATATGTTTTTTTTTCTTTCAGATAGGCTTCAGACAGATTCTAAATATTGCACCTAAATTCAAACTTTGATTTGCCTTGAAACATCTTGAAGGAATTGGCTAAAAACAGTTTCCATGTTATAAGGATCAATTTGTGGCATTTTTCTTAAAGAGGATTTTCTCATATTGTTCATCTCTTGATTATACTGATATTCTATTCATGTACTAATTACAGGATTCCACAACAAAGGGGGAAAAGGACAACCCAAAAATTAGCATATATAATGATATTCCATCAACAATTTTATTATTTTAAACTCGTGTATAGGACAGATCCAGGACTCTTGATAACAATAATTATTCACACCTGTGCATTTTATTTTATTCCTGTGTAGGTCTTATTTAAAAAAAAAAAGCAGAATATTGTACACCTATCCAAGGTAAATTTACAGTCTAACTTGATCATGACATGAGCCCTTCCCCAGTAAAAAGATGCAAATGTCATGTCAGTATAACATGTACAAATTTTGTAATTGTGGTCTTGTACAAACATTTAAAAATTGATGACAAAATGATGTGACTCAATATAAAGCATATCTGCATCATTTTTAAAGGGTGAATATTTTGGTTAAAACCACCAAGCATGAACAAAACATCTAATTTCACTGAAATAACACACAACCTGTAACACTGAACTACAAGGTAGGGATCATTTGTAAATTTATATACAACACGACCTGTTTGTTCCAACTGCACTTGATCATAAGTGTCTCTTGAGTGGAAATTGTACAATTTCAGAAAATTTAAGTTTATCAGGGTCATTCAAAGAATTATTTAATTTGCAGTCCTGGACTTATTCCTTGGAAAAGGTTGCAGTCCCAGACCCAAAGAAGGAATCTCAATAACCATACCTTTTTCCATGCAATAATTCAGAACATTTTGCATGTATTGTTGCATCACCAATATACAACATCAATGAAATATTAAAATATAACAATAAACAAATGAAAAATGAAGACAGTTGATAACAACGATAACTGTGATTGTTTGTGATGTTACAACCATGCTCATTGCCTTTACCTTGCATATCCTTTAAGAAAAAAGAATCGAGAGATTAGTTTATTTTCTAGATCAATTTATTTAATTAGCTCAATTTCATTTCAAAATAATAAATTTGCCAAGAAGAAACAAATGCATGTAACTATATTACCCCAGTCATTATATTCATTTCATCTTTAAGCAACACAGCACACAACACTCACTTTTCTTATATAAACAAACTTTTAACACACATCTCCACTGCTAGTTTAGGATCAAAATCCACATGTTCTGGACCTATTGTCCTTGGGTTGAATTTTTCATTCAGCAGTTGCAACAACATATGCATAAAGTTAACAATGTCCAATTGTTTTCATGTCAATCAATCCATGGGAATGTTCTATTCCATGATATATAGCATAACTCTCTCAGTCAGTCTTTTGTGTTTTGTTTTCTATATTAAAATTAGATGCACATACTAATTTTTTGGGGCAGACTCGCAAAAATCATGCAGCCTGGTTTCAAAAGAAATTGGAAAAGTACACATGATAATTGCTAAGAGATTAAAGCATATTTGCAAACGACACCAAAAACAGCTTTTTTTATGATTATTAGCATTGGAGTGTATAGTCTTCCAAAAAACAAAATAAAATAAAATCGCCAAATTCTTGGCCCTAAATATAGTTTATAACAAAATGCACTAGGTTTCAAATCACATGTGCATGTAATTAATATAATGATCATTTGGAACTTGCAATCAATTACATGGTGTCTAAATCTTCTTGATTGTTAAGATCTCACCATTGTGGCTTTACCAAATTCCATTACAACTGCTTTAAGTCTGTATATTAGCTCAAACACGATGGCTGATACTTGTTTTGTAGAAACAGATACAGAAAATTAGAATTCTTATTTAAATCAAGAAATTGGCTGTTGTAATTTCTGTGCATTCGAAAATGAAAAGTATGCAAACATTTATGTACATTTCAGCATCCTGGAGAACCCTGAAATGTTATTTCCTCATAAAGAATTGAAGACTTCACAAGGCTCTAATTTTGATGGCATTAGAAATAACAATACATGTATATTCATTATTACAATATCATAATACATTATTTTTAATTATACTGTCATACTGCAACCATCTGTCATCATGATACTTGGATATAAGTAGAATCTGTCATTAAAGACCACCCCTTCTGTTAAGAAAATATGGTCTGTCAAAGTTTTCTTTTATTGGTTCACTTAAAATGTAATTTTGGGAATGTCTGTATATATTCAGTGAAACCGCTGGTCTGAATAATATATAACTGATTAATCTGTGCACTAAGAATGTGGTCTCTAACAATGGAAGTTTTTCATAACAGTGGTCTTACACCAATAAAATAATTACATGCGTGTCACAAATGCATAGAAAAAAGTAGGCATACAACATATATCAGAGATCTAAATTCAGAGATATAATAATGTCATATAATCTTCATAACTAATCAGAAATGCCTAAGTGCAAATCAATGTACCTATAATAATATATAATCATTCCTCAAATCATATTTTAAGTGAATACCAGTAAGCATGCTTTTATAGTTCATAACCATTTTCAATGATGACATGGTACTAAGTTTTTTCCAGTGAATGTCTTTACATTAAAAGTGATTCAGATTATCAAAAAAATACCGGTGTTGAAGATTAAAAATTATCTTAATTATCCTGTATGAGCATGAAGTTGTTGTTGTAGGGTTTAACACCATTCTACAGAATATGATAGACTATATATGGTGGCCAGTGTTAATGGTGGAGGCAGAATCTGGGAAACCCCCTGGAAAGAACCACTGACCTACAAGAAGCTAATGGAAAGCTTTCTCACATTCCCACATTGGCCAAATCTGAGGCTCTAACCAACACAGACAGAGGTGAGATGGCAATGATCTGTAAAGGTTAAGTACTTTAGACCACTCGGCCACTCAGGGACCTCTGTGAGCATGAGGTTATAAAAACAAAGATCACCTTACTCAACTAATAATGGTTCAAATAATTGTTTTGGCTTAGGACTGGGTCTATTATACTAATTTGTTTCGAAGAACATTGTTTCAAAAAGCAACACTGGGATGGTGAAATCATGTGCTCTACATTTTTCTTTGCCAATCCTTAAGTTAACCATGAAAGGATTGTGAAGTTTCATTTGCTATGCTCACATTATAACAGTTTGTTTCTTGGTGTAAGAAAATGTTTAAGCTGTTCATTTTGGAATCTTCTGTTGAAGACCATCATATGGCAATGCTAATAACCTAGACAAAATCATTGCATGTAGTCTTACCTTGTAGACCATCATATGGCAATGCTAATAACCTAGACAAAATGAAGCTGTACTCGAACAATGTAAGCAATTCTTACAAAATATATAATGAACAGTCGGACTGTATAAGGAAAGATGTTAGATCTATTCTGTCTGGCAAAGCACTTTTTAAGTTGTAAATGTAAGACATAAAGGCAATATGTACACCAAGGTGCCAAGAAAAGTTCATTGCATCATACATACATATTGAACAATTCCAGTTGGGCACACAATACTTTGTGCATCCTAGGATATGTCCGTAAAGTTTTATCATCCTTGGAGTGCTCAACTGTTTGTGCTAATCATTGCCAGTTTAGTCCTTTATCTTGTCCAGATAAAACTCTTAAATGTTTCTGTCTTAACATCTTTGTACATGGACAAAACTTTCTGAAATTATTATTTTTAAGAGTCCAAATGAAACTGTGTAAAAATTTACCTTCCTTTATTCATAAGCAGTAAAGTACATATTAATTTCAGTGTAAGGATAAATTATATTCAGTCATCTATTTAAAAGTACACAAGGTGTAAAGGGAATTTCCATTTACAGTTTACAGCCTCAACTACAGTGTAACAATCAGATCTAAATGATGGTACAAATACACAATGTACCATTATAATCTCTTTCTACCATTGCAGAAATCAACACACACACACACACACACAAGAAATGCTGTGAACCACTTCAGTGAAAATTAGCTATCATAGCTACCACAGACATACTCGTCTCATCTTCAATGAATAAAAAAAAATCACCACATGAAGTATGAATTTGGTCAAACCTGTATTACGAACCACTGATTTGAAATATACTTTTTAAAAAAAGGTAACACAAAATTAAATTCCTTATCTATACAGTACATACCAAAATAAACCAACAAAGGACACACACACTCAAAAATATCTGTTTTCGGTGCCAACACATGGTCTATTAAAGTGGATTGCACTGTACTGGTCAAATAAAGACAAGAATATCATGTTACATCTAATGAGCAACAAAAGCAGCATTTTATGTTGCACAGAAACAATGAAATCTTTCCTTTTCCATGTTTATTTTTCCTGCTCATAATAAGCAACTGTACACAGAGTTTTCAAAATATAACATTTTTGTCTATGGTTGTGTGTAGCCATAGGATGCAGTCACTGTAGGAATTAAAGTTTAAAATAACTGACATCCTCAGACCTGGATCCAAAGTCATGAAATTTAAGCTCAAAATTTGAACTCCATAATCACAACTCTTATACAGAATGTCTCAATACTTTTGAAACTTAATATTTATGTACAGATAGCAATTCTCAAATAAGGCCAATATTTATTTTTATTCGAACATCCCTAGCAGTCAAACCATACTAGATCAAAGTTGTTTTTTTAAATACGAGGATAAGTTCATTTGTTTGTGCTTAGAACATTTTATAGCTCTGGGCCCAAGTACTATAAAGAAATAGGAAACAGTATTTGCAATACACCAAACCATAATTGTCAGGGTAAATATAATGCTATGGATCCGACATGAAATTGTTCACAGCTGGCTATGTCCAAATGACAACATGTGAAATCTGATTAAAAGAACACACACATATATACCAATATGCTAGCACACTATCTAGACAGAAAGACAACTTATGTGCTCTCTTATGATTATGTACAACCAAAAGTTATAATAATTTATCTTTACAATGCTCTAAGTAAAATGTGTTCATGGAACACACAGGCCCCACCAGTGCCTGTAATGACTTAAATGTGATACACAACTATGGTGTCATGGATGGACAGATGGATGGAGAAATGTGACACTTCATGCCCTCAACACTATCATCAATGGGGCATGAAACGGTAAAAAAAATTGACTGCATATATCAGAAAGTCTTCAACATCAAAATAAATTGGTTTTCACATAAATATGTCTAAACTTCATCTATTAATGTAATATTTATCAAGTTAGTGTGTCATTAATTTACTATTTTGCAAGTTAACATAGACAAGTTTAACCCTGATATTTTCTTTAACTACTTATCTTTTAGTGATTTTTGATTTTCACAGTAACGACTAGATTATGATATTCATGCAAATTTAGTTTTAAACATGTCCATACTTGAATCTACCTTTAAATTAGAAATATTTAGGAAACGAAAAGGTTCATATACAACATTTATCTAGGATGCACATTTCATATCATCTCTATGAAAGATTGTCCAAATATATATAAGTATTAGGAATTCTAAGGTATTCTGTAACAACACTTGTGCAACACTTACTTGCTAATGCAAAAGTTGTCGTTCCTACATGGAGTGAGTGGGAAGAGAACTATGTGCTAACTTTAAATAACACAAATTAATAAAGGCCTGTAACAATTACTGCTAAGATGTATCATTTCAAAACATGTATTTGTGACAAAACATGTATGCATGATATGTGACAAAAGCAGTGATATTAGGTATGAAAGCTTTCATGAAAGCAAGCATAAAGAAATAAGTGTGAAAGACAATAGTTATGCTGGTCAAAGATACACAACTGAGACATCTTTATGGTGTAAATGAGTAAAATATACATAGAGATGAGACTGTTGTGAGACCATACTTGTACACTTTCATGAATGTTCAGGATATAATATTAATACATCAACCTGTTCAAAGCTCTTATGTTTAACACAGGTGTTTTTATACTGGAAAGAATGATCTAACAAGCATATTTCCTTGAATCAGTTCAACTTAAAGTCATGACTGATCCCATTTTGTGTTAATCTAGTTGACTCCCATAACAACATGGCTTGCCAGAGTGGACTCCCTTTATGTATATGTGCTAACAAGCACAGTCTGGTTTCTTTAGCTCTCTTTGCTGTTTGTGTCTGTCCAGCCTTCGGAGTGAGGCATCCCCATACTGTATACCAGATCCCATTCTTTCAGGATCCAACTCACCTAAAATGAGAAATAATAGTTTATGTTGAAGAAAAGATGTTTTGGGGTCTTTGTAATAATATCTCTGTTTTAATCATGAGCCAGCTAGATATGATGCGTCCTTCTAGTTGCCTGCAAAAGTATTGACCTAATAATAAAAGTATAGTACAGTCCAGTACTCAATTATTTACCTACTTATGCAGGTAATGTATGGTCCAACACTCAATTTATATTCTACTTATGCTGGTAATGTATGGTCCAACACACAATTTATATTCTACTTATGCTGGTAATGTATGGTCCAACACTCAATTTATATTCTACTTATGCTGGTAATGTATGGTCCAACACACAATTTATATTCTACTTATGCTGGTAATGTATGGTCCAACACTCAATTTATATTCTACTTATGCTGGTAATGTCTGGTCCAACACACAATTTATATTCTACTTATGCTGGTAATGTATGGTCCAACACTCTCAATTTATATTCTACTTAAGCTGATGATTGTTATCACCATAGCAACTAGATTGCTAGTGTGGCATGTAAACCAACTGTCATATGATGGTGCTTCATAAAAAAAGCATGAATAATGGATGAATGGATAGAAAATCTTATATAGAAAAAAAAAGAAACAAAACCCCAATGAAACGTAAGAATTGCTAAATACTCCCCCCCCCCCCTCAACAATCTAATATGTGTATCAAGCTTCACTGAGACATCCAGAGTTCTGCTGGAAATTTGTTCATAGAATAATAGTGTAAATAGTGTATGGATAGAAGGATGAACAATAAAACGAAAATACAGAAATACTTAACTCAAGAATTATGAATAGCAAAAGGTGAATTTACATTATTAGTCTAAAAACACATATCAAATATCAAAGATATCTTAAATTGTTTTGAGAAATGAAAGTGTGGATAATAAAAGGATGGATGGTATATATTTATGCATCATTTAAGGATACATCAGCACACTCCTGGCTTTAAAGCACAAAGTAACTTTAGGTATACTGAAATCTGCATACTTATCAATGATAACAGCAACATTAAAATCATTCAAATATAAAGTAACATTATTGGTATAAATAATATATTTTAACAAATTCCAAGACCTCAACCAGAATGTCATCACTGGACACATCTGAGGCAAAAAAAGCTTGCCTTCTATGCCATGCAGAATGGCATAATGAGTCTACTGTCGTTCCCTTGGTCTGCAGGTAGTTACAAACATAAACAGACAAAAACATTAAAAAAACAGTGAAACTCTGAAAATTTCTGAATAGTAAAACGTACACTAAAATCACTAACCTAGTATGTGTACTAAGTTTCATAGATATATCTAGAATAGATTTGATGTTTTGCGCTGGAATTAAAAATGTCTTGGATATATGGAAGAAGATATGGATGAAAACGTTAGAAATATTTTTATATAAAATAAATGATCTTAATCGACTGTGGGTTAAAGCATAACTATGATCATTTAGGACCAGCTATGCCATGGCATGAAAGTGTGTAAAATTTCATGGCAATCCTCCAAGCAATTATGGAGAAGAAGAGATAACAATCTTGTTTTTATGGACAGACAGATGACAGACAACAGAACATCCAATAATATGTAGTATAAAGTTCTCAAAATTTGATTATCTGATCACCCAGGCAGATCATTCTATACACGAACCTACAACCTTAACAATATCTCGGTGAGGCTTAATGAGACCTTAGTGAGACAGCCATTATTTTGCTTTAAGTTAGACCAGTTATAATTATCAGTATGGTGTAACAAAATATCTTGTACTGCTGTTGTAAACTCGGAAAACATGTATGTACAAAGTTCTCAAGTGTGAGCAAAGATTGATGCAGTGAAGGTAAATGTTATATAAACTAAACTGTTTGTAAAATATGCTTAGGCCTTAATTATGTCCAGTAGAGTTTCACAAACTGCAGTTCCAAAACCATTGGAGCTAAATGGCTTCTTGGTATCTCTTAACTTTATGTAAGCCTTTGTTATTTTTTGGTTTCAATTTCACATGGCAACAGCAGTAATCTCTTCCACCATGATATACTCTAATCAAAACATGATATACTATAAACATAACTTGTCCTTCCCTATTCCCCCCCCCACCCCTTCTGAATATTCTTCTGTTATACCTCTGTGTTGATAGTTTGAACCTTTTAAGAGTCTTATTGTCCCTTTTTGCCTTAAATATATTTGTTGTATATCATTTATAGAAAATTCTGAAAGCAACAACCAGATCAAGTAGCTGTTTGTATAAAAATGATGGGCAGTTTAAAGCATCTAAGTTATTCCTGCAAAGTTAGTCTGGTTCCCTGACTAATTCTACAAAATCTAATATGAAACTAGGACCTGGATCCAATACAAGCCAGCATCCAGATTTGACAAGAATGATCTTTTTCATAATTTTTTGCTATTATTCCACAAGGCCATATTTTCAGTAAGACTTATGGTTAAATCATAAGGGTTGGCAGGTCTGCACTTCATCAATTTCAACTATTATGAAATTTGGCATGTAACAAAAGTTGGCATATAATAAAAGTTGTTATAAAATTTGGCATGAAATATAAGAATCAATAAGGTGACAACAACCTGAATGAGTCCTGTTCTTTATGAGCTTTTTAAAAAAAGAAAGAAATTTAGATGCTTTTTTCAATGGTGTATGTAAGTGGCTATTTTTTGACTCAATTCAATCCATTATAAATGTCCTACACGATCTCTACAATAATAAGTTATAGTTAACATGGATCATGTTTAAAATCATAACCTGGTATTCCAACAGGATGGATGAGATTATTCCAACCTGTTTGATTTGATTTCTCTCTTTGTCTCCGGCTCGTGGTAAAATGAAATGAAACTGGTTGGAAATTACAATTAACAATAACAAGACACTGTGACTAAATTTTCAATGCATTACTTTGTGCTAATTAACTAAAATTACATTTGACAAGAACAAAGGAAAGCTTATTCTTTACAATGTCTGATAAAGATTATTGTACCCAGCCTGGGATATCATCAAATATTTCTGCACCAAAATAGGCATTTACCCATACAAACATAGATAATAGTTTTGTGCCAATAAAATCCAGACCAACAAAATCTTGATAAATGGGAAGCATGTAAAATTTATATTAGCTCGCTCTAGTTTTTCAATAAATTTATTACACAACCATGTAATTTTAAATGGTTGCTCTGGCATTTGATACAATCCATAACACACCCCCAGACTGGAACTATTTAGGTATTTTCTCTGATCTCAGTGCATCAGTATTCTTACATACACTGAACAGAGCTTTTATAAACTTTGGTTCATTCTGAATTTCATTAACACTGCAAATCTAAAAATATTTTGAAATAATAAAAAACGTATGTACTAAATATGAATCCACATTATTGATTTGTTCTAAGTAGGGGAAAAAAAACCAACTTGATATGGTTTATGGATATATCTCAGCCAACTTGGAACAAAACATGTTGTCCTGTGCACACATAAAACTGAAACATAAGACCTGTCTGTAAGTAAGAAAAAAAAAGTTAAACATGGGCCAAATTTAAAATGATGTGGAATGTTAATGAAAAATATAAATGATGATTTGACTCATAATAATGAATTCAACCTTATGGAAACAGAATGATAACTTCTATTCAATTTATCAAGCAGATAAATAAATGACACAATGGGGAACAAAAGTTTGATTAACAGTAAAGAGAGATGAAAGAAATTAAACACACATATGCCACACAAATTATACAGGTAGGGCAGAAAAATAATAGCATAACGGAATATGTTGGGATCATTGCTTACCTGACTCTATCTTGGTCAATATTGATCGAGCACATTTCAGAAACGTTTCTTCAACATTCTCTCCTGTCAAAGCACTTGTTTCCAGAAACATTAATTCTGCAAGACAAAACAAATTTCAATGTAAATTGCGCAAAAAATCCTTGTCTAATTACAGAGAAACAGCTTAAAACCAAAAAATGTGTGGAGAAATTACATAAATACTTGCACAAGCACATACCCATTGAAATCATCCATTTAAGACCAAATAAAACTTTAAATTATCACATGATTCAAAATATGTGTATGAAACAGGGAAACACTTATGTGACATGGAAATGACTTGAGAATATAATTATGATTATATATATATATATATATATATATGCAAATTTGTTTGTGTTTGTGTGTGTGTCAAGTGCCTATTTGTACTTAAAAATGTTGTTTTGGACTATCTATTTTGTTCAGGCATGTGCAGAAGGGCAAAAATTGAACTCTTCTTTTTTTGCCTATTGGAAATATCATTTTCATGTCCAAGCCACTTTTAATCAAAATCTCAATCTTATTATACTTTTTGCAAAGGTTCCCTTGTCTAAATGTAGCTTGGACCAGCAAGCTTTAGATCTCAGACAAAAAAAGTCTAAATTTCAGGTCTGAAAACTGGAAATGTTTGGCCTTAAAAATATCATGTCTCAAATGTTGGGTTTTTACTGAAAAATCTATATCATTTGGTATCATTGTAGAGCTACACTTGTCTAATTTTCTGTAATATCACCCACTTTAGTTAATGATGTTGATGGTACAAGGCTCAGAAGTTGGGCGATGCGCAAATGTGGCATGTGGGGTTTATGAATTAATTTCAAAATGTTATGGAATACAGTACCAACATTAAATTTTGAGGTTTTGAAGAAAGTTCCTGTTTTATGCAATTTTTCAGTGTAAGATTGAAATTTAGGACTAAAAAGTGTTCTTTAAATTGTCAGGGTTGAGGGATTTGCATTTGCCAAGATAATGTTTTTAAGAAGGACATTTTCAGGAACAAATAAAAATTTTGATCATGAAAGTATATATGTTCCTGATACATACTACTGCAACATTACATCCCTACTGTGGGGGCCCCAAGTGATGGAGTGGTCTAAAGCACTCTCCGTTACAGATCACTACCATCTCACCTCTGTGTGGGTTCGAGTCTCAGATTGAGCCTATTTGGGTATGTGAGAAAGCTTGCCAGTAGCTTCTTGTGGGTTTGTGGTTCTTTTCGGGGGAAGTTCCCAGGTTCTTTCTCCAACATTAATACTGGCTACCATGTATAGTCTATCGTGTGCTGAAAAATGGTGTTAAACCTTACAATAAACAAACAAACATCTGTACTGTACATTCCTGCAAAATAATCTACATGGTGAAATATGTTTCTCTGCTAAATCAATGAAAAATTGTATGCACCTGAAATTATTATGGCTTAATAAAATGAAGCTTATAACTAATGTTGGTTGAAAAATTATGGTGCTGACATCTAAAACCAGGAACTTCAAGATTAAAGTTATCTTATGCTTCATACACAATTTACCAAAAAACTTAAGCTGAAATAGTTTGCCTTTTAAATGTCTTTCCTGTCATTTGAAAGAAATCTGCCTTATATTCTTGTTATATAAATTAGGCAACACTAAGTCACACTTTTCTAAATCATATTGAATTACTGTATATAATTAAAAACCAAACATTTCTAAATAATATATTTTAAGTTACTGTTGGACATAGATACAAAACAAAATATTTGAACATTTAAGTATAAAAATTGTTCTTGCTTTTTATCACTATTTTTCCAACATAAAAGAGACGTCTTACCATTTTCCTGAGCAAATCTGCTGGCTTCTAGGAATGTGACTTCTCTCTCTGCCTCAAGGTCCTTCTTGTTTCCCACCAATATGATCACGATGTTGGGACTGGCCAGAGTTCTGGCATCGGTCAGCCAGTTGGTCAAAGCATTGTAGGTCTCACGGCTAAAATTCAGGTTAAACATAAAACAACCAATCATAATCCAAACATGACTTTTGGATATATTAATTAATGTAATGGTAATAATAGGCACTGATTATCAAACTGACTTATCATATAGCTGTTGAAAAGGCAGATGACTGCTGATACTTTAATGCTTTACACTGAACAAGAAATTCTATTCAATGTTATGTCTTGCATCCTCCATTCAGGTTGATTCCATGAATGTCTTTACAGCATGAAATGTATTGACTCAGACCTCCTTCTGCATATGATGAAGTTAAATACACCTATCACTGTTTCATGACTGTACATACAAATGTCAGAGAATCTCAGCTGAACACTTAATATTCATGCCAAGGTCAAAAATGAGTGTGGTGGAAAAGAGTGACATCTATGTCTTACATATGCTCTGCAGGTGAGAAACATCTGACTTATTGATTACAAAATAAATGTAGGTACAGAATACATATATATGTATGCACAGGATTTAACAACACATAACAATAATGGCTATATAGTGCTGATTAAAAGTTAATTTAAAAAATAAAAAAATGAAAGATAAAAGTATAAAAGTAACAAATATAAAACCAAAGTATCAGTAGTAATTGTATAGAAGCTATAGCAATAGTAGTAGTAGATGTAGTAAAAAGTAGTAATGCTTAAAATAAAACTTGAGTTCTCAAGTTCCTATTGGCTACAGTTTTGACTACAGTGCAATTTTCAGACTCATGTACAATATTTTTGCGCATATAATGCGCCTACACGTGTAACGCGCACACACACAGATAATGTGTGGAAATTCCGTCTTTGTGTAAAAAATTATCTTGGTATGCATGCCCATGCATATACCGCGCGGTCACCAACACAGGCCTGCTGGAACACAGGACTGCCAGAGGTGCCTCATTTGATACAAGTTACAAGGCTGTTTATTGTCTCTTGCTCACCATCCAGTGATTTAACGCTGGTGCCTTTATCCTTTTCTGCTCGTAATAAATACTGGTATTACTGGTACAGTCGTAAATGCCACCTCATAATATTTTTCACGTAAACAGAGGCAAAATAGCAACTGCTATAAAACTGTGTATTTATTGGTTTCCGCTAATTTCCATCAGGAATGCACCCATGCTGGTATAGGGATGTTAATATCGTCTTTTTTTCAAAACTGATTATCGTTTGTAGAAATCCGATTTAAAACCAATTATTGGCTTTTGTCCTACATAGAAATTACAAGAAATATATTCTTAAAATGCAAGTTAGTGTATGCCTCATGCGAACAAAGATATTCATTACATACCATAATATACAGATGCGCAACATGGTGTCAACTTCATATTGTTTATTTTCTACTTAAAGATTTGAATAAACCTCATTTATACTGTATGTGTATGAAAGAAATGTTTTATTAATTGTGACCGATTTATTAGGGTGGTTACTCGAAATTCATTCATGCGCTTTTGGCTGTAAAGAAAACCTGGAATAACGTGCTTACGCATATACTGCGCCATGGGGTTGCGCTGATTGTAAAAACACATATAACGCGTGCGAAAAAATATGGTACAACACAAAATAAGCAAAACAAATCCTACCGATAAGTCCTTATTAATTATTTATCACCTTGTGGCAATCACATGGTGCTGTAATCTTGCTTGTATATCATGTGTATTGCAAATTTTAAATAATTATTTAATCTCCTTGCCGGACATAAAGTGATCAAGTCTACGTTGGCATCATACTGTTTTAGAATAACAAAGGATACTTATATGTGACTCAAATTTAACTGATGCTGATTTATCAAGCTAAATACTACTTCTATATAGCTGGTAGGACTGTCCTTTATGATTTCTGTAAAACCACTTCATAAAATTAAAACTATATGCGCAAAACATGGTAACACAACAGCTCAGTTGTTTTGAGCGTGCAAATACAGCAAAGCATTTCCTAATGGTCACTCGGTCACAATAGCCAATCTAATCCACCACCCCAAGCCCAATTAACTATGTAAATGTGGTCAGTATATGGTCACCTTTCTTTGGCAGCCAGTGGCCAATTGTTTCCTAACCAACAGTGGTTTCTAAAGCAGTCAACAGATCACATCAAGAGTAACGACTCTAAATGTGCAAATTAAACTTTGATAAGTAAAGCATTGTTTAGATGAAGGCATATCATGGGAATGTGATGCATACACATTTTATAGCTCAAATGTACTCACTATGCTCCAGTCACACTTTTGGTCTAACTCATCTGTGTCAGTTGTCAGGTTTGAAATCAAGACAGATTTTATCCTACGGAAAAGGGTCAAAGCAATCCATTTAAACATGGTGGGAAAATTAATTACGTTATTGCAGCTGGAAGTTGCTTTGTGTGAACACGACGTTATAGTTCGATATATTCATCTATATGACAGTGATTAAAGCCATCTGTGATGAAAAAGTTAATCTTTGAGAAAATCATTGACTATTTGGGGTACGTTATGATTTAACTTATAGGATGGATTAACATGAGCAGGATGCAGTAATTTGTGTGTGGATGAGATTCTGGGAGAGAACAACATATTCAGTTTTTTCATTTTGTTGAATAGTGTATATAAAACAATTACAATAGTATAATAATTCAGTTTATGGTATTTTTTTTAAAACTGCTTTGAAGGGTGAGCCTTTGTACAGAGGTAACCTGTGTACAAAAGCCAGTTTTGTCATTTCAAATGGGTGGACAGAATTTACAGGTTTGACAAATTTCAACTGCAGATAGAAGTATGACTTTTGGCAGATGAAATCTACAGGTGGGAAATTTTCCATTCAAATCAGTGCCATCTTTACAAGTCATTGTTAGTAATTTTAGCATGGTATAATGGACATGACTAATATTAGGCTATATTTTGAATAAATTTCCAATCATAATGAAATTATAACACCATACCACTTTTAATCACAATTCCATGATTGCAAAAATGGCCAATTTGTACATTAATTTCTAGTTGCCATGATTTGCAATAAATTATACATCAAACTGAAACCGTGATTTATTTACCAGCTTGAAATAACTTGAGCTCGTGTTGTCAAGGTCTGTACTACTGTAATATTAATATAAAAATATTTTTTTTTATATTACAGACAACAGAACAATATACATATTCAACAGTGCAGAAACTGACTTTAGTACTGCATTGCTAAGTAAAAGCTGTGCTGAAACTGTTCTCAGAGTTTTAGACTTTTCATGCTTACAGCACTGTCTTATTTTTCCACCAATAAATGATGCCAGTCCCTTTTCTTTGTTTCGAAGAACCATAAATATGACCTGGTTTGCTACCCATGATGACAGAATGAATTCAATAGATAACTTTATTCTGATTGGTCAACTAAAACTGACACATCACATCAATGTTTCCAAGGTGATTTTTCTCAATGAAGTAAAATGTGTATGATTACTAAATATTTAAAAGAAATGTAACATCTTATTGAAAGGAAATGTACTAATATTTTGTACATAGGGTGGGTGGGTGGAGTAGAAATGTTATCTTATCAAACACAATATAGTAGCCAGTATCATATTAATTTCAAAATTTTGAATTCAAGAAAAGTAGTAGTATTAGTAACAATAGCAGCTGAGTTGTAGTAGTCATGGTAGTGATTGTAGTAGTAGTAGTGTTAGTAACTATAGAAGTAGTGGTGGTAGTGACAGTAGAAGTAGTAGTGAGAGTGACTGTAAAAGTAGTATTGATAGTGACTGTAGAAGTAGTAGTGGTGGTGATTGTAAAAGTAGTAGTGATAGTGACTGTACAAGTAGTAGTGGTGGTGACTGTAAAAGTAGTAGTGATAGTGACTGTAGAAGTAGTAGTGATAGTGATTGTAGAAGTACTAATGGTGGTGAGTGTAAAAATAGTAGTGATAGTGACTAAAAGTAGTAGTGATATTGTCTGTAGAAGTAGTAGTGATAGTGACTGTAAAAGTAGTAGTGATAGTGACTGTAGAAGTAGTAGTGATAGTGACTAAAAGTAGTAGTGCTATTGTCTATAGAAGTAGTAGTGATAGTGACTGTAGAAGTAGTAGTGATAGTGACTATAGAAGTAGTAGTGATAGTGATTGTAGAAGTAGTAATGGTGGTGAGTGTAAAAGTAGTAGTGATAGTGACTAAAAGTAGTAGTGCTATTGTCTATAGAAGTAGTAGTGATAGTGACTGTAGAAGAAGTAGTGATAGTGACTGAAGAAGTAGTAGTGATAGTGACTGTAAAAGTAGTAGTGATAGTGACTAAAAGTAGTAGTGATAGTGACTAAAAGTAGTAGTGCTATTGTCTATAGAAGTAGTAGTGGTAGTGACTGTAGAAGTAGTAGTGATAGTGACTGTAGAAGTAGTAGTGATAGTGACTAAAAGTAGTATTGCTATTGTCTATAGAAGTAGTAGTGATAGTGACTGTAGTAGTAGTAGTAGTAGAAGTAGTGACTGTAGAAGTAGTAGTGATAGTGACTGTAGTAGTAGTGACTGTAGAAGTAGTAGTGATAGTGACTGTATAAGTAGTAGTGATAGTGACTGTAGAAGTTGTAGTGATAGTGACTAAAAGTAGTAGTGCTATTGTCTATAGAAGTAGTAGTGATAGTGACTGTAGTAGTAGTAGTGACTGTATAAGTAGTAGTGATAGTGACTGTAGTAGTAGTGACTATAGAAGTAGTAGTGATAGTGACTGTAGAAGTAGTAGTGATAGTGACTGTAGAAGTAGTAGTGATAGTGACTGTAGTAGTAGTAGTAGCAGTAGTGACCGTAAAAGTAGTTGTGATAGTGACTGTAGAAGTAGTAGTGGTGGTGAGTGTAAAGGTTGTAGTGATAGTGACTAAAAGTAGTAGTGCTATTGTCTATAGAAGTAGTAGTGATAGTGGCTATAGAAGTGGTGGTGGTAGTGACTGTAGAAGTAGTAGTAATAGTGACTGTAGAAGTAGTAGTGATAGTGACAGAAAAAGTAGTAGTGATAGTGACTAAAAGTTGTAGTGCTATTGTCTACAGAAGTAGTAGTGACTGTAGAAGTAGTAGTGGTGGTGACCGTAAAAGTAGTAGTGCTATTGTCTATAGAAGTAGTAGTGCTATTGTCTATAGAAGTAGTAGCGCTCTTGTCTATAGTAGTAGTGATAGTGACTGTAAAAGTAGTAGCGGTGGTGACGGTAAAAGTAGTAGTGATAGTGACTAAAAATAGTAGTGCTATTGTCTATAAAAGTAGTAGTGCTATTGTCTATAGAAGTAGTAGTGCTCTTGTCTATAGTAGTAGTGATAGTGACTGTAAAAGTAGTAGTGATAGTGATTGTAGAAGTAGTAGCAGTGGTGACGGTAAAAGTAGTAGTGATAGTGACTAAAAGTAGTAGTGCTATTGTCTATAGAAGTAGTAGTGCTCTTGTCTATAGTAGTAGTGATAGTGACTGTAAAAGTAGTAGTGATAGTGATTGTAGAAGTAGTAGCGGTGGTGACGGTAAAAGTAGTAGTGATAGTGACTAAAAGTAGTAGTGCTATTGTCTTTAGAAGTAGTGATAGTGACTAAAAGTAGTAGTGCTATTGTCTATAGAAGTAGTAGTGCTCTTGTCTATAGTAAAGTGATAGTGACTAAAAGTAGTAGTGCTATTGTCTATAGAAGTAGTGATAGTGACTAAAAGTAGTAGTGCTATAGTGCTCTTGTCTATAGTAGTAGTGATAGTGACTAAAAGTAGTAGTGCTATTGTCTATAGAAGTAGTAGTGGTAGTGACTGAAGAAGTAGTAGTGGTAGTGACTGTAGAAGTAGTAGTGGTAATAATTGTTTAATATGTAGTAGGAGTATAAGATGTGAAGAAAGCAGAGGATCAGAGCACCTCTTACAACTACCTCTTCTTAGGATTCCAAATGGATTGAATAGGACTTAGCAGGTCCTACATTAGATGTTTTTACAATATTTCCTTTTGATGCCCCTGCCCTACTTTCATCACAAGGTTACCACTTGTAAAATACACTTACTTTTAATTCGAGTCCAAGTGTAAACAAGACAGACCCTAATCTGTTCTTGCAAAATGTTTTGACTTCAGGATCTATGTTGTTTGTTCTATTGATTACTTTTACAAACAACACAATCCCAGATCTGCTAGTGCAACATGCAATGACAGACCTGGGTCTGTACAGCTTGTATATATAGTATATTTGATGAGGAAGTTGGCTAGAAGCCTAATTATCCAACAAAAGAAATATGACAAATCAAATATCTTTTTAAAAAAGTGGACAAAAAAGCCAATATACTCAGTTTAACAGTTTAAACTATGCAGTAAATTCTGGATATAATAAGCCAAGGAAACCAAAATTATACTACAAAATCTGAATTTGTCTCTAAAAATCAATGAAAGGGAAAATCCAATATTTGAAAATATCAGATTTTGTTAAAAATTAAGCTTCCTTCATGTTTTTGTGTCTGAAACAAACTCAATTGATCTGGTTATTGATGGTAATGGTGGTGGTTGATGTAAATAACCCAATAAATTTACCTGGTTATATCATAAACCAACAAGGCACCAGCTGCTCCTCTGTAATAACTACGGGTCACTGACCTGGAAAAAAACAACAACTAGGTTTAGAGCTATATAGAGTGTTCTGTTTTGCCTGAAATTATATGAAGTACTTATATGTCTGCAACATATTTCCCTTTGGAATAATGTTCATGCTGGTGAGAAGACTGGAATGAATGACATTTAATTTTCTACATCTAATTTATTCATTACAGATGTGAAAACTGAGTGTTATTGACAATTATATGGCTCAGATCTAGTTACCTTATAGTATCTGCCTACCCTGCCCTGCAGCTTGTATCCCCCAAATGATACGAAAAATGGACAAAAAGGTAATTTCAAACACAACTGTCATGTTGTTTGTATTACTTTATGTTTTCAGACAACATGAGTGATATAATTTAGCATATTTAATAAGTTATGGATAATTCCATACCTTTGTAGAGTTACATCCCCTTGAATCCATATATAAAACATTTAAACTGCTTGGCAAGTTCTTTTTAATTTATTCAATCTTCATGAGAAATATTAAAACTTAACATTACAAATACTAGATACAGATGACACAGATTTTAGCTTCTTCATCACCATCACCCCTCAATGAAAATGAGCTAATTCTCCATGAACAATGAACAGGCTCACATTGAAAAACACTGGTTTGAACACAAAGATGAAAGTATATATATATACTTAGTTAGAAAGGGCCTTCTGAGTAGGCTAGAATGTATAAAGGTAAATGTAAAATGTAGCTCACAGTCACAATGTTTGGTTTTAAGTGGGTAATAATACCACAGATGATTCCAATTATCATGTTTCATGATTGGGAATATAAACAAAACCCACTAAATAAATTATTTATAAATAAATCTGAAGAAAGTCATTGAGTATGACATCAAGATATCTTTTGCCAAACATGTATAAATGATCAAGATGCATTCACTCATCAAGCTTCATGATTCTAGGCCAGACAGTGTCTATATAGCATTCCATAAACTCCTGTGGATATGAGCTGAGTGCAGAGAATTAACTAAAGCCAGTAAAGGATGAAAGATTGGTAATAATGAGCATCTTTTGTTGTAAAGTGTGGCATGTGTGTATACATATATCTCTTAGAGCTGGGTAACACACAAAAATCAGGGACAAAGAATTTAATGTTTTGGGACAGTGACACCGTTATATAAAAAAAATCCATATGTATTGCTGGGCGAAATATCTTCCTCTAATTTATGCAAAATCACACCACCTTATATTCATGATATTATTCTGACAAATAATTATCTTGATATAAAAGAATATACAATATTTCACCTAAACAAAAAGTGCAGCCACATCCCTATCTAAAAATTAAATCGTCAAACCCTAAACATACAGGAATTTGTTGTGTATGTTTAGTGTTTTCAGTACAATGTGTAATTTAAAAACTGGAAATAAAGTGAGATGATTAAACCTACTCTATAGCTGACAAACTGAAAAGAAATTAAGGAGCTTTTTGATAAAAATATGAAGTATCTAAACTGAAGCCTACAACTTACTAGCTATGCTTGCATGATGTAGAAGGCTGGGAAACTTTGAGTGGGAGATAGATGGTCAGTAAACAAAACTTTGAGTGGGAGATAGATGGTCAGTAAACAAAACTTTGAGTGGGAGATAGATGGTCAGTAAACATGAAATATGCCTAGTTAATAAACAGGAAAATAGTGGAGTTGAGAAATTACATAAAATTCAAGCAAAACAATTGCATTTTGGAAACTTTTAGGGTGATTCAGTCTTAAAAAGGAATACTTATACTTAAGATGCAAACATATGTTAGTAATAACTAAAGAAATAACTTTTTTGTTCTTTTAATCTGAATGTTTTCCCCACAAAATTGGATTTATTGTGAAAATATATTTCACAACATCTCATTTGACTACCAGGATGACATAGGTGAAACATTGTTAAACATGTGTATATATAAACTGAGGATTTGGTCTCACATGTACCTATGATGTAGGACTATGCTCCACAAGTGTGCTACTGTATATACCATAAGTCATTATAAATGACATTTGTTCTGAAAAATTTAGATTATTAAGCAAAATGATTATTAAAAATCCAATATAATTAATAAATCTAAACATATTAGCAGTGCCCAGCATACATTAAAGCGGATCTAAAAATAAATTCTCTCTATATGAAATTTTTCACATTTCTGATAACATGACCATGTAGGTAATTATATCATTCAATGAATTTATGCATGACAATTATTGCATTACAACAGTTTGTAAGGTAATTATGTCTGTCCGCTAGACAAGTGGTAGAACAGATGACTCAATTAAGGATATTTTGTAACATTAATTGCAATCCATGTGACATTTATATTATTTTCACAGGAATCTGGATTAAACACAAATTCGATATCACATATTTCTCAGATAAACAAAATATTTGAACAGATTATTAAATAAATGACCTGCTCCAAACCCTATCAGCCAATACCAGCATTAATCAGTCATTTACCGGACTGTGAATCTCACCGGAATCTTTCCTGCCCAGCAGTGTCCCAGATCTGTAGCTTGACAGACTTTCCTCCCACATTTACCACTTTGCTTCCAAACTCCACTCCAATGGTATGATTTGAATCCTGTTTAACTGCCAATAAATTAGAACTGTTAATATGTTTACTCAGTTGAGTACTTAGCATTATCCACTATGGCCACCCGAGTGGATCTCAGAGGACGGCCAGAACTCAGTTTAGAAAGGGGCAATACAAAAAAACAGCAAGTAAAATATTAGTTTCTTTACATTATGATTGACTGCAATTAAATGACCCTAGCAACCAGTAATTGCTAAACTGCGTCAGTAAATGAAAATTAAGCATATTTCTGTATGTGTAAGATGCTATATATTGCCGGCGCTGCTGAACCACATTCCAAATATCAGGCAATGTCAATGTAGCATCAAGAGAAGACCAATGTGACATCCTTGCACATGTATTGAGGCCTATGCTGACAACAATGACAATGTTGCTTGAAATGTGATACCAATGTCTGGCCTATCCATCACAGGCATGGCAAAATGAACCAAAAAGAGCTTAAATAATTACAAATATTTATTGTGCATAACAAGAAATGCTGCATTATTATTTAAAAAATGGCTAGTTCCATCTGCTTTTAGGTCTATATTAAACATATCTATGTATGTATTTGTGTGTGTGTGTGTGTGCACGTGCATGCTTCATAATTGTCTCTACA
Organism: Unio delphinus; assembly: GCA_029339505.1. NCBI lineage: Eukaryota > Metazoa > Mollusca > Bivalvia > Unionida > Unionidae > Unio > Unio delphinus. The sequence goes on from JAQISU010000303.1 coordinate 6,953,546, forward strand.
GATTATTTTCAATAATTGTGATCTTATAGTTTAGTTCAAGGCCCCAAGTGGTCTAAAGTGTTCACTGTTACAGATCACTGCCATCTCAACTTCGTGTTGGTTCAAGTCTTGGGTTCAGCCAATGTGGGTATGTGAGAAAGCATGCCAGTAGCTTCTCATTGGTCAGTGGTTATATCCCAGGTTTTCCTGGGTTCTTCCTCCACCATTTATACTGGCAGCCATGTCTAGCCTATCTTGTGCTGAAAAATGGCATTAACCCCTACAACAACCAAGTGTTGTCCTGGTCTGTTGTATGGAACTACTGCAATTACTTTTGTTATAGTGTGGAAACCAATTTTATTCTTAAAGTCAGTGAACATGACCCTTTAACCTTTTGACGTTACTTCAAAGGACCATAAGTGACATCTGGTGATAATAAAATGCATAAAAGCAATTATAAGAAATGGACAATTTAGAACCATAACATACAGTATGATTACATGGATGAGCAAACAGAACATTAAAGAGATCTGATTCTTTTTTAAAGTCAACAATATTCTTGTAATTCAAGTCTCAAATATATTTAACAGAATTTATCTTTAGTGACAAATAATTTAACAGACATATTTAACTTACATTTATTCTCAATGAACTGGTGAAGAATACAGGACTTGCCAGCTCCAGCACTGCCTATTACTAAAAATTTAAACAAGAAATCTGAAAAAGAAATAGAATTAGGTATTTGACCAAGAAGCCTACGAAAAGATGAACATGATGAGAGACAAAGCAGCTGAACAGGAATGAATGAATTAAATGCTTTTCATGACTGAAATTGGAAGAAGAAGAAGCAGAAGAAGTAGAAGAAGAAGAAGCAGAAGCAGAAGAAGAAGAAGAAGAAGAAGAAGAAGAAGAAGAAGAAGAAGAAGAAGAAGACATATAAATAGAGTGAGGAAGAGCAAATCAGACATAAAAATAAAAGTTATTTTAAGAAGTCACATTTTTTAAAACAATTATATATACATGCTGGGGATACAAGATGGGTAATTCAGCTGGACATAGCACTTGCAAACTGTTATGATGAATTATCTTTCTGCTTAAGCAGATGAGACAGCAAAGCATGGTACGTCTGGGTATATACTTCAATCATGAAGACCGCCAAAATCAAAATACTCATACTTTTATATTTCTAGAATGAAATACTTGTACATGCACTCCTGCTCTAACATGAAAAATGTACTCTTTATTCCAGGATACATTTTTGGGGGCCCTGAGTGGCAGAGTGGTCTAAAGTGCTGTCCGTTATGGATCACATGGGTTCGAGCGTAAGATTCGACTAATGTAGTTATGTGAGAAAGCTTGCCAGTAGCTTTTCGTGGGTCAGTGATTCTTTCCGGGGGGTTTTCTGGGTTCTTCCTCCACCATTAATACTGGCCGCCGTGTATAGCCTATATTGTGCTGAAAAATGGCATTAAACCATAGAAAAAAAGAAGAAAAAAAACCCAGGAAACATTTTACAGTGCATATTTTACGAAACTAAATTACTCTGCAGAATTTATATTTTAAATTAACAAGTTAATCTGACCAAAAATCCAACATACAAAACAAAATGAAGAAGTGGCATGAATCATACAAATGTTTATTTTTATTTCAATTTGTTTTTCTTTAATGGTAAGAAGTGCATCTCTTAGTAATACTGCAAAGAATATTTGATATCCTAATTTAAAATCAAGTTTTTTTCTTATGAATGCTATGCACGTTTAATAATCAAAAATACAAAACTGAAGCTGAACTGCCTCAACGTTCAATTTATGCCACTATGTACATTTTTGTACAAAATTAATTTAGATGTAATTAATATGTAAAGTGTCTTGCTCATAATCAAGGCAGAAAAGTTAAAGTTTACAAAGCTTTAATTTATTATTCACAGAAATGAAATTATAATTCTTGAATTTTTGTTATCTTCAGTTTGCACATGGCAAGTGAACAGAAAAACTGACCTTGAACTTGGAAATTTGAGCTTGTCCATACATGCGGTAGCATAATATCAAAATAAAAAGTTACAAAATAAAGAATAAAACAAAATATTTAAAATATTTTATTCCAAAAATGTGTTAAAATTTGTTTTACAAAATAAGTGGGTTAGTTTGTTAAATTTTTAGAAAGTTTTGCAGATTAAATAATAATGTCAATCATTATTTATTTTTTAAAAAGATGAATCCGGGGTAATGCATTAATGTATAATGGTTCTTTGTAACACATTCATTTGATTTGTTTGTGGCAATATATTTAAGTTTTCTTTTGATGTTATTATATTCTGATAGGCTCACCACTTCTATTACATAAAAAAATTAAAATGGAATCTTGACTTTTAAAGGAATGGTTTTATCTTTTTTTTTTTTATCCCACCTGTATGATCCAAGAACCTTTGAATAATCTACTGTGTTCATATCAGGCTCATGTTATCTTCAATTACTGCTTAAATAATATATGACAAACACAGCTTGTGGGTGGCCGATTTTTCAGTACATTGATCACCTTTAACGACAAGTGTCTTTCATTTCCAATCACACATGAAACAGAAATCTCTTGAGTCATGTCTTTAAAAATCACCACCTAATCACCATAAAATGGCAACATACATCAAAACAATTCCTGAAAATAGGTAAGCTCAGCTTCTTTCATTTTTTTATAAAAAAAAGTTTGCTAAAATTTCAAAAGACACCATAATGATTAGGGAAGAGCCTATCCACCCACTGCTTGCAGCCATGTTAGGATATAATGGTCGACAAATTATTTATAAATATTGATTGAATATTAACATTATCATGCAAAAATAATCTTTTACACTGACAAGAAGATGGAAGTGACATACTTTGACATTGTATTATGATATAAAGTATCGACAGGTGAATGAAATCATAGACATTTATATAACAGAAGCAAGCAGTACATATAAATGCTAAATAAAGGTGATGATATTTGCCAAGTATAGGACTTGCAGATCAATAATGCTTTCTGAACTGAACAATACCTCTTTCTGTCCCAAACTGTTGTACTTGCACCTTGGCAAGCAGCCTGCAAACTTGAATTTGCCTAAGCTATATTTAAGCTTGTCCCTGGCATCACACAAATTGGTGTGTGTGTGATTTGTTTTTTTAACACAGGTTTAACAATTCTTCAGTCATAGCACTATGATGCCTGCACTGTGGCAGTTTATAGTGATGTCCAGCATTAGGGCATTATGCAGCCGACATGTCCCACCCAGACACATTATCCTGACACCAGACCCACCAATCCTAACAACAACCATTTAGTTATGAGTAACAACTGTTAGTACCATTTTTATAAGTCTTTGGTATGACTCTGCTGAGGTTCTAACCCAAGACCTCCTGCAATCATGACAGGTGCTCTAGCCAAGGCCACCAGAGAAGTCTTCACACAAATGGATTTGTTCATCCCTGCCATTCTAATTGAATCTGGAAGCGATTAAGTGGAATTTTTTAAAATTATAAATAAAAGATACAAAATGCATTTTTCAACTCATCTGTGAGCTGTGGTAATAAGTATATGAAATGCCATCAAATAATGCACAAAACCGTGATAACATAAATAAATGATTAATATTACAGGCAATGTTACACTGAAATACTAACAACTGTCAAAACTATATTTCACATGTCATGATTTTTACTAAAACTATGTTCTTATTCAAGCTAAATCAAAATTAAAATATTACTTGCAAAGAAATAATAATTCTGCACAGAATTTCTAATCCTTACTTAGAATTCTGCAGTTATGCTAGCCTGTAATTGTTCATGTTCTCTAACAATTATGATTTAATTTTGAAATTTTTTATTAAATGTATTTTCTTTACTAACATTTCAAACTTTCTTAAAATATGTTATATCATAATACTACAGTACAACTAAGCAAAAAAACTAAAAATTAAATCAAAATCTTTGCAAGAGGAGGTGTTTCAAGTATAATCCAATTCCAAAGGTTTTATCAAAAACTATACACAGTATAGATATATACCCAGAAAAGTAAAAGATATCAGAATAAAATTTAAAAGAAACTAGACATCCCACAAAAAATGTCTAGGTCTTTATATAAGGAATATATTACAGGATTGGACAATAATAGTACTAATAAGGAGACATGATCTGTATATGATCATGATAATCTTGCATTCTAATGGCAACAATTTGATCAGATCACACCCATTATCAGAAACTTTCCTCTTTGTTTTAATGATTTACACCTTCCAAGGTGTATGATCTATCCAGTAACTAAAAACTGCTTCAGCCATTTACTAGCTTGGCAAGCAAACATGAACACCCTTAAATCAGGCCATCCCTGAATTAAATAAACAAGAAAATACTTGGTTTTCTCAAAATTGCAAGTATAACATTCTTGTGTCTTTAATCTGTCATCTGATGAGACAAAGCTACAGCTTTGATGAAATCGGACCAGAACTTATCACTTGCATTGCAAGTTACATGACATAAATGGTTGTTAAATTATATTTGACTGGCACAATCATTCTGTCATATTTTGAACTTGCATCAAGGAAGTTTTACAAATATGTGTTTAATCGCTCTGGTAGCCAAGTGCTTAGAGCGTCAGCCCTGGAAGTGGGAGGTCATGGGATCGATCCCTGGCTGAGTCATACCAAAGACTTACAAAAATGGTACTAACATTTGCCAGGTGAGTGCTCGGACTGGTCGGCCAGGTGTCAGGATAATGTGACTAGGTGGGACATCATGCTACATGTCTGCAGCATGATGCCCCAGTGCTAGACATCACTATAAACTGCCTCACTGCAGACATCATAGCGATATGACTGAAAAATTGTTAAAGCTACTTCAAAAATCCAAATCATATCCCAAATTGCAGATTCATAGCATGGCATGTCTTCAAAAGAGGATTTATTTTGGGAAATGCTGGCTTATGATAGATATGATGACAATAATTTTTTAAAGTTAATAAGAATATCAGATTATTGGAGCTGGGAAAAGTATTAATGGAGATAACAGTGGCTGATTTTGAGTCCAAAAATGATGTTAAATGTGAATCTGTTGTGCATGCTGGATATACAAAAATTAATGAAATACAGGTCAATAACCATTTCAGCAGAAATATAAAAGGCAAAATACCAAACCAAATTAAAATAAATTCAATTTAAAAGTAGAATGTAATTTTCATTTCTTTTCTCAAAATATTTAGCCCTGTGGGATCATATGCTACAAAAACTGTATTTACCCATTGTGGCTAGGCTAAACTGAATAAATAAAAATGAAAAAAAAAATGAAATTAAGAAGTAAATTATTTTGATCAAAATACCTGTCTGTCCTGCATCTGATCAGATAGAACAGCGTTATATGGCCTAAAAAGATGAATAAAATTCACTGACAACTATCAGGTAGTCTGTTTGAAAGTATTTCTGTTATCTTGCCATGAATGAGAATGGCATATGAATAGTTGTTAAGTATATGTCCATCTGTAATCTGCATACTGGAAATACAACCACATTAATGGGCACCACCCATCACTGATAGACCTACTAAAGATGGAAAGACCATCAAGTTAATGCATGTATTGATAATGTATTGTATTATAGGCTGTGTATCATGAATTGTACTGATATGCGGCACACTTTTATCATTTCACCCCATCTTATCAATCTCACTCATTAACAAAACTGTCCAAAATCTTGATGATATATGCATATATTCCATGTCTAATCTAAAATGAATCTGAAATATGGCATTTGGACTGGTAGGAAAGTCAGTCAATCAAAATGCAAGATTCCCTCATTAATATGAACTTACCTTGCTCATTGTTGAACCCATTCAAAACCTTGTTGACATAACCTCATATTTCAAATTTGATCAAAATCAGAACTAAAATATGGTGTTCAAAAACTCAGCCAATAAAATGGAATATCACCTCATCCATATTCTTGGATCTCATTCATTATGGAAGTTGGCTGAAATCTTGATAACTGAAGCATAAACTCCAAATTTAATCAAATCTGTTCAGTAAAGTGGCCTTTGAAGTGGTCAAAGGTCAGCCATCAGATGCAACATCACCTCATTAATATGCATCTCACTCATTACTGAGCTTATCCATGATTCAAAGTTTGATCTCAAAATGGATCTGAAATCTGGACTCCAGAGGGTTAACAAATAATTATTGACAGAAGGATGATGGACAACGTGCCATTTGATCAGGTGAGCTAAAAAAGAGTTTTTATTTACTCTGGAGGGTATCAGTCCCAAGCATTCCTCGCTTGGAATTGGAAGATAAGTCAACAGGGCTTAAGTTGTCCAAGTCTCTGATCACTTGTATATAGAAAAATAGTAATTTCACTGCCAAATCACTGAAAGCCAGCATTAACTAATCTGGAGTATTTTAAATTACTGATGGTCGCTGGTCACTTAGTTAAGAAGGTGTTTTGTCAGCAAATCCTTTTAATGGCCAATTAACTGCATATTGTGTAACAGAGTACCTACCAATGACGTGCGCTTGATGAGAAACAATAAATGCTCCATGCACAACAGGACAGGTTTCAACCATTCATCAAGTAAATTTGTGTGATTCATGAAAAAAGTTTTCATGCACAAGGAACTTGCCATACTGATGATAAAATTTTTAGGGTCTTCGGCTATTATTAACAAATTGGGAAAGTCCACATATGGTGAATCAGTGAATAATCCACAATTATACAAAAAAGTATTTTTATATACAATTGTCAATAATCATTCAATATATTGTGCCACATCAATGACAATGTGTAAGTATTTTGCAAAAAATTAGATGATAAAGAGTACAATTGCAAATACGATCAATAGCAAAGATATAGAAGGTACCATAAGTGCTAAGAAAATGAACACAATGACTGAAGAATTAGGATCCTGGAAAGGCTATGATGTTGTGCAGTCGCTGCACGAGTATATGAGAAACAAGACATGTGGTATACTTCATTTATGAGTCTTGTTGGTGAAATACAGTTATCATTATTTGGTGTTTATGTTGAAGAACAATGAGAACTGAATTGTAAAATGATCTGGCTTCTGTTTAGATCGGTGAAAATGTGGCACAATCAGTATAAATTTTATTTAACCATCCTGCAGGTTAGTGAAATTGTTATTGTAAGCCCTAATTTGCCACCTAAATTTCCATGTAGTGACCTTATTTTCCATAACTAATTGTCTCTTATGCAGTTTTGGTCATTGCCCAATATTACCTGGTATTTTCTTTCATTCTTCCCTTATTCTCTAAAATTTGTTTTCAAACTAACATATAAGCTTCTGTTATTGTTAAAGCATTGCTAAACGTTCTTTTCTTAAGAAAGATGGTTCTTTACTGTCTAAAAAATACAGTACATCAGTCAAGTTAATAGACAAAATTTTGAATTGCCAAATACGAAATTTTATATGAAATTAGTCGTTACCTGAACATTTTAATTATTTTCCGAGATTGTTGTAAACAATACAGTAATGATAACGTAATTATTTTTGGAGTAGCTGACGCTTGTTACTGATCGATTGTTACTTACTCCTAACTGATAGTGTGGTGGGGTACGTTTCATCTTCATGTGTTAATAATTGTCCTATTGACGAAAGACGTTAATCCTAATATGTATGATCGTTCATGGCAGTGTCTAAGACATGCACTGTAGGATTACCCCACCCCTGTTTTTCTGGAATATCCTTTGAAATCCTATCATAGGAACAATGTTTGAACATATTAAAATCATCTGTTTTTCACATCCAATTTAAAAATGCATGTAAAGTATCTTCAGTCTGTTTACCGTATGTTTCTGACATTTTTTTTTAGCCGTATGATCACAGTGTTGTCATCTGTCTCGACTTCCTGATCATCTGTTAAAGGTCAAGGTTGCAATGAAGAACACAATAACTGTCGGTAGCGGACGATCGAATCTCATTGAAAACCGCCGAGTCGAACCATTGATTATGTGTACACTCTGTTCTTTTCGCCTCTCTTTGTTTCAAGTCGCCATCTTATGCGGTGATAGTTAATGTACGGCAGTAAGAAGTTCACATTAATGATTTATTCAGTGTCTGATCAAGTTTGAATTTAATTTAATTGAGGTATACGTTTGTTGCATACTTGTTGATTTAATCTTAATATTGCTTTATCTTCAGTGAAAAAAAAGCAACTATATCGTGTTGCTTATCAGCCAAAAAGGTTACATATTAAAAATGAAAGATATCGGTAGTGCTGGACCAACCAATCATATTTTGTTTTTGCACATCGTTTAGGTAAACCGAGAACATTAAAACTTAAAACTTCAACAGCGAAACAAACTAGGCCTTTTCAGATCATTAAAAACTAATTGACTACAATAATTTTGTTTAACATCACTTCTGACATAGTACATTAAATATCAACATTAAAATGACGGGACCATATGAAAATTTAAATTAAAACTATCGCAACACATTTCGAGACATTCAAATTTCAATTTATCTATTCATAAATTACTCAAACAGTTACTGGACCATTCTGATTCTACTAATATTCACACATTTAAAAATAACATGAACAGTCAATTATCAAGACATGTTGTGGATAGAAAAAGATAAATATATTTTCTCGACGAATGATTGGGAATGGCAAAATGTTATGGTGTATTGAATTAATCAGTGTTCAGATAGGTGATATGGGGTGAGTTTTTCCACGAACGTAATACTATCGGTATAATTGGTCAAAGTGTAGTAGAAATTAAAGACAAATAGTACTTCGACGTTTCAGAAAAGATGCAGATTTAGAGATTACTTTAAATAATGATATAATAAAAAGGTAACATAAAACTCGAGAGCGAAGTGGTTAAGACAGAGCTGTTTGAGGAAGGAATGTATTATGTATTTGATGTGGATAAATACATTTTGGGGGAGGGGTATTCCGCTATCTTTACAGTACACTCGAAAATCTAAATTTTTCTTGAAAAGTGTTGCGTTCTTAAGTTTACTGAAGAAACCTTATAAAAACGGTCGGTAAGTTTAGGTATTCATTTGTTTAAAACCGAACTATTTGAAAGAGGAGGATACGGAAGGAATGCTTTGCAGCCAAGAGTTAGTTGTATACGTCAAGCAAGATGGCAAATGTGTGACACAAGATACTCAACTAAACTGTGAAGTATAGACACACCATTTGGTTGTAGGATTTTGTATTTACAGTTCATATATTCATTTTCGGATGTATTAAACGCTGACAAACCTCACAGCACATAAAAGACTTGCAAAATTGAATACTGGAAGACGCTGATAACTGATGAAATCAATTCTATGATAGATAATACTCAATCTGCTGTCTGACATTGCTTCTTTCGGCGCATTAGCAGCATGTTAGTAGACGAGGAAGCAGTTGGAGTGAATGAAATAGTAAGGTCTAATGTAGTCTGCATAGATTATTTTGATGCAAAGGCGCAAAACAGAACAACTATTACATATATTGTTTCGATACAATCAGACTGTTAAAATATTAAAAGGTCAATTCGTTGTAAGGCAGCTTTGTTAAAAGTTATATAAAATAGCCCGGCTGCTTATAAAATCAAAAGTAACATTGAACTATGTTGTTTGTGGTTAAGGTATTTTTTCCTATCGAGTGATATGTTTGTTTAAATATGTCAGCATTGCCAGATACATTAACAATATACAAAACACCAGTGACCCGAATATATCTGGAGTAAACACTACTATACAAAAGCTAACGAACACTATGCGAGAGCTCGACCAAAAATTGCAGTCTGAGGTAGAAAATAAATTAGTAACGTTAGGTAGAGAAGAGAAATTTAGTTTAGTTATGGATATTTTTTTTTTTTCATGAACCTAGTTTTTATTTAAATCAGTTGGACTAATGACATTTATTTTTAATTCTTTGATTCTATAGTTGGCAATGAATTAGTTTGCAATTTCGGTTATTCTAGTAATTTAAGTGTCATAATAAGATCCTCGATCTCAATTTAGCTGTTAGTGTGTATACCAAATGTTTAATCAGCTAAGAGTCGTGCCGAAAGCACACGTCCTGCCGTTTAGTTGGTTTAGTTTCTGTTTAATTAACATTCTCATTCACAATGTCTTTTCTTCACAAGACCTAGTATGTGATCACAACTTTATACCTTTTTTTGTTTTACAGACGATCAGTGGTCCGCATTTTCTCGAAAATATCTGCTTTTTGCAGTTTCATACCAGCCTCTAATTTGTCCAGGAAATTTTGTTGCACATTTACTTATAATTCAAAGACTTTAAAAACTAGTTTTTTAAAAATGTTGCACCGACATTTAATGTCACATAAGCAATTACACCAGTAGCTATCTTTTATGCATCTATTGCTTGTGTTGCTTTTCGTCCAAGAGTACAAATTGCATGAGTCATTTTATAAACGACGTATTACATATCTAATGTTAATAATAAACGAAAGATCACATTTTAAGATAATTATTAATTGTAGGTAAGCATGTTTATTTATATTTGTGTTCAAGACATTGATTTTCTCCTTGGAAATTCATGGTTTGTCATAAACGTTAAGAGACGAACCTGACCTTGTTTACAACTTAGAACGTTCTGAACGTTAGACATTTAGTTTCGATTTTTGCATAGAGGTTCAATTTTATAGTTACATCTTTCCTCGCTCGTTTTACTGGCTTTTTAAAAAAGACCTTGCATATCTTAGATATAGTTCAAAGAACCTTTAATTGCTTTTATTGTGGTGTATGATTGATGGGTCTTGTATGGGTTATAGAGTATACAGTTGGCCCTATAATCTGGTCCCCTGCTTAGTATGCCCCAGACTATTGTCCTTACTCCATATGTGCATCTTTAAAAAAAGTGCTAGCTCCACTTGGTCATTTTCACTTGGTCATTTCCACTTCCTGAACTTTTGAGGTAAATTGTATAAAAAAATACTAGTCTGGCACAATTCGTTTTCCTTATTTTAATAGCTGCTAAGGATAGTGTACTTTAGACTAATTCAGACTGAATTTTTAAACACAAGAGAGCAGTCATTTTAGTAAGCTGTGTGCTTAGATCAAGTAGAGTTTCCAGAAGTACAATATTAAAAAGAAATATCAGTCACATTACATTACATTAAAGTAGCATGCCAACATTCTCTCCCCTAAGCCTGTTTTAAATACAAACAACTTCACCCTACATAGACCACTCTTTCAAAAGTACATTTAAACTGGTAAGCACCCCCTGAAGAGCATGCTGTCAGTCCGGTGTCACAAAATTACATTATAACTGGTGAGCGCCCCCTGATGAGCTTGATGTCAGTCAGGTGTCATATGTTGATCCTTAGTCATAGTAACACACTCCACAGGTGGCTGAGAAACTTACCGTCGTCCAAGACAGGTGCGAGTATGTCATAAATGTAGGCCTCTTTATGTCTAAAACAACTTCAAAAGCATCATGTAAGCAACTGCAGAATTGTAGTACTGTGTGTTAAATAAACCTAATTAAATCTTTTGTTTTACTCAACATTTGTTTGTAATTAAAAGCTATCCTTTAGCGCGCTATATTCTTTATATGCAAATAGTTACAGCATCTCTGGGATTGCAATGCACTGGACAAGGTCCAGGCATTGCCATTGTATACAGAAAAAGGGTTGTCATGTTGAAATTTGCACGGGCCTTGATACCATTCATATTGGTTTTGATCTTATCAGTTTCGAACAATACGTTTTGTACATGGTTTCCTATTTCCTTACATTTAAACAAGTAACAACGTTGGTTTTGAAAAATCAGCAAATGATTTATAACAAATATATCACTATCCTTAAAATAATAAGCCATAGTTTGCCTGTGAGAATTCTTCATGGAACACGGAGGGATCGATCCTTGGAAAGGAGCTTGTACCATCGCCAAAGCGTGTTCATTAGTGTACCGCCAAGGATTCATGCACGAAAACACCTTGGATGTCATAAGCTCTCAAAAGACAAACTTTGTCAAACGTCAATACTCGGTCAAAGCCTTATGCTGGCTACATTACTTGTGTGACAAGGAAAACAAATGTATCCAGCACGCCCCAAACGGTGGAGGCAAAAAGACGATCGGAACGGATTTGGTGGATGGCTGGAACTTAGAAAACCTTCAGATCGTGTACGAGTTTAACGGATGTTTATTTCACGAATGTTCAATGTGTTACCCTCAACCTGACTTCAAAAATCAGTTTTTACAACGGACCATGGAAAACGTGTACTAGGCTACTTGTCAGCGGCGTTGTAAGTTAGAACAGCAAGGATACCAGGTGGTGGATATGTGGGAACACGAGTGCGATCACAGTTTAAAAACCGATCCGGAGTTTAAACGCATCGTGGAAAGTTACAAGTTGGTGGACCCACTGAACCCCCGGGATAGTTTGTAGTGAGGACAGACGAATGCCACCTGTTTGCTGTAAGAAGCGGACGATGAAAAAGGAGAAGAAATCAAATACTTGGACGTGTGTCCACCGTACCCTTACGTGTGTAAATATCGTTAAATATCGTCACTTTCCTGTAGGGCACCCACAATTGATGACGGAACACATTGATCTGGAAAACATTCGACAATACGAGGGACTGATCAAGTGCAAAGTCTTGCCTCCCACAGACTTGTACCATCCATTCTTACCACACCATTGTCAAGGGAAACTGATGTTTCCTTTGTGTCGTATTTGTGCCGAAACGTGCAACCAAGACTGACCTTGTCAGCACACCCAGGAATAACACGCCTTGACAGGAACGTGGGCTAGCGTGGAATTGTTTAAAGCTCTGGACCTGGGATACCAACTGATGGAAGTGTACGAAATTTACCACTTTCCCAAGACACAACAATACCACAGAAAGGTAATTTCGCAGACTACTTAGATGCCTTTTTGAAACTAAAACAAGTAGCCATGGGTTATCCTTCCTGGTGGCATACTCCCGAAGATCAAAATAAATTCAAAGAAAACTTTAGAGAGCAGGAAGGCATCACTTTAAACCACGTGGAGAAAAACGAAGGAAGGCGATCGTTTACCAAAGTGATGTTAAATTGCTTGTGGGGTAAAATGGCACCACGACCGTCTGTACCCAAGACGGAGTATTTTTACAGAATCCATCTGATATTTCCAGATAATTAACGATAAAACCAAATAAATGAAACATGTAGATGTCCTTCGTGAGGTCTTGATCTCAGTCAATGACGAAGAAAAACAAAACGTGGTAAAAGAAACGAATTTGGAAATGTTGGAAATGTCGCTTAAAATTGTACGAAGCTTTAGAACTGTTAGGAGATCGCGTCCTGTACTTTGACACGGACAGTTGCATCTACATCGATCGCCTCGGTCATCGTCACCATGACATCGAAGGAGACCGTTTAGGAGCCTGGACAGATGAACATCCCGACGACAAGATTCTAAGTTTTGCAAGTGGCTGCTATCACCCAGTATAAAAGAGGAACGACTTCCAAGATCTGAACTTCATTGCGAGGACAAACGCCGAGAAAGATGGATCACTCTACGAAGTTGAAAAAAGCAAAATAACAAACATCACTGACCTCTTTCATCACCATACCATCACAGCAAAGCGCGTCCAATATGGAAAAGGATTCAGCAGACCTAACTAAGTATTTTAGCATCCAAATGACAGCGACTTCGAGAAAATGTCAAACGACAACTTACACCACACTGTAAAATTTAAAGACTTTGCGTTTGACGTTCCAGCCAAGGAATCAGTAGGTTTCATCACATAATTATTTGATTCGCTATTAGAGGAACTGAAACGTCAGTTTCAAGTCAATGATTGAGGTCTTTTGAGTCTATGTATCACGACAGTCTGAACTCTCCTGTATGTCTCGGGTTGAGTAAACCTGCAGAATTAACATCTTCCAAACTAATGAGGTCTATTGAAGACGTGCAGACGATGAGAGAAAACTTTGACATCCACGATGTAAAAGGGATCATTCATATGGCGTACGCTGCACAGCCATGGGAAGAAGACAACAACCGTCATTGATCTGCTTATTGATAAGTTTACTTTGCACAATGGACATGACAGCGGATTTACGCATGAACGTGGGTACTTAATGGGAAACATTTACGCTAGGACACAAGTGGTAGCTGACCAAATATTAAACAACATGTGTGACGGATATAAAGAGCAACATGAACGTATTCATATTTTATTGTTTGTTACTTGTTTTGGTTTAGCTTTTTCCCCCCTTAAAAATGGATAATAATTGTCGTATGAGAAGTGTCATTTTTATATGAAATGCATATGCGTTGTATATAAAGTGAAGATTTTTAAAGGCATAAACTTAGATTTTTAAAAGTTTTTTTTTTCTAAACCAAGAAATAGATAATATGTGAATAGGTTTGTTCCATTCCCAGACTTGAAAGTATTAAATGGATAGTGCTTAGACTAAAGCACAGGCCAGAGAGCCTATGTATATACTGGAATAAATGTTTTGAACCCATATCAAAGACTTTTCCTATTTGTGCGTATTTCTTTAGAACATTTATGTCCTCTTTTCTGTGTGTTTGGATGTATATTTGTTTGTTTCTCTATGTCTCCTTTGTCCCTAAAAGTACATTTTACCCTATAAATAGTTTTGACCCTATAAACACAATGTCACCAATGTTCAATTCCCTTCGAACTTCAGTTGGCATTCCCATGTTAAGTTACAGAGTTTACTGGATTTTTCTAAAGAAGAACGGTTACTGATTTAATCCGTTGCGACCGTTCCACGACGTGTAATGCCTGTAGTCCTCTCAGTTTTGATTATTGACGATTTGCAAGTCATCGACTATAAAAAAGAAGTGATCATCATGCCTTGCAACACAGCCTCAGTTGACCACTCCTTTAACCAGTTCTTCTCTGCAAGATCCGCAAAAGCAAACCATGTAAGTGTGCTGTGGAGAACGTGTTTCTAAAACGCAAATCGTGATGAAAAGTGCACCAAAGTCTTGTGAACTTGATCCAATTCCGACATCACTGCTGCTTGAGTACTTAGAACCAATATTGCCTTCACTAACTGATGTTATTAATATCTCTCTCTCATCAGGGGAATTCCCATCATTTTTCAAAACTGCCATTGTAAAGCCACTGCTGAAGAAACCAACACTGGACCATAACGTTTTAAAGAACTACCGCCCAGTTTCTAATCTCCCTTTCATATAAAAAATATTAGAAAAGGTTGTTCTAACTCAACTTGTTTCTCATTTGAATTCAAACAGTCTTTTTAGCAATGTACAGTCTGCATATCGTCCTTGCCACAGTACGGAAACTACTCTTCTGAAAGTATTTAGTGACATTCTCTCCGCTTTGGATAGTGGAAAGATTCAGTCCTCACTCTCCTGGATTTATCTGCAGCATTTGATACAATAGACCATGATATATTACTTCACCGTTTCCAGCATGTATTTGGCATTCAGTATATAGCCTTACAGTGGTTCAAGTCCTACTTAGTCAACAAGACACAAATTATATCAACAAATGGAATACACTCCAGCCCAGTTGACGTATGTTATGGTGTTCCACAGGGATCTGTTCTTAGACCTGTTCTCTTCATTCTTTACACTCAGTCGCTCTCAAGTGTCATAGATCATCAACCAGTGTCGCACCAACTGTATGCTGATGACACCCAAATATACAAGTCTAGCCACCCAACTGAAGTTGATGCTACCATCCATGGAGTAGAGAAGTGCATTTCTAATGTGAAATCATGGATGACATGTAACAAGCTGCAGATGAATGATGATAAAACTGAGGCTATTCTGATCACAACACAAAGACTTTCTCATCCAGATCCTTTACCTCAGACAATAAATATCAGCAACACCAACATTAAATTCTCACAGTCAGTACGGAATCTAGGTGTTACTCTAGACAGTACTCTCACATTGCACCAACATGTCATGAACATCTGCAGGGCTGCATATCTTGAATTGAGACGCATCAGTTCCATTCGTAAATATCTTTCTGTTGATGACACTAAAACACTTGTGTGTTCATTAGCACTTTCAAGCCTGGACTATTGTAACTCAATTCTGTCTGGTTAGTCACAATGTTTACTCCAGAAACTTCAAAAAGTTCAAAACACAGCTGCACGGATCATCTCTAGAGTACCTCGATCAGAGCACACCTCACCACTGCTCTTTACCCTACACTGGCTATCAATTCGATACAGAATCAAACACAAAATTTGTTCTCTGTGCTATATTTCACTGACAGACTCCAGTCCAACATACCTATCCAGCCTCACCCATGTGTTTACACCAGCTAGATCCTTACGCTCTTCTTCTGATAATCGTATACTCATTGTTCCCAAGGTGAAAACAAAGTCATATGGACAACGTTCGTTTGCATACCAGGGCCCGGCGACGTGGAACGAATTGCCCATTGAAATTAGACACAAAGACACAGTGGTCCCTTTTAAGAGTGCTCTCAAGACTCACCTGTTTTGACTTCAGGGACAAACTTAGCGACCTAATCATGATTTGTATCTTATATATTTTCAGCATGTTTTTATGTTTTCCAATTTCATTGTTTTTGTCATTTGTTGTTCTGTAGTGTAGTCATATCATTATTGATGGTGTAAAGCGCTTAGAGATTTTAAAGATTAGGCGCTATACAAAGTCCTCATTATTATTATTATTATTATTATTATTATTATTATTATTATTATTATTATTATTAAATCGTCTTTGTCTGCTGGATATTCGTGGTGTATTGTGTCATCGGTGCAGCTATTGCTAATTTCAGTTTGCAACAAGGAGACAAACAATTGTGAACAATGCAACTGAGCAGTGTCCTCGGTTACCTTATTCTCAAGCATTCACTGAAATACTACTCTAACAGGAACAAATGGATTCTTGTCACCACGCCAAGAATAACCACAACATCAATACTCTTTTAGACATTCCTCTTACTTCGAGTGCCCCTCTGACAGCAACAGAACTCTGGGATTATGAGCAACAATAACCAATTTTACTTAACGTTAACCAGTGACAGTTTATGGAGGTGTTTACCAATAATTCTTTGTGTTGTTACACGGCCAAATTACCAAAAGCCATCCAATTGTAACACGAATCCCATGGGAAATGATTTACCTTACACAAATCAAACACGTCACTGAAACCCAAAACATTTTCCAGGTCGAAATATTGCAAGAAGAAATGAATAAAATCTGGTTTTTCAGGTAACACAAAGTCAGCAAACAATCCATTATTAAGAACATGCTGTGAACATTTAGTGGACACAATTTCTGAGGCAGCGTTTGGATAAGCGCTGAACGGAGCCAAATATGTGTTAAGATTTCGTTTCATAAAGTGGTTCGTCGTTTACTGATGAAATTTCAGGATACCGATACAATGTCCATTAGGTTTAATTGTAGTTTGTTTAAAAGTTTGGGTGGACATCCACAATTGGTAAAACAGAATTTGAGCCCGAATATCAACAGTAATATGGATTATTTTTTGGATCACATGTTGAACTGAACGAAGGACTCAATTTGATCTTTGTGTACTCCATTGTGGTGTAGAACAATGTGGTGGGACACACCTTTGTGCCGTTACTTTTTGTCATCTCTTTCAACGTAAATTCTAGCAATGTCACTGCCGAAAATATTGGAAACACCTATCACATTCATCGTGAATTTGTACATCTTCACAATTGTTACGTCAGTAAATTTTATTTCGATACTGTCAACGTTGGCCTAAAAGGAGATCTGGGACAAAATATTCCATTCTCCAAAGGGAATGTCATGGTGAACGATAACGATTCTCTAACGAGTTCTACGTTATGTATCCAGTATACCGATGAGTCTCTCGACAGCGAAGACATACTTTTAGTGATATGTTAAAATCGGTCTTTCGTTCGGTGGCCCTCGGTTTGGAAATCGGTGGTGGTATGAGGATTTAACTCCTTGAAAGATGCCGAAATGACGCACATCAAATAAGTTTTCCAAAATTTCGTCGTGGACAAACAAATCCCTAAAGCAACTTTCCAAAGAGCAGGCACAAATGTCTTGTTCAAACGAGTAAAGGGAAATCCCATTTTAACAATGCCGAGTGACGCATTCCTGCTTCTATGACGCGACTACAAGGACAAGAGACAACGGAGACACACTTACAGAGGATTTCACACCCACAGAGCTAAAAAGACTAAGAAAATACGAACTGTTCGAGACTTCGACATTTTTGATTATAAACAAATCACAGAGAAAGAAAGAAAATGACGCACAGAGAATCTTGCACCTGTTCGAAGTCGGAACTAGATCTGTTTGCCATGCCATCCACCATGATCACGATTCAAGAATCCGTATGGGTCGAATTTCATCCCATGTATTCCTTGGCGGCATCAGCTCCCACTGAGTTTGAAATCAAAAGGACAGGCCAAAGATTGTATCGATCTAAACTAAACAAAACAGATGGTGTGATATAGATGTCGATGCGACATTAGGTCTCATCAACACTTTCATGCATTCCTTGTTCAGCGAAGTGGATTTGTACTTGAATAACAAACGTCATCAGGATGGATGCTTACCCTTATCGTGCGTAGATGGAAAAAAATCCTGACGTACGGAAAAGTAGTCAACAACTATATAAAATTGACACATTGGGCACCTTTAAAGATGTTGTAGGTAAATATTGCACAAATAAGGGATTCGACGCACGTCAAAAGAGAATTTCTAGATGTTTGAACTGATGGATCGCTTACATTTGAATATGTGGTTACAAGTGAAGTATTTGCTGATCAGCGTGGATGTTCGCCAATGACTCAATCGCAGAAGTATCACTTTTCATCTGATGGTTGTTACTGCCGATTACAAATCTATCACCGAGAAACCTTGACTCTACGTGTGACGCGTGGAAGCGTTACCTAAAGTGGGAAACGACATCAGTCACACTTTGAGTATAACGACTGAGTAGTATCCTTCACCATTGCCACTGGACTCCGATCCAAGATCGAAGATCATATGTTCCAAGAATAGTTACCCAAGCATTTAATCATAGGTATCGTTAGCAATGCAGCCTTCAACGGAGCCCCCAGTCAAAGTCCTTTCGAGTTTCAGCACTATGGTGTGTCAAAGATGGAAGTCAGTCCCAATGGCAATACCTTGATTACCAGACCCTTTGAAACCAACGGACAGTTAGAAACCAAGACTAGTCACGGCATTAAATACTAATAATATGCTATACATTTCACTTCAGACCGAGGCAGCGACCTGAGACGGTGAATGTCATCCTGTATGTCGAATTTGATAATACAATAGAAATCAACAGTTTGAGAGACCCCATTCTAGACTATTAGAAGCAACGGAAGACTGTAATCCCTCTTTGAATGTGGAAAATCTATGGAATGTGAATGGGAGGAAACAGTGGAAATAGAACGCGAAGATGAAGATGAAGAGGGCAAACAGATCATGACCAGATGGCCAGAACAAGAACAAGATTTAGTCTCCTGTTTTGCCAAAGACCTGGTAGAAAAAATACGGAATTGACCAAGAAACACTGCTATGGATGTGAAAACGATAATCCCAGTTAAATTCAAGACGATAAATATCTGATGATGAGTAAAGAAGAAATATTGGACGAGTATCTAGACATAGTTGATGAAGCAGTTCTTCATCAGTGGTATAAAGATTTGCGTAATCATTCTTGCTCTCCATTAAACGCTCTAGAGATCAATCACATCGAATCACTCTTGGCCCAGGGAACGAAGACGGAGTTAATAGAAGTTCACTTGTCAGAGATTTTCAGGCAAAACGTCGCGGTTGAAAAGATTACTAATCATTACCTGTGGAAAAAAAACAAGAAAAACAAACTAACACAAAAGTGTATACATGGGAACTTAGTTACCTTTTGAACAACAGATCGTACGTATCTTCATAGAATCCTGTCGTGTGTGCTAAAGATGAACATCCTCATCATAAACCTTACGACCATCAAGTTATGTCATCAACACGGACGACTCCCAGGAACGCACTGGGTAGCCGTCTGCCGTACCAGTGATGGTTGTGTAGAGTATTTTGATTCGTATGGATTGCCACTTTGAAAGAGGACATCATAGACTTTATGAGATGAAATGCGCAGACGACAGGAATCACTAATGTTTTAATTACAAGGCACATTTCCATGGTGTGTGGACAATATTGTGTGTATTTTCTTTATCAACGCAGTCTTAGATATTCGTTAGAACATTTAGTGACTTATTTTGATCCTCCCTCTTTTGGAAACGATGACAAAGTAGATGGATGATTTTGTGATCATCTATGGTTATCTCTTGTCTTTAATTAGGAAACGTACTGTACATCAATGACCCAATGACTTTGTGGAAATCTCACGTCACTTCACAACATTGTCAACCTTGTCAGAAATAATATATTTAGTTATTGCAATGTTATGTTTGGAAAACACTGTGTTTGTCGTTTGCTTTACAATTTTCATAAATATACATACTCTTTGACTTTTCTCTATCCTCACCATAAAATCAACTATCATAGCGTTACGACGCAACAAAAAACTCGTAGGTATCTTTTCTATCGAGTCCGTGATTAAAATATTTAAAGCGAAGCTGTTTCCAGTCTGACAATCCACTGTTGTCTCGTCGACCTATGACGATGCATTCTAATTTAGCTACACTAAACTATTTTGATATAACAAAATATCATTATAGTTGTCGTCGTCAACAGCGTTATCGAGAATGAAAGCAGTGACAGCTATTAAAAAATCAAAGTAACTTATTTGCATAGCCAGTCTGACTTAATTCAGAGTATATGTTAACCAGGTTGTCCGGTCCAGCAGCAGAGAGGGTGAACCCTACAACGTTTTCAGACAAAATTTTGATTGAATCATTAAAACGAGCCTTCCTACGATCTCATTTTAACCAAAAAAAATGTCTCAGGGGCAAAATCCTACAACGTTTTCAGACAAAAAATTGATTGAAATTTTAACGAGCCTTCCCTACGAAATCTCATTTTAACTAAAAAAATGAAAACGGAGATTTTACGATTTTTTAATCAATTTTGCTCGCAACGATGTGGTCATCCACCCTCTCTGCTGCTAGAACTTTCAGTTCTGGGTTAACAAAAAATAATAAATGATTTTAACCGAATATTTGATCAAGTCCGATACGATATCGTGTCCGAGGATCATGCAAATTTATTGTTGCGAATCCGTGCGGAGTCGACTGAGCATGACTAAAGAAATCTCGAAATTGATTGAAGTCCATATCAGAACACCATGTCTGCCAAATATTTCTAAGAGTATGAGTATCAACTCCGTTGAATACAGAAAGAATATTGCAGTTATCTCTGATGACTTTTGGAACCTGAGTGTAGCGTTGAGTGACATATATCACGTCAGTGTTTTTGTGACGCCCACGGGAAAATATTCTAGCAGGATTCTTTTGTTTATCCAACATTATATCGTCGTATACGACTAAATTGTTAATATCTCCATCAATATCATCAATGCTCGGTGCTTCATCGATATCGGTTATAAAATCAATGGCGTTCTCACCCTTAATTTCTGATGCATTCTCGTTAAAATCTTTTAGCACTTCATAACATCGTTGATCATCTACGCTAGGGGCAATTAAATACAACTTATCCCACTTCATCCATCTCATTATTAAATTGAGCAACAATTGCGTTTTACCGGATCCAGATGGCCCGATTATAATCATCCGGATAGAGTTTGGTAGCGTTGCATGATGCTTAACTGGTTCTCTTGTTTTAGTCGCTGAAAAATCAATTATATCCATATTTCTATACATAAATTATGGATCTATATTGTATGAAGTGTAAAACGCGTACTAGCACAAATGATGTGACGACGGTTACAACTAAAAATAAAAGATCAGCACTTACTGGTAGATGTGCAACATGTGGTATTAAAAAGTTCAGATTTGTTTCTACAAAATCAAAGATTTTACAATCCGGAGATGTTTTTAAAAAAAACGAGGATGTGATATCGCAGCCAAATTGGCAAAGCTCCCTGGAACCCCATGGGCAAAGTACCCCGGAGAAAAGCACCTTCCAGGATATAGCTACTGTGGACCGGGAACCAGACTTGATATCAGACTCAATAATCAAAATTAACCCAACCCCGGTGAAGAACCAATAAACGCCATTGATAAGGCCTGTCACCTTCATGATGTTGCTTATAAAAGCAGCAATCTGCAACACAGGCATCTCGCGGATGTGAAATTAATTCATGCGTTAAATGCTATTCCTGATAAATCCTTCAAAGAAAAATTGGCTTCCTTTTTGATAAAATCGGCTATGAAAAGTAAATTGATGTTAGGTGCCGGTAATTAATAATATGGAATCAATTTATTATTCCCCAAGAGGATACTGGAGGGGTAAATCAGCAGTCCATAAACTCGCTAGCGCTGCAAAAGTGAAAAAAACCACTGCGGCTAATTGGTTATCCAAACAGGCACTATGGCAAATTTATCTACCACCGCCTAAACAAATTCAATTCTCGCATTTTGATGTGACAGTTCCTAATGAAGTTCATCAGGCTGATATATTATTTCTGCCACATGATCGTGGTTACAAATATGCTTTAACCGTAGTTGATATTGCAAGTCGATACAAAGAAGCAGAACCGTTAAAAACAAAATCAGCCACTGAAGTCGCTTCTGCATTTGAGAGGATTTATCGACGAGGTCCTCTGCACTGGCCAAATCTATTGCAGGTTGATCCTGGCAAGGAATTTCAGGGTGCAGTGTTATCTACAATGAAACATCATAATGTCACCATACGACGAGGGCATACTGCGCTACATCGCGATCAGGCCATTGTAGAACGATTTAATCGGACGATTGCTGAGCGGTTATTTGGATATCAATACGCAAAAGAATTCATTCAAGAAAAAAGATCCCGTGAATGGGTTAAAAGGTTACCATCTGTGATTACTGCACTGAATAACGAGATTACTAGAACAATCAACATGAAACCTATCAACGCTATTAAAAAGAAGTCTATACCCGTGCAACCACAAAAAGATTTCAAAGAACCAATTCTTGGTAGTAATGTCACTGTTAGGTATTTATATGAACCAGGAGAGCTTGAAGGGGGTAGAAAAAGGGCTACTGATCCTATTTGGAGTGTTACTGCACACAAGATATCTAGTATAACACGATCTACGGGTAGACCTCCAGTCTATAAACTGGATTCAACTGCCCCTCAACGAGGATTTACTCGACAACAACTACAGGTAATTCCCGAGGATACTCAATTGCCACCGCATGGTCTTAACTAGCACCGTTGCGTCTATTGCACTCAAGACAAGTCAACATCACATTGTTTCTGACATGACCGAGATAGTTATTTTTTCTGTCTACGGTGAATTGGCGAGGATCCTTATCCGAATACTGCCAACGCATTATACAATTGCAACTCGCGCAGTGATTATTCTGTTGTTGTTTCAGCGTAATTATTAATTTATCATCAATATCAAATTCTCGTTGTTTTTTTTTGTCCTGTTGTTTGTAACCGGAGAGTTTTTTATTAATGATGCTAACATCAATATCACTTATTGTTGTGTCATTATCATCGAAAACAACTCTTCGAAGTTGGTTTATTTTTCGTACTCTGGATACTGCGAGATAGACTAAATTCGACCATTCGATGTGATTATCCACCATCCAAACAATTGTATCCGATATAGTCAATCCCTGTGAAGAGTGTATTGTTGCTGCGTATCCTAGCGTCCACGGGGATTTATTAGCACGCAATGCATTTTCGACGACGCTGATATCAACCAGCACAATATCATTTAATACGAGAATTTGTTTTTCACTCTGTTCTGGAATATCAACTTCAATGTTCTGTTTTCGTGTATCCGATGGCCTATAACAAAGGGGTACTGGAAGCGTTGCAAATTTTTCTTTATGCAATTCAAATAACTTCATCTGAAGTGTATCCCTGACTATTTTTCTACTTGCAATTATCAAATCATTTGGTCTCCATGTTTCCCAGAAATCATTCATTGGAGTTTCTGGAATCACTTCACGCGCTATTTCGCATTGGATTCTATCCGGTTGTAATCTAATTAGTTTCTTAAATTCTCGTAATCGTTCATCAAGTGATCTATAATCAGTGGTGATTTCTTCATAGTAGTCTACAAAACCCTTTAGCCATTCATGTGGGGATGCACCGATAAATGGTGGTGGTTGGCCGTGATCACCGCACATGACGACTTTTGTGTTTTTGTTTAACAACCACTCAAGAAATGTTTGTAATACATCTAATGACACTGTGCATATTTCATCCCAAATTATGATTTCAGGAATGAATTTATCACCCATACGCTCAGGAGTCCATTTGTCACCCTTCCATCGAAAGAAACTGTGGTAAGTGCAAGCATTTACCCCTCGCTGTATCATCTCTCTGGCGAGTCTGTGAGTCGGTGTTAGCACAATCATGGTTGACCGACGAAATAATTCAATTGCACGAGTTGTCTTTCCTGACCCACCACAACCGTTTAAATAAATTGTCTTGTATCTACATACTGGATCAGATACCGGTGGTGCATTAGAAAATTCTGATTGAATTTCAATACGGTTACAACAAAGATATTTATCATCCATGGCAACGTCTGCGGATTCACAATACTCATGTAGCATCTCCTTTTTAAATCGCCAACGCCCCCAATTTTCTTCGGGATCTGTGAATGCCGCTACAGCTGATTTGTACTTATTGTGTATATACATCGAATCAGTGGCCACTCTAACCGCGGTATTAGGAAATCTATTTATCATCGAAAATAGATTAATAGAAGCATAGGCTAGCATTGAACTTCTCAAATGTGTGTACTGGGAATTATATCCATCACAGTAGGTAACAACCGTACCTAATTTCTCACCATTGGATAGAAAAGCATCCTTACGGGATACAAGTTTTCCCTGTTTCATTAAATCCGCTAAAATAAAATCGTATTCAGCGACGTCTATGATCAACCGCGAAGAATATTTTGCATTGTCGTATCGTCCACCCTGGGTAAATTTACCGATTATTCTTCGTCCGAGATCCTTTGCTTGTTCTTTTTTACTTTCAAATAACTTCTTAGACCAATTTATGATTTCTTCTTCACTGAAATCTGGACACTGTTTTCGTAGTTCGCTGATTATTCTATCTAGATCGGGTTGTGGTAGCCAAACTTCTTTCTGAGCTCGATAGCATATAATAGCCTCGGAAACAATCAACGATATTAGCATACCACAATCAATCATATATCTCAATAGCACTATTGGCATCCAGGCCTTTTCAGATAGGTGTCTACCGAGCCAAACATAACTACACGGATGTAACCCTGTAGCGAGTTCAAATGATATCACACGAGCGAATCCGGTTAAATCAAAATCAGGCAATGGTCCATTAATCGCAACACGAGTCATTTCATGTGTGGGGTGTCCAAATCGTTTGAAGTACTCAGCACATTCCCCATATCCGAGAAAACTTCCGGGATAACACGCGGATATATCAATTGAAATCATACCATCACGTGAGTATTTCGTATTCCACAGTCCTCCATGACCAAATTCGACGCAACTCAATTTAACATCCTCGAGAAAATCACTTCGTGTTGGACGCCATGAGTTTTTTTCTCTTGCGAAGTGAGCTACCACTGATGGAATAGTAAAACTACCCGTGAGTAGTTTTTCATGGGAATTCTCCGGTGAAAAATCACTAGCGATTTTTCTCATTCTATTATCTAATTCTTCAATGCGATATAATTCACCATTTGGTTTTACAAATTGATCGAATCCTATTTCGGGATCTTCATCACTTCTAAGTAACCACACTGACACAGGATCATCTTTACACAACGCATGAATAGCATCGAATAATCTCTCTTCGTAGAAAACATCCCCGACGAACTCCTTAGGGATATATTTCACGGTTCGTTCTCGTGGAAATATTGTTACCGCAGGTGTCCACGCGTGTTTGTTATGATCAATAATCTGTATTGGCGCTCCATTTTTGTTATATTTCGGTTCGTATAAAACCTCTCCGGTTATCGTCATAACGGTTATTGGGAATCGTAATGATGTTTCTAATTTAGCTATATCAGAAATCTTTGCACCATGCTGTTTCACTGTCAGTTCCCACTCGGTTATTTTCCTACGTCGCAGATCAGTTAGTTTATTTCCTCGGGATGCATTTGTGAAGTGTTCTATTATTCGTTCTGCTACACAATTAAGCCCTGACGAATATTTCATAGGAGCTAGTTTTGCGATATCGGGTTTATCATTTAACGGATATATCCCATAAACCATTGCTGTTACGGGATAAGATCTTTCGTAGCATGGCTTATCGATTCCGGTTAGAATTCCTGGTTTGGAATCTCTACTCACAATGACAGCTTTTTTATTCTTGAGGATTGGTTCAAATTTATCCCTAATAATCCATTTGCCATCGACTTCGATAATGAATTTGATTCGGAAAAAATGCCGTTTTTCCCCAACACGTGAAATTATCACTGCTGCTTTTTCATCATTCATGGTAGCATCAACAACACCATCAATTCGAAATGTTGACCAACAATAAGATGCTCCATCACGCTTGAATTCATTAAAACAGTCTCTGATTTTACTAATCATGGCTTTATCAAGAATTGTATTCTTTGGTGTATTAGAAACTATATCGAGATTGAATTGAGCATCTTTCCAGGGTAATCTCTTGGACGTTTTTTTTGGTTTATCGAGATTAAATTTAGGACTAATTTTTAATAATCTCTTAAACTCTTTCATGTTTCCGTCTCTTGGACGTTTTTTGGGTTTATTGAGATTAAATTTAGGATTAATTTTGTTACGTTTTTTTGGTTTATCGAGATTAAATTTAGGACTAATTTTTAATAATCTCTTAAACTCTTTCATGTTTCCGTCTCTTGGACGTTTGTTACGTTTTTTTGGTTTATCGAGATTAAATTTAGGACTAATTTTTAATAATCTCTTAAACTCTTTCATGTTTCCGTCTCTTGGACGTTTGTTACGTTTTTTGGGTTTATCGAGATTAAATTTAGGACTAATTTTTAATAATCTCTTAAACTCTTTCATGTTTCCGTCTCTTGGACGTTTTTTTGGGTCTATCGATATTAAATTTAGGACTAATTTTTAATAATCTCTTAAACTCCTTATCAGCATTGAATTCAGCATTTTTCGAAGGCGTTCTCCTTAATTCCCTCATGCTATAATTAAAACAAGCATTTAAATGAAGAATTTATATATAATGAATCACTGCAAGTGGCTTATGATTGGATCAGTAACCCCGTGTAACAAATCATGCAGAAATGAGTTTTGTGGGTATCATATGCAAAGCTATCGTCGTGGAAGCCTTGGTCCGTTACCTTGTATTCTATGTGGAGTTGGGGTCAGGGGAAAATCTCAGTTGTGTTTGAATTGCGGTGGAAAGCGATACAGGGAGTTGAAGCGTTATTATGATAAAAGAATAAAAAATGGACAATCAATCAGAAATTATGACCCTGACGCTGACAAAGTCAGTATTCTTGACGCTGACAAAGTCAGTATTCTTGACGCTGACAAAGTCAGTATCAAGGATAAAATCATAAGAACTCCTCATGACTACATCGAAAGATTTATCATTAAACCAAACAATGAATTAGACAAACAATAGTATTATGTATACGAATGAACCAAGAATTCAGACAACACCCTGTGATCACAAATTATGAAGCATCCAGTGATGGTGTTGTAAGAAACCGCAGACTGAAGAAACCAGTTGGTTCTGTGAATAATCAAGGGTACTTGATGTTTACTGTTGGAGGGGAGAAGAGATATCTCAATCATCGTTTCGTATTTGAATGCTTTTATGGATTGATCGAGGATGATTCTGTCATTGATCACAAGGATTCTAATCCGAAAAACAATTCTTTATCAAATCTGCAGGCTATCACACAAAGTGAGAATACCAAACGGGGAAAGGCTAGCACTTGTTCAAAAAAAGCGAGACCAGTAAAATATTTGAATACAACAACTAACGAAGAAAAAATATTTCAATCATTATATGAAGCCGGTAGGCACTTCGATATTTGTTGAGCCTCAGTACGATTTGTTGCAGAGGGGATTTATCGATCGGCTATTTCAAAAAGGACGGGACAAAAAGTTCAATTTAGTTATGTCTAATGCGTCATATTTTTCATTTAGAAATATATCATTATTATAGAATAATGAATTCTGAAAACATGAATAGCATCATATCCGAGATTTCAAAATTGAAAAGTTGGGATATTGAACTATCAGATGGGTTAAATCCTGATCAAATCATGTCTGATTTTCAGGATATAGAATACGGAGTTAGCACTAACAAGTATATGCTACCAAAGAAGTATGCGCTCATCAAAAGAATTCAGAATTCTATTCGGGACTCTCTCGCATTCTCCAGTGACGTAAGTGTGTTCGCTCCGTTGTATACCATCGTAGAACGAATACGAAAAGAATTGGGGTACGAATACGAATTGAAAAAGGAGGTTAATTCTAAAGTTAGAAACCTACGGGCGTTAATTCAAGAAAATGAACAATTTTGATTAACCATTTATCATTATTTGATTGTGACCGTCCCTCATAGAGATTTTAATTTTTTTTTAGCATTTTTTGATTGACAATGTCAAAAACAGTGAATAAAAAATTGATGGCTGGTTCGGATTGATCAAAAATAGAATGAGGGAACTAACAGTATTATTTATTTATATACAATTTTGATAGTTCCCTCATCGATGAACGAAGCTCTTATAGGATGAAATAACGCTTCTATGATCGTGTTAAAAATTAACTGACATGTCTGACATGTAACAAAAAGTGATTTCGTCTGTTAGGTCGGATTGAAAAATTGTTTTGCAATTGAAAAATTGTTTCTGATTTCAAATAATGGTCAATGAAGCATTAACAACCCGATTGGCTCGTGAACGACTGGATGCAATCAGGAGATTTGTACCAATTCGTGACTCTGTACGGAATAAACTACAACAACGACAGAGTCTTCAGACTGATTTTGCTGCGGGATCTGAAGAATTGTTTAAACCAGTAACCACAGCAACGAAGGGGATAGAGCGTGCTATACTGGGAGATGTTCCCGAGACGGGAAAATCTGTTATTGGTGAACTCGAAAAAATAGTAGCGAAAACTGAACAAACAGAACAGGCCGTACAAAAAATAGAATCAAAAAGAACAGTTGATGGTTTACGCGTGAGATTTAACGAGGAAGGGTTAGCAACAATCGATAAGACTGATTCAACAGAAATTCCTGCGCTTGTTGTTACGACTTATGAAGACAGAACAAAAATGTTGAAACCAGAACATCATAAGTTTGTTAAGAATTTAACTCATTGGGCTGATATATTCTACAAAAAAAAAAAACTAAAAAAAAGTCAAATTAAGACAGATAGTGCATCATACATTGAATATATCAATGCGGTGGGTATAGTGTATAAACAATATGAAGAGTTTAAACAACAACAAAAACCGCGAAAATTGCGAGGAAAGCGACAGCAACCTGCAAAGAAAGTAGTCTACTCGCCTAAAAAACAACAACAACTACCACCTGATGATGATGATGATTCTGATTATTTACAAGAAACCTATTTAGAAAAACTGGATAAAGCAACTGGTTTTAGCGGAAGTGGATTGCCAGATTCCAGTGAAAACGCTAGCGTTTCATGTCCTGGTAGTGTTCTCAGTGATATATCACGATTAGAAGTTCTTGTAGGAGGTTTCCGAGCTGGAAACAACTCACCGGAAATAATTAATGAAGCAGCTGATATCTGTAGACGATTATTTCAAGGTGGTATCATAGATATCAGCACATACCGAGATTTCATTGGCGAGTTAGTGGAGGATTATCACAGTGATTAATCACCGGGATTGAATAAAAACGCTAGCGTTTCCAATTGAAAAATGGTTTCTGATTTCAAATAATGATCATACACTACAATCATGATAAACCAACCACCGTCTATGTAGTTAATTCACGGTTTCCAGTTTATAGAGCATACTATGGTGATGGTTTAGGTAATACCATTGCGGGGTTATTTGCAAGAATGGCTCCAAAAGTGATGCCGTTAGCTAAACAATTATCAATGAAAGCAATTGATGTTATTCGTGATAAGGGGATTAGTGCTGTTGGAGATTTTGCCGGGAAAGCGTTTTCAGCCGCGAAGAATAAATTAACATCATTAGTGAAATCACGGATGAAATCTAAAGGATTTTCAAAACCGTTACCGTCTACAGCGGAAATGCCTGCAGGTGTTAGTAGAATTATAAATAACGCAGTAGATAAAAAATTAGCGTCGATGGTTTTAACCCCCGACCAAAGCAATATTGCAAATATGATAGCAGGAAGTGGCTTTAAAAAACTACGACGATGAAAATGGAAAATCGCGATTTAGACTCTGATAAATAGAATAAAATGTTCAAACAGTTACGTGATCCAGCATTTGATATAGACGCCCCAGTTGGCAAGGATGATTCTGTTCGCGATTATCAATATTACGCCTATCATGCCATAGACTCAAATAGTCGAGCAAGAATTGATCTTCAAGTCCATGATACCAGTAAATACTTTTTGCCCTGTGAAGCGTTTATTGAAGTAGAAGGAGAAATTGTAACAGCTGCTGATACTCCTACTGTACCAGCACCGTATCCAGCTGGTACTCAGGTCAGTTTTGTCAATAATGGTATCATGGCGTTATTTGAGAGTGCAAAATATCTCATTGATGGAAAAGAAATTGAGGCGATAGATCGCGATGTTGATGTGGCTACAACAATAATCGGTTTAGCGAGATATTCTGATGATTATACAAGATCAGCAGGACCTTCTATGATGTTTGCAAAGGATAATAAAAATACCGCTGGAGGAAATTAATTTGTTGTAAGACGACCAAAGAATAATGCTGGCACCGCTAATATTGATGCCGAAGATATGATTATAAACAACGATGTTAATTTCAATCTAGGAGCTGCAACACGTATTTCAATGTTGCAAGGAGCGCGTAAATCATTTTCATGCGCGATTCCACTGCATCACATATTTGGATTCTGTAGAAACGTCCGAAAAGTTATCTACGGGACGAAGCATACAGTATCGCTTGTACGAAAGAGTGATGATAGTGACGCAATCTGGAGGATTCCAGCAGACAATGCAAATCCAAATGCTGATGCCGGTAAAGTCAATTTAACAAAAATATCATTGTGGATGCCAGTGTTGACTCCAGCAATCACCGCAGAAGAACGATTACTATCATTTATGGACCAAGGAGGAAAGTCGTTGTTGAGTTGGCTAACCGTGAGTACAGATGTTAAACAATCAAATATCAACGGGTTATTCACTTGGAACCTAGCATCAAAACAAGGCGTTTCTGCGCCACGTCATATATTTATTGCGTTACAAGATAACGCACGAGTTGGCGATCAACGTTTCAGTCATATGATATTTGATCAATTAGGTGTAAAAGACGTCTCACTGAGAATAAACGGCCAACAGGAACCATCCGAGGATATACAACTTAATTACACAGAAAATCATATTGCACGAGTTTATCATCGTCTGTTGTCATTTATGGCACGCGATCAAAATGTGGATACTGGTTTGCAAATATCACAATATGATTTTAAAAATCTGTATCCGATCTATTACTTCTCACTGGAACATCTCGATTTGATGAGACAATCTGTTGTTGATATACATTTTAGAGCTAATGTGACTCGTGGTGCTATTGCTGATTATAGAGCGGTTGCTGTCATTCTCAGTGATAAATCAATGCTACTTGAAGGTGTTGGTGGAAGAATGAGAGTGGTAGATGCACCAGTGGAAAACATGTAAACGATTTAGAATCAATCAATTATGTATAACATGTCATATAGTGCTATTAGTGTTGCGTTAACTCCCGGTCAATTAAAAAAATTGCAATCGGAATCAGCTAAAAAATGTGGAACCACAATCACGTTGAAACCCAACCAAATGACTGGTGGTGCAAATAAACTATCGCTGACAACTCGTCAGGTGAAACATTTCAATGATGCACTAGTAGCAAAAAAGGGTGTTCAGATTACTCTCTCTGCGGCTGCTATCAAAAATATGATTAAAACAGGCGGTATATTTCCGTTGTTAGCTGCGATTCCAGCATTGATTGCAGCAGCAGCCCCAGCGGTGGCTAAAGCGGCAGCGTTAGGAGCCGTTGGTACTGCAGCAGGAATGGCACTAAAGAAGGCAACTGGGAAAGGATATAAAAAAAGGGAAAGGGTCTAAGACTACCAGGAACCCCGTATTCGTGGTACAGCGGAAAGGGTCTAAGACTAGGACCGGTTTATTAACTCAAAAATCTTCGATGGTTCCCATGTCCAATTTTGATTTAATGGATGCTGATAAAAAACTAGCGATTAAAAACTTCAGAGGTGTCTTTATGAAGGATCAATTACCACATCAACCAAACAGCGTTGAAACCGGAATCATTAATTTAGATAACAGCACCGGACCTGGTACTCACTGGGTTGCATACGCTATTGATCCACGTGGGATTGTCTATTTTGATTCATATGGATTAGCCCCGCCAAAAGAATTTATGCGTTATATAAAAAAATTTTCAATGAAGACTTGGTATTCTACGCTACCAACACAACAAATGAATGACCCACCAATATGCGGCAGCGAAGTATTAAATGTCCTTAACGCTATTTCTAACTCCTTGAGTAACCCAAGCGGAAAACCACCACATGTTGTCGTGAATGAATACACTAGTAATCGCTGGAGAAAATCGAAGATTTTTCAACGAAGTCGTCAAAAACTATTTTAGAGAGAGAAAGAGTTTTACAATAACATGATTGATATTTGGGGGAGATCTTTGAAACCCAAACCCGATGGCACTTCACCACCTGATTCTGTCAAGGATATAAAAAAATTAATTGAAGATGAAATCGCTGAGACGTTGAACTTAACAAATGTTGATCCTAATGAAATAGTTGTATTTCAAGACAAACAGGGTAAATTGAAATCCAGTGATGTGTCATTGAATGACATTTTGATACGGCAGCGCGACGCCGCTCAAAACTCTATTGCGCTATATTCCAACGGTGGACAGCTTAAAGCCAGTAATATATCCGCGGATGACATTTTAAAACGGCAGCAAGACGCCACTGAAAACTCTATTGCGCTATATTCCAACGGTGGACAGCTTAAAGCCAGTAATATATCCGCGGATGACATTTTAAAACGGCAGCAAGACGCCACTGAAAACTCTATTGCGTTGTATTCCAGCGACGGACGACTTAAACCAGGTGCAATTGTGTCTACGATCACTGATAAGATTGCTACCCACGACAATGAGTTGGATAATTCTCTGTTAGAACTAGCAACACTTCAATCTAAAACCGAAGAAAACGGAAAACAGTTTACATCATTTCGTAGAAATATCATTGATAAATTTATTGGAACCCCGTTAGATAAAATTGAAACAAAACTCCCTGATATTAAAAAATCCATCGATGAGACGAAAAACTTCATCGAAGCCATCAAAGGTGATTTTTCGAGGATGATAACAATCATTGAAAAAACAAAAATTCCTCATGAGAAAACCAACAACGTCGTGTACACAGTCCAACACGGATCATTTCAGTGGACACCTACAAACAACAAATTAGATATCACTGCAACCGTTAAAGGTATTTATCGATTAACACTAGTAACACCATTGACTCAATTTAATATATCATCGTCGAGTTCATCCGGGGTCAATAATACGATTTCAACAATCATCGACAAGGATACAACTGAAAGGTTCACTATAACAGCTACTGATAAAAATTTGATTGGGGTTTCAGCAACCTGGTATGTGGAATTCGTAGCGGATTTAAGCAAATAACTAAATTGAAAGGAAAATCGTTCGGATTTCACAATTGAAAACGCTAGCGTTTTTAAAATAACAATGATTTCATCAACTCAATGTCGCTATGATCAGGTCAGAGAATTTCAAAATAGACTCAAAACCCTCACTGAGGAGTATCAAATAAAAATAAAAAAATACCGACGAAGAATCACCGCAATTGATATTACTATGTACTCGGTGTCAAGCGTTCTCGCTGGCGCCGGAATAATACTTGCATCGGTTACAATGATTGCCCCGGTCGTAGTTCCAATTTGCATTTCTGCGGTGGCTACAATCGGGGGTATATCAACCGGGATAGCAAAAAAGATATCATCATGCAGCCAGAGTAAACTGCAGAATTACTTAATTCAATTTCATATTGCATCAACCGCATATTCGCAGTTATCCCTGATGATATCGTCGTCACTCGATAATACAATTATATCAGATAGTGAATTCTCAGCGATGGTCAGTATTTTTGATTCAGCGATATCAACATTAGAGCAACAACATGAATATAATAACAATGACAACACCGATGGAATCAGAAAACACGAACCCAAAAACCAGAATGATCTCAATAACCTCAACCATACCAGATTGTGAGTTCTCAGTGATGGTCAGTATTTATGATTCCGCGGTGTCAAAATTAGAGCGACAACATGAGTATAATAACAATGACGACACCGATGGAATTACTTCAACGAGTAGTGGAGAACACGAACCCAGTACAAACAAGCATGATATCAATAACATCAACGGAACCCGAGTTTAGTGTGAATTTCCCTAGCCCAGTCCCCGTGAAGGAGATAGCGCTAGCAAAACTACGAGTGTATCACAGTTGGCCTAATATCAGATCAAAATCATTTGGTGGTCAACAACCGAATAATTCACTGGTGTTCTCGTATAAGAATAAGGACGACGGTACCCCAGACTGGAACGTCGTTTCGATACCAACAGGGTCATACCAAATCGAACAAATCAATAATGAATTCGCGCGTAGAATAAAATCGATTACTGGAGTAGAGTCAAAAATCGCTATAACAGTTCATGAACCGACGCTATCATCCGCAATTGAGATAAACACAGAAGGATACGTCGTAGATATCTATCAGAGTTCTATTAGAACCGTACTAGGATGGCCTGAATTACCACCCCGGGGAGAAACCGTTGATTTACCAGAACCAAAAAAAACCGATTATATCACCGACAGGATAAAATCTGATAATCCAGTAAAGAGTTATCAAGATTATCAAATCAATATACAATTTTTTGATCTCGTATACCAACCAACTGGGAAAGAGAAGGAAGGGGATAGCATAGAGGGATATTATCTTATTGACAAATCTAAACCCATTAAAAATTTCATAGCGATGAATAATGATTTTTCACTGTTGTTAATATCTCTTAAATCCGGCTCTCTCACCCGAGATGAATTTATCAGCGTCGTAGAAACATGCAATAAAATTATCGACGATATGGAAACATTTAACCTAAAAATTATTCAGGATATATTAGATGACGATAATCCCCTATCGAGAACAGAGTTTGCAACAACCTATAATATCCCCGTCAAGGATATTCCAACAGTAAAACTACGAGGATATCACGTACCAGAACTAAAAAAACTTCTCATTGATGCCATCGATGTTGGTTTCAAAATAATTGATGATACGTGGAAAAAAACAGCATCACCGGAAATAAAAATCCTCAAACACAATAATGACCCAGATGGTGGCGGTAGGCATATCGCTCCGTTCAACGTGAATATTTCATCGGTGATTGCGCTCAATTTAGTATGTGATGTTATCGAAGGAAGCTATCAAATTAATCTCGAACGATCAAATCAAGCTCAGCAAGGATATATTCTTTATTCGTTTGCACCAACAGCTCCTCCAGGATTCCTAATTATTGAAAACCCAATTAATCCTGTCTACATGCGATGCCATATTAATTCATTAACCAGAATTAATTTCAAACTCACCGACCAGTCAAATAATCTGATTGATTTACAAGAAGAGGTGTTAGCGATTAGTCTGTTTGTGAGATCCTAAATGATTTTCGTCCTAAGGACTTTCATCATAAAGACTGGATCAAATCATTTCTTATTTTTTGTTAACCCATAGCAGCAGAGAGGGTGAACGACAACAAGTTGCGACCAAAATTGATTAAAAAATCGTAAAAATCTCCGTTTTCATTTTTTTAGTGAAAATGAGATTTCGTAGGGAAAGCTCATTAAGATTTCAATCAATTTTTTGTCTAAAAACGTTGTAGGGTTTGCCCCTGAGACATTTTTTTTGGTTAAAATGAGATCGTAGGAAGGCTCGTTTTAATGATTCAATCAAAATTTTGTCTGAAAACGTTGTAGGATTCACCCTCTCTGCTGCTGGTCCGTTAAACACATGCACATGGGCATTGATCACTCATCAAAATATGCATGGCAAACTGTGCATCTTGCTTATGCAGTATGTGTCATCTCGTTCACATCAAATATAGTATATGTAACTTGCTTATGAAGTATGCATGTGTCATCTCGTTCACATCAAATATGCACAGAAAATGCATAGTTTTATACCTAGTTATTTGGAGGACTGCACGCTTTCGTAAATATGCAGCATATGCAATCGGAATTGTTTTCAATCCTGAACATGGAATATATCACATTGTAAGGATTAACCAGATTTCAACATGTATATGTTAGACCCTGAGGTTATAATCTCGCGCCGTAAATATGTATGACGGTCAATTCGGCGAGCAATGAAGTGTCAAGTCAGTTAATTGATATGGCCATAAAACTAGTGACGCAAGTTTTATTTTTTGCCAAAGCCAGTTACCTAACATTGTGGTGAAAATCTGTGTTCAGATCGAAGGAACATCAAATGGGGTCGTACATCCTCCCGTGACAGACTGTTGGGAAGGAGCAGTGTCTGATATTTATATGAATCAAGATCCACTTGGAATTGAACAAGGCGTGGCCAACATTAGAATCGCAATCTTAAATATATTATCTTGAAAACTAAATCAGTAGTCGTTAAAACCAGCTTGCGTGAATTATAAGGGAAGATAAGCTACTCCGACGTCATCGAAATTGGCGGGAAACTTGTATTCTGGGAATTACAAAGAGCTTCAGTACAGGTCAGTGACTATTTGCTCGACAGTTGCAATATGTTACTGCGAAGTAAGTGTACTTTAATTATTTCAGTATGTATACGTAGAATTACCATTTGTAGGGTGATTCATTCTTAGTGTTTGATATACATGTATATTGTGAGACAAGAGCAATGTTTATGTATATAATTATTATTGTAATTCGCTATTGGGTTAATTCGTATTAACCTCATGAACATATTCATTTGATATTATAGATTTGCAAATGTTGAATTAAATTATAAACTTTGTATAGTGGTTGCAGTGTGCAGCATTAGTCAATAGGGATTTGCCTCTTTGTGTATACTTTGTGGGAGTATCATGTGTAAGGATATATCAGCGCATGGATATGTGGAGATATGTGCACAATTTGTGGAATTGCAATGTACAGAAATGCGTCTGATTATATGATATTGTTCTGTATAATACGATTGAGAATATATATATATATATATATATATATATATATATATATATATATATATATATATATATATAATATATATACTATATACTGTGGGAGAATGTATATTTTGATGGGCACGAATGCGTTTCCAAAAACAGTAATGACTTTTCTTATGATAGTATTGTTTAGTGTGACTTAGATAGGTAGAGGAATATGCTATGCTGATGTCCTTGTGTGTTAATACAGGAAGCTTTTCGGGATCAGATGAACTGTATGAGACAGAGGGAATTACTCCAGTGCAGTTGGTGTGAGTCTATGGGAAACCAACAAAAAAAAAAGGAAGAACGGAGGCAGAAGTTAGACGGTCTGGAGGAAATTGGATTGCCAGTCCAGTCAAAGATCATACAGACAAGTAGGAACACAGGACAGGAGGAAAATCTAGCACACTAAGTCAGATGATGAACTAGGCCGTCACTTGGTTGCGCGAAAGACGAGTGATAGGGTTCTAATTTGAATTTTATTTGAGAGATGACTGTTATTGAATGATATTATTTTTTTTTATATGAATTTCACATTTTGCATTTTGTGTATTCATTTATTTAACTGTCGGCACCGCAGACTGGGGGTGGGGGGTCGGAGCTTTGATCTCTCTATTACTACTTAAATTCCTGACAAAATCGAGACAGGGTGGGTCTTCTGTAATAATTTAAATAATATTGGGAGCACCCCACCCCAACCTTAATAAAGGGAAACCTTTACAGAACATTGGCATCCTGAGCGACAATTTAACAGTTAAATATAAATCATGGAGCGTTATCATGTAATGTCGAGTGTACATACATGACGTTATATCTAAGATATATTATAAATTATGTCGATAATTCAGTAGGTTCCTTGTGCACGTGCCCTTAACGATAGATATATACAATATGTATTACCTGTTCAATACTTATCAGTTACGTCATAATGACATGACTGTGCAGGTATATATTTATTTACTGTGTACACACTGAGTTCAAACATTGCACATTGCACCTGTAGACGGAAAATTACAATGAGAGAAATAAAGGATTAAGTGAAAATAAAACACCCGGAATATGTGCTGTATCAGTTATAGAAAAGTCGGCATACACCAAGGATCCACATCGTGACGAGACATTGATTTCGCCAAAACATCAGGTAAACAAGTAAACATAGGGATACGTACTGAACTGAAAATGTCTTAGCATTGTACGAAAGGACTTTTTGACACATTTGTGAGAATACATTCATTTCTTCTCGCCTGTTTTTTTTAAAATACTTGTACGTATAAGCCATATTAAAATGATTAAAACATTGATTTCTCTTTTTTTAAATTTGACACAGGTTTTGTTCTTTTCATGTTTGACACTAATTTAAAGATTATGGAAGATGCAAATATGTGTTGACATACAAAATATGCATCGTGAACTATTCTACAAACGTTAAATTATGAACTCTATATCGTTAGTAGTATAGGGAGACACTATAGCGTCAATGGAAATTCCAGTGTAAAAGGTCGTGGGAACGTATGGCGTCAAATGTAATTTAACGTGGGGAACATTTTTTGGGACTGTATAGCGACAAGATGAATTTAACAGGGGGAATATTATTTGGGACTGTCTAGCGACAAGGAAATTTTAGGCAAAGAAAGAAAATATCTTATTGAGACCTATTAATTAGCCATTGTCTGACTTTCTCCATTATTCCTTCTTATTTGACCCATCTCTATAAGCTTCTATTTTTCTCCATCCAATTCTTATTCAATATCTCAAATTCCTCTTTCTTCTTTTTGTTTTCATTGTCCTTTCTTTGCTTACTCCATTTGTCTTTTATCTTCTTCAATTCTTCGGTTAGCTTATTTCTCATTAGTTCTTCGACTTTGTTGAGCTTGTCCAGACCCTTTTTGACATGGGGACACTTCACCTTTTGGACAGTATCTACGACCTCCTTCAATGTTCCCACTCTGACATAGGGAGGGTTAATGCCACATCGTAACGTTTCGGCTTCTTCCTTTAGTATTCCTTCTAAGAGCTCCCTGGTTATTTTCAGCCTGTTTGCAAAGTCCAGGCTGTTTAGAAACCTCCATTCATTATGTAGTCTTTTTACTACATATTCCCCTTCTTATATCCATAAATAGCTGTGTCTTAAATTGTTGAACAATGTCGACGCTGCCACCATCTTCTTTATTTATTTCGTGAATTGTTGTTAATGACCGACATTTGATTTTTGATGTGTCAAGTACGGATGTGAAGGAAAACATCTCTTACACTCACTTTTGATGTTATATACTAACCACTAAACACAAATATACTATCCACACACAAGGTAGCAGCCAAAATAAACCCTACAATCTACTCGCCACACACGGGGTAGCAGTCAAAACAAACCATACAATCTACTATCAATAATCACATTATCTACTATCCACACAGAAATAGTCGACCCCCCCTCCCCCAACAAAATAAAAAAAATAAAAAATTCGTTGTTTGGCTCGGTCCGATTGTTGAATAGTTTTCATGGCTATTTTCCATTCTGCCGTGTCGTTCTTGTTGGCATACGTTGGTGCCACGACGATGGCACGAGCTAAACACATCTGGTCCTGAGGATCGTCCATCGTATACTCATTATTCTATAGTGTAGTCATATCATTATAAAAGTTGTAAAGCGCTTAGAGCTTCTAAAGATTAGGCGTTATACAAGGTCCTTATTATTAGAATTATTCTTGTTAATTCAGACGAGACTTTGATTAAAGCTGCGATGGTCGTCCACAATAACACCTTTTTGTGTCCGGTCCCTTACGGAAGAGAAACGTGAGTCGTGAACAGTGTCGCTTTTCCATCGGTGATGTGAAACTTGTCATTGGATTGTTGTAGGTGTTGAACCTTGTCGATGACTTTTTAAGGTGTCAATTCTGATGGGCTGCTAAACTCGATCCAAACCGGAGACTTCAAATTATCGTGATGAATGGAAAGTCTTAAACGATCGTTTTCTTTAGCTTGACATTACTGTTTCAGTGTAATTAACAAAGAATCCCACACCTACGCAACGAACCCCTCTGTATTCTCCAAAGGTACGTTGGACTTGAAATCTTTAAATTTTGCGTTTGTGTATGCCGTAGTTCTGAAGTTTCAGTCTCTCGAATGTGATAGTACTTTTCAGGTTTACTGGTGTACTTTTCTTGGACGTCGATTGTCTGGGTCCAGATTCGGACTCACTGATGTCATCGTCCAAATCACTGGCATGAATTTGAGCCAAGACTTCAGCTACTGTGCGAAGCGATAAATCACGTTTCGGTCTTTTATTTTCTTCTCCTTTCTCTATAAAATGATGCAATCGTTTCATCTTGTCTTCTCCTCCTCCTTCGAGATTAAAGTCAAAATGCTTACTATATCTATAAAAAAAGGACATTGGGCAACATAATGTCCAGACCGTGAAAAAAAAAACAGGTACCAGAAAAGACAAACGTCAAGGTACCTGTTATCATTGTACAGAGAACGGACATTGGTCTCCAAACTGCCCTTAGAAACAGCAGGAGCAGAAGCAGTAGGATAGGGATAAAAAAACTTATGAGTCTTCATTGACTTAAGCAATTTAAATAGTATCTATTTTCGAAAGATTTGAGTGGCCCTGAAAAAGACCGTTATGTATTTGTTTCTTTAAAAAACCATCTTTAACTGTCTTAAGCCTTTGCCACGGCCAAGGCCTACTTCTGGACTGGCTCCTGTCAATGATTTAGTAGCAATCACTAAAGGTGGTATGGCATACGTAGTCACAGTTAGGTTGGGTTGTTTAGCTCGGGGAGGCTTTTTTCTCTTACATTTGCTTCAGACTCCTTAACTCTGCTAAAATGTCAAAAAGTACCGGGATTGTTTGATTTTCACTATTCTCCTTCTGTCCCAAGTCTTGTTTCTTTAATACTGCTTCTTCCTGGTGTTTCCTTCTTGCTTCTTCTTCCCGCTGTTGAAGGAGAAAATCTTGTTCTGCATCTTTTTGTTGTAAAAATTGCTCCAATTCTTTTTTCTGTCTCAGTTTAAATTCATCGACGTGTAGAAAAGAAGGAGAAGGTGGCGAAGGTTCCAGAACAAATTCTTGTGAAGTTAAAAAAATCAATCCACAATATCCCAGTTAAAATCAACCTCTTCTGGAAGTAGGCTTGTGCTGACTTTAGTAGTCACTGCTAGTCACTGCTAGTCCATTACTTGCTGTCTCCACAGCTGGTGCGTCCCAATTCATCGTCTTATTAGTTTCCGTCATAATTGACAACTATGTCGGATGGATTCACTGCGCACAGACGCCAGTACCTTTATATAGGGAATGCGATGTTACAGACTGTTCTCTTAGGATTGAACGACTGTGACTGAATTTTGTAACGCGTGTTTGGATTGGTGAATAAACTCAATCCGTTTCGATCCGCTCTTCTCCTATAAATAACCGTAGTACATTGCGTTACTTCACATGTTCTCATCACAATGCTGTGGACCAACTCTACCCTCATTTCGTCAATGCTCTTTCACCTGGACTATCCCATGTATGTCAGATCATTATGGAAAATCACTCGAATGACTGATACAGCCTTTCGGAAAAGAATGATATATGTGGAGAGGCAAGGCTTTTTGAAGAGAGTCATTATCTATGGACCAGAACTGAGGAGAAATTTAAGGAAGAGAAGAAGATCCGTGAGATCCCCTCTACGTTAACGTAATGATGCTAACATTGCATTTAATGGTCCTTTTCAGGTCTCGAAAATATATATGCTTTCTTTGCCTAAATTCCCATTGTCGATAGACAGTCCCAAATAATATTTCCCATGTTAAATTCCGCTTGTCGCTATACAGTCCCAAATAATATTCCCCATGTTAAATTCCCCTTGACGCTATACAGTCCCAAATAATGTTCCCCATGTTAAATTCCCCTTGATCCCATCCGTTCCCACGACCTTAAATTTCCATTGCTGCTTTAGTATCCCACTATACTACTATCGTTTGGCTTGTACTGGTAACAGTGTGAAGAATATTTTTTATATATAAAACTGCTGAACTTTGGCTGGCAACAGTATTTGCAATAACTTGGATACAAAGTTGCCAATACTTGTGTTTCGTCGGTGTTCAATCAGCATATCTATGATCCTAAGGTGCAAAAAAAGGCGTTAGAACCACGTCACACCCTAATTGTGATATAAAGTTCCTGACACATTTTGTAAGCACCAGTTCGCAGAATAAATCTAATATCAAATTGATAAGAGTATGGTTGTCACATCGGTCATTTTCTGATTTATTGGTCACGCATTGGTATTGTGGCAACGACGAGAAAGGAACGCTTGTCAGTAGCGTACTAATGTGCTAGGGAGTGAATGGGATGGTCCGTTTCTGGTTACAGCCAGAAACAAAAAGGGGGAGGGGAGGTGTCGTGTGCCATCGGGAGAGTCAAAATACCAGTACAATTTTACAAACCAAGGGATAATTTGGCCAAAGTAAACATTACTGTGTATTTCCAAATTGGTTATGACAGCACTGTAGTGTTTAAAAATCTACTTGCAAACATAATATATTTGTCTGTGTGTTTTCAGTAGAAACGTTTACTTGGGGACACTTATCTGAGAAAGATATGAACGAATTCTGTCTGCAGACATTTACAGACTTGATATATAAGTTTCGAAGAAAAGGGAATTTACATCTTTTCGTTTGCATTTTCGTAAATTTCCTCTATTCTTCGAGTAATCATCCC
Source organism: Unio delphinus (assembly GCA_029339505.1). NCBI lineage: Eukaryota > Metazoa > Mollusca > Bivalvia > Unionida > Unionidae > Unio > Unio delphinus. The sequence goes on from JAQISU010000303.1 coordinate 6,996,692, forward strand.
CCTGTTCGTTATTTACTATCACCAGCTTTTTGTGTATCAGAGTGATCAGTCCTCTGCACAAATGTGGACGTTGTTATTATAATATCCTGCTTAAATTTTATTTGCATTATTTTGTACTAACCAAAGTTTATAATTTGCTATTATAAATGTTCGTTCCTTTTTCTAGGTTACATAGATAAGACAGTGTTCTTTTAATATTTGTCATTATCTGTATTTGCAATTACACGGAATTATTACTGACATGTGCTTCAATAAAAGACATTGATCTTTTGGAATAGTAAACAAGCTTCTTTGTGAAATGATGTATCCATTACATTATTACAACATTGATTATATTCAGTTTTGTGAAGAAATGATCATATGTAGCATGAACTATTTTTTATTTAATAACGACAGTCTCAATTTCCAGAAAGAGAACAAAATGCTGGCAGTGTAACTTACATGCAAGAAAAGGCAGTATTTTGGAATATGACTTACACTGGATTATACTTTGAATCAATTTTCAGTTTTGTACTCGTGTTATTATATTCTGATGGCTTTCTCTGAGTATCCCTACTTCGTTACATGCCATATTTATTTGTTAGTTTTCACTGCTGTAATTATTTAACGGAATTATATATTTTTTGCGTACAGTGGGAAAATTGCGCATATCAATGTTTACATGCTTACTTTCTTATTTTTTTGGATGCGCTTTTTACACAGCATTGGAAATATAGGAAGCATGTCAAAATACTTCTATCTCTCACCCTCCTATCCATCTTTAGTGTTACACTCTATAAGTAAGAAATCAACGTTATAAGATGTAAGTAAGAATTAAACGTTATAAGCTATAAGTAAGAAATAAACGTTATAAGCTATAAGTAAGAAATAAACGTTATAAGCTATAAGTAAGAAATAAACGTGTTAAATATTTAAATCACAGCTGCTCTACCCAAATAAAAACTAATACAGATCAATACAGACAAGGTGAAAACAAAAGTATCTTATTATATACTCAAACGGAGTCAGTAATGACCTAAAACACAATGAACCCCTAGAAGACAACATTATAATTTTTCTTCTTACATTGGTGATTATTACAAATGATCAACACCAGTTTTGAAAATGGGATAATGTTGCCTACACTGTGTGGATTCAGTGTGATGCTCCTTTAATTTGTTGGATCCTAATGTTACATTTTGATGCATCTAGCGGACACTATTAGAAATCACCAAAAGTCTGTCATTAGGTGAAGTTAAGATGCATCGACGTGAGAAAAAGTTATCAGGAGCAATTTGAATTTGCAGGCGGTTGCTTTTCTAACTGTAATGAAGTGTATCGTTTCTTCGTAAAATACTGTTATCAATCGTTAGTAGAATTACTATATTAGAGGCAAACTAAGTAAACAATGCCAAGGAAAATAAGACATTTACGTTACTCCAATTATAACAGTAATGCATTATATAGTTCAAACGTTTCTTCTCCAAATGTTTTAACTTGTGAGACTGAACCATTTCATCCTAGAAGATAGATTGAGAAAATGATAATATAGAATCGTGGTACTGCTGAATGTATGTCATGACATCTTTATAAACGTTTAAAGTCAGTTTATTATGCAGTGTGCAGACATGTCTCTATTACATATGCATGAACAACAAGTGTTGCGCGAGTAGGATAATGATCTGGTCTGGAAATGGAACAACTTGTCAATTATTCTCTGATATGTCCCGATCCGTATATCTAAATGAGAAATATTGTTAACGACATCTACTTTGATAATAAATTGTTTTGTTTGTGTAATACTTTATTTGCTTTTTATGCCAAAATTAAGAAGTGATCTTGATGTTACGAAAGCGTTGGGGTTGGGTGGTGTCACTAATTTTTGTTCAGACACATTTTATTAAACATATTATATATATACAGACGATATGGCAGAACCACAACACACACACACTATATATATATATATATATATATATATATATATATATATATATATATATATATATATATATCAGAAAATCATAAGACAAACTTGCAAAAGTAATTTACTTCTAGAGATGTGAGAATGAAAACAAATTTATATTTGATAAGACAAATAATTCCACGGAGTATTAAGTGCAATATTTTATTCATTTAGTGAAACAATACCATTAAATATACACAAATTATTCAGACCAAATTATAATTAATTATACTAATAGTCTCAGTTTTCGTGTATACTAGTTATTTGCAGTCAATTTTATGTTGCGTAAAAGTAAGTTTAAAAGATTTGGACTATACAATTATGACCTGTTTAAATTTTCTTGTACATTCCTACTAAAATTCACAAACTAGCAAACTGGCACTAGTATCAACTTTCGCTCATACAGAATTCTTGGACAAGGGCAGTTTTTCAAACTTTTATTCGGATTTCCACCACCGAAGTGTTAAATATTGTGTTTCTACAATGGAAATGTAAATAAGCACTAAACAAATTTCATCATCGTCTTCAATCTTTGAATTGCAACAGGAATGTAACTTAAATCTATTAGAAAAATTCATTACTAGGACTTGTGTAAGTTAATTCGTGGATTATTCTTGGAATAGTTCTAGATATGATTCTTAACACTGTAAGTTCTTTTTCCATTTGTACAATCTTTTTCCAGGGAAATAAAATATTTTGTAAATTTTAATAAGCTTGTTGTTTTCACGTTTTCTGTGTTACTGTAATTTAGAGCTTAAACACGTGTCAACACGGTTGCGTTTGCTTTGTACAAGACCTGCCCTCCATCAAGTTTATTTAAACCTGTTTAATGAGAAGTTAGTTGTCTGTGATTATTTATTAGTATGTATACGTTTTTGTGTGTGCCTGGAATTAGTACTTATTCTTCAGGAATATTTCTAATGAATAATATGTGTATATGCTGTTTTATTTTGCCTATTCATTGAACATTACAGGAATAATGCTGCGAGCTGTTCGTCTGAACAATTTTGTGAAGTTCCGCGAAGACTGCAACCTTTCTTTCCGGGACTATGGTGCATATTTCTTCGTAGGTCAGAATGGTAGCGGGAAATCTAGCGTTTTGGAAGCTATAAGACGATGCCTAAGTCGAGATTCAAATACGTCCTTCTCACGAATGCCAGATGAATCCAAACCTTCATACATCATATGTGAATACGAAATGCCTGATCCATCGTCATTCGGCGGTTGGAAGAAAATCTATACGTCATTTTTATACAGACCAGACACAACCTCGACTTACAAGTATGCCAAAATTATTTTACGGGTGGACGCAAATGACGCAAATGAGGTGCTTATCGAATTTATTAAAAGGGAGAATGCTGATCATGATATGAAACACTGCATATGTAGCTTTCAGAATGAGAAAGAACAGAACATAAGAAAAGAAATATGTAATTGCCTTCCGTTGTGTACAAGTGACAGCAGTGACAACAACATTACTAGTTTACTAGATTATTTGAAAGAGCTACTTGATGAGAAGAGAGAAGACACTGGAACAGGCGAGACTGCAGACGAAAACTCGGACGTGGACGAATTTCTCAAAACACTGGAGAACAGTCTTGTTTTTACCTTTGGTCTCAGATCTTTGGGGCCTTTACAATGGTCAAAAAGTAAACGGATAATAAAATTAGAACGGGAAAACAACTACAGGAGTGCAAGGGAGAAAGCTGAAATCATTCATTATTTCTTGTCCAATGAGAACTCAAAAATATATGATAGTCAAAAGGAAGATGAAATATTCGGAATTCTGACTAATCATGCGAAGTATTCTTTTGAACTTGAAAATGGTGCAGTCACTGTGAAACTAGACGGCAAATTTGTTGAGGTTTTGAAATTGTCAGAGGGCATTTTGGAGGCGAAATATTTGTCTCTGCTTCTTGCAAGTAAAGAGTTTTTCACAGTCCTTTTAGAGGAACCTGACAGAGGAATGCATCCACAGATGATTCAGATGATTCGAGATATTGTATTACCTCAGGTAAAAGGAAAGACCATAATCATTGTATCTCACAATCCTATATTAATTGCCTCCTGGTCTATCCCCAGAACATATAAATTCTACAAAGAGCGATGCGGGGACGAATGGATGAGCAGTATGGTCCCTGTTGGAAGCGTAGCCCAAAACGGTAAAAATAAAATACCTCGCCTCTTGGCCAGTGAGGATTATGTTAGTATGATATTTGCAAGGAAAGTCATCTTTGTGGAAGGTCAGTCCGACTTTTACTTTGTCAAAGCCATTGTAGCCCACATGTTAAACCCATCAAATGATAAGTCCACTAAGAGGGTACTAACTTTAGCCTTATCTGAAGAAAACACCAACACTCAGCAATTTTCTAGTTCTCATATGGGCATAAAAACTAAATCAAGTGAATACAGTGATGCTATATTGCCAGCGATCCGCACTTTCCTGGCATCCTTGCATGTGGTGAAGCTGAGTGGACAAAAGTGTAAACAAAAATGGCAATATGTAAGCAAACAACTTGGTCTTTCAGGATTGTTCCTTTTAGACAGGAATGCCGTTGTTAAAGTCAAAATAGTAGACACTTGTAACCGGGCTGCTGAGATAGCCAAAAGAAATATTGGGAAGCTTGTAACAGAGGCCTTAAATTCCAAGCAAGGAAAACGTGAAGTACAATCTCAAAACACCCAACAGATTCCCAAATCTCAAAATACGCAAGAGAACCCAGATTTTAAGACTGAAGCATTGACAAGTGATTTTCAGCAACCTCTACATGACGCGAAGAAACACAAGCAAGGAAAACAGAAGAAACATAAACATCAAGATAAACAAGGAAATCCAGAGTTGGAAAAGCTGACAAATGCTGTCACTGAAGCTATGATATACAAGTTCTGGAACCAGACGGATACCGTAAATGAGGGGACAAAAGATGAACACATGGAACATATATCTTTAACAATTGCAAAGGAAAAGATGAGAGAGATGATTGAAAAAATAGTTAGTCGCATAGATTCTTGGAATAAAGTCGAAAATACATTGAATTATGTATTGAATGAAGATGACAAAACAGATTTCCTTCAATACTTTCGTTTAATATATGAAGATCTCTTGGACAATACCTCTGAGAAAATACCTATATCGACAATTCTGTGTAAATCGAATTTGGAAGATGGCGTTGTCTCAGAGGATCTAAAGTCGAGTTTTGATGTCTTTGTTGAGGAGAATAAATGGTTAGAAGCAAGAAAATGTTTAGAAAAAGAGGGCATATTCGTGTGGAAAAGCGGTAACCTTGAAGATGCCTTCATTGACCTAGTAATCAACTTTGAGTGTGCTGATGAGCGCACAAGACACGCGGAGATGTTAAGAAGACATATGTTATTTGCTCGACTTGGTATTGATTTGAATCTGACAAAGCTATCGACTAGAAAGCAAACCAAACTTTTTATGAACGACAAGGTCTCGGATGAAAACATAAGCGAAAGCATTGTTTCGGCTTTGAACCTCTGCGGTAAAAAATCAGATATCACACAATTCATACAGTGGTTCTTGGTGTGTGCACGGTCGGATTAAAGAGAAATATCCAAATATAACATTGGCAATCAATCACTTCGACAGCGACACATATATGTACTGTTTTATGATAAAAAGTTGACTATCTTTAATTCTTTTCTGTCTTATATCGTCATGGTTGCGAATGTTTTTTTTTTCTGAGACAAAATTATATTTCACAATTTACTGTGAATGTTTGTAGATAATAAGAGCTTCACATTTATGTTTTACATCGAAAATGAAATATAATAATACCGATAGTTTTAGATACACGATTTATCATCGATATTTAGGATAATATTAATTTTGGAAGCTTTTAATGGCACTGTCTTAACTAAGGCACTAACTTTCTTTACTAATGACTTATGGAATTTAATAATTTTACTGCTACTGTCCTGTTACAAATGGGTACTTTTCATTTTGAAAACTTTTTATAAATAAGCTGCAAATAAAAAGTAAATTATTGGTTGATTCATATGATTAGAAACAGGAATGATGTAAATAAAATAATTGGTATCTACGTTTACTTGCTTAATATTGATATCATCGTAATTTCGTACGAATTTCATAGTTGCATTCAAGGAGGGCACATTCTAAACAAGGCTATTAAGTATTACCGTTGAATATACTAATAGTCAAAATAGAAAACCTTAGTCTGTATCATTATCTATTGGTCTTTGTAGTTACCTTCATATTTGGATAGACAAAAATAATTAGTTTGATATACAGATCAAGCAAGGAGAAACATATACACGTGTCTATAAGTAGATCGATATAATGAATGACAGGGAAACATGAAAATAATTAGAGGAAGATTAATTTATAAATTACAAGACAGAGAAAAACTTTAAAAGGTATCAAATATATTTACCTTTATATCCTAAACATTTATTAATTGTAATAGATAGAACTACTATATGTTTAATTGTTACATTACAAATACGGAAGCATATGCAACATACACGTAAAACATTCTAATTAATGTCTCGTCGCGGGCAATAAAAATAGTTTATTAACTGTTAATGGCATACAAGACAAAGAAGCGATCATCCTTTTATTTCAAAGTTTGATAGGCTATCCCAAAAAGTACTGAAGATATCTATAGAACGTTTACGCCCCAAACAATCAACAAACAATTTGAAATTACTTTATAAATATAAAGTACATAATTACATAATTGAATCTATCACAATACTTAAAATAGTTACATCTAAAAGCACTTAAGGTAACAAAAATAATCTATGAAATGAAGATTTGTTAACCGTATGTCTAAATTTCCTACTTCATGAACTCTGCCATAACATATTGTAACATAAAGGAAAGGTAGTGGCACATAGTCTTCATAAGGGCAGATATAGTGAAGTTACTAATGATGTATACTCATTTTTTCTGCAAATATTTCTATCGTGTGAGACCCAATGACATTACACAACATGTATGTATGTATGTATGTATGTATGTATGTATGTATGTATGTATGTATGTATGTGTGTGTGTGTGTGTGTGTGTGTGTGTGTGTGTGTCTGTCTGTCTGTCGATCTATCAATCTATCAGATGTATCAACATAATTACATATTTAAAAGCTAAATCTCCTTTCCATGATAGTTTTATAGAAGTGAGACGTGTTTCTATATACAATGGATTGCATTTTATTATGTTACATGCTTGTAATCGATATACATTTGTTAGCTTTATGCTATTTTTCCTCATAGGTTTACAGTAGCCTTTCAATTGTTTGCATCAACTTTTGTTCGTGACACTTCTGTTTTGCCATTATTCCTCAGTTTTAGACTGAACAAATTTTCTGGTTCTCTAGCTAAAGCTTATATTGCCAAATGATGCAATATATGTAATAATATATAAATATATTATATTAAATATATTACATTATCGGATAATAATAATTTGTTTAGGGAAATAAAAATAGAAGTTTTTGATAATACAATAGTTACACTTTGAAATGCAGTAACTTCACCTTTTGATCACTTAAAGGATTTTGCAATGCAAAATCAGTCTGCAAATACCTTACCATTTTTGGTCCTAGCTGCTACGCCTTCGTATTGGCATTCTATTTCCACTAACAGAGCCTCGAACTCGTTCGTGCTAATTATTTGATCCTCAATAGCCATTCAGCAAAGTTTATTAATAATACTGAGACTTCTTTCTGCAGCTGGTAAAGTTCTGAATATACAAGTAATGAGCCGTAACGAAAATATAGTGACAGCTTCACAAGCAACACCTGTTACTATCGAAATAGCCTCGATAATAACTCAATTTGGTGTGTCTATAATAGTTACTGTGGTTGCCATTCCCGCCACATTCAGACTACAAATGGATTGGCGACAAGATATACAGGTTTTTTTTAGATGAAAAACGCGGTTCTCTTGGTGACTTCATCACGCAGTTGTTGTTCCACTTGGATTATTTTTTCACGCCGGTAACATTGAAGGTCCATTATAGTTCTTTTATTATTAATGTGATTCCATTGCATAATTCCTCAACAGGCCGACCTTTATCAGATGAAACACACACAAGCAACCACACTTTTAACCAATTGTTCTTTTCTATATGTTTATCTGTCATTCAGTCATATAAAATATCTGCATCGAGCATATTTACATGTCGGGAGAATGTGTGTTCTTGGGGCCTGGTATTACGCTATTGAATAATGTCTAAAACGATCGTTCTCGTCTTTGCCCAAACACTGCTTCACGAACATGTGAGCCATTCTTAAATCAGAGTCGTGAATTAGTTCTTCTTGGCCGAGTCAATGTAGGTGCAACATAACCAACAGGGAAGCAACCGGGGTGAATTCAGCAGTGAATTCCACTTTTTCGTTGTAGACCTTATCACCCATAGTTTGTATGCCTAGCTGTATGTTTTTGTGTCCATGATCGAAGATTGTAAGGGACATTTTGTAAACGACATGTTACATATATATCTTTTGTTGATAAGTGTAGACACAAATTCAGGTTAATTTTTGTTTACAGGTTCATTTGGATTTGAGTTCAGGACATTGATTTTTCCATCAGAAAATTATTATCTACCTGACATTTGTCAGGTTTATTCGGTACCTGTCCATGTTTATAGTTTGGATTAATTTTCCATTTGGATACCATATTATTTTCATAAAATGCTTAGTGGAACAATGGAAACAGTCTTTTTATGTGTTTACTTAATATTTCAGATCAATTTATTTTTGTAAATGATTCATTAAAATTAGTGATCTTTTTTCTTGTTGGACTAACTAATTTTTTTGCGATTATTGTCATAGACATTCTGGATTATAAAGCTGTGATACCTGAAGACTGTCGGTATATCAGCACATTTAAGAACTTTTGTACATGAGGACGTGAAAGATTAGAATTCATTCAGAAACCACTGGAATTCCTACTGAACACTATAATTCGTACTTGTGATAAGACTATTAAGACTATTTGGAATTTAATCGTAATACTTTAAGTTTCTTATAATGTTTCACTTTTATTCAAGTGGAATAGATTGTTTGCTGAATGTAGCGAAACTTGTTGGTTTTCGTTTTTTCTTCTTTCTGTTACTTAGTTTAAAATCATTGAGTCGTAACATATGATTTCGAAATGGTTTGGAGCTGCTATTGGCATATTAAAGTAGTCCTAATGGTTGAGTGGTATAGGTCTCCAAACAATATTATTTGTCTGTGCATATGAATGTATGTTAACGCCGTTCTGAAGCACTGATCATTTGATTCAACTTCTCTTCCGCATGTTCCGGAATCTCATCACCGCGTTTAGAAACCATCACTTATATGCACTGATGAATATAAGTATATCAAAAGTGATATCATTACAGTTTTGAATGGTAAACAGAGACATCTTTGCACATTCAATAATACACTCGCAAGCGCATATAGCGGTTGTAAATATATTAATTTGTCAAACGCGTTTGAAAAAAACTTTGTTATTAAAAGAAATATTTTGTGTCAATATATGAAATCAGCTCGTGAATACAAACCTCATGGTGATATATAAAGATCGTGTTGAAATGTACACTATTTACATTATTTACCATAAATGAACTACTTAAAATCAAAACCAAGATAAACCAACTTGAGGCAGTAGAATAAGACAGGTGTGTAAAGATATATAAAACTAAATTTGTAAATATGCATAAAAATATATATTAGGATTTGAAAATAATAATAACATGTATGCCTAAACGTGGCAAAGTTTGAATTATGTATTTTCAAGATTATATTGTATTATTAATTTGAATATTGCGGATTTTAACACTAGTCCAAAGAACGACCAGTTTCGAGATGGATACGAAAGATAATCGTTGAGATGCAACTTTCGTTGATAAAACTTGTATATAATTATATAATAAAATGTAACAATGTTTGATTTTCGCTGCACTGAAGTTTCCATTATTTATTTCCCATTTTAAAACCACATGTATTATCACTATGATGATTTCAATATAATTTGTTGAGGTTATCATATAGTAGAGATCAAAGCTATTGTCAGAACTAATTTTTTTGTTCCTTGTTTCATCTGTTGTGTGTGGTAAAATTCTAAACATGCTGATAGCCCTTGAATTATAATTCTCGACAATATTCATAATCTATACTTCATATTGGGGAATCTGCGTTATAACTGAGTCAGCAATATATAACACTACATAAATTAATGGTGGATCAGTTATTGATTGATGGTGGATCAGTTATTGATTGGTTGTTATTATGACCCAGACCTCGACAAACCGTATGTTGTTTTTTTTTTTATTGATTTCATGTTGGGCTGCATAACTTGGGACAACTTTACGCGACCTTTAATATGGATAAAACAAATTATATTTACACAGTAATCGACATCACTCGAAAATATCAGATGAAGGATGGTATCTCTGAAATGGATTCGTTTCCACACTGGTAAATGGAACGAGGGAAGTTGTATAAGAGTATTCTTCGCTAGTAATATAAAGTGTACATATATAATCTTTTCTTTACATGGTAAGGGTTCGAGGTGGCCTAATCTGAAAGATTGTCAAACTTTTGAATCTGCAAAGCAAGCAAATACTGAGTTTCTTTCTTCAAGTATTCTTGTTTTGAGAGGTTTCATCCTGTCTGGACGTTGCTTGACCACATGTTTTGAATTTACAATTTCAACATCACAGAAACATTTGTTTGTCCTTGTAGAAACATCTGGAAATAAGTGCTCGTTTTCAATCAATAACTGTTTGAGTTCGTTTCTTTCATGCTCTTGCAGATGTGAAAGTTTCTGATCTAGATCGCTCATAATTTCTGAATTCTGAAGTGTCACTCCAATATCTGTAGAATTTGATCATACTCCTTCACTTAAATCTTCATCCTGCGGGCCAGGTAAAACTAAGTTCATCGTATATTTAATCTGGCTAACTCTTTCAATATACTGGTACTCCTATAATTTATTTAGATTCCAGAAGCACTAATGTTATAATATAACGCACACATTTTTTCGTAGCTTTCTAAGGACCGTAACATCTAATCTGAAGAAAATTAAGAAGAATGGGCAAGAGACAGAACTCCATTTATCAGACTCAAATGTTCTGTCCATTGTAGTTCTGTCAAAATATAATTTCAATTTTGACTTGAATTCTTGAATGATAAATTAAAGCACAATAGGCTGGAAACTTCCAGACTTGAGATTTGACCCTATTGAACAGATTTAGGAAGGCGAAATTTAGTAAAACAAAATTCAAAGTTTTAACTAATGTTTAGATTTTAAATTCCTTAAAGGAATTGCATCTGTAAACATTGTTACCGCACACACACACACACACACACACACACACACACAATTGTCAACAGGTTTTGGTTATCTGACTTCGTCTTAGGTAAGGTACCAACACAATCCACCATAATTATACGAAATGGTTCGCCAAATGCAGAAATAGGTTGTAGATGAGCCTTAGGTGTTTTCTGATTGGGTTTTCCTACCATTTAACACAATGGACAAGATCTGCAGTATTTAGCAACATCACTTTTAAATTTTGCCCCATTGAAGAAATTCAAGTTCTAGTGATAAGTCATATTAATCCATAAATGGTAATCCAAAGGAGTTTTATTGACCAGATTAAGTATTTTCTGTCTGTAAAGTTTTGGAACGACAATTTAATAGTTTTCTGTTCAATTATCACCAGTAGGTACCTTGAGAGATCTCAATTGTCTCATACAAATTCCATTTTTAATGAAATAGTAGACAAGAACTTCAGAGGCTTCAGTTTCAGTAATGGCATTTGAAACAAACACGAGATCTCAGGCTCTTTGTTCCTGTTCACGACAAGTGATTATCTTTTATCACCCCGATTAGATGAAAGAGACTGAGTATTTAAAGTCATATGATCAATGCTTTCTGACTGATCCAACAAGGAGTGAAAGTGTCCTCATCAAAAGTATAACCAATACACGTGTAAGCTAAATTAATAGATTCCTCATCAACATTATTCCTAAGAGCTTTCTGTGCCATATCTCTGGTATCTGTACAAGCTGGGAATAAATCAGGGAGTTCTTTTTCAATTGGATCGACGTTCTGATCAAACCAAGGCTTTTCAGTTAAAATTGGATTAACCATAATCTTGTATCCAGCTAAATTGTTGCCTAGTAATAAATGAATGCCATCTACGTGTAAAACAGAGACTGTTCCAACTATAGCGGTTCCTGATACAAAGTCTGATGACAAATTTACACTATGTAGATGAATAGGCCTCACTCTATTCCATGAATAAAAAACACTCATTAGAAGAAGACTTCTTCGAAAACGGCAATGTACCTGACAATAAAAGACTCTGAGAAGCTCCCCTGTCTGTTAAAAGTTTAATATGGATGGATTTGGCTGAATCAACCAATGTGATATTGCACACATTGTTATAAATGGTTTATAATTCTCCATGATAAAACCAGACTGGTGTTTATTAGACCCAATAATGTATTGCTTTCACGTCATGATTGTGACGTTTATCTCTTACAAAAAGAGCATTTGGAATAGGCTTGACTTGATTCTGATGCCTATTGTTCAATTTATAGCACTCAGACATAACGGGCTCTTTCTTGCAGCATTATACTTAGGAAGGGACAATGATCTAGAATCAATCTTATCAGAGGCTGTAGTTTTAGAAGTTGTGCTTGTTTGCGTTTTCGAAGGGCTTGTGTTTGGCTGAAATACTTTTGTGCCACAAAACGGCTGAGTAGAATTTCTTTTTTGTTTTTTTTTACAAAAGGAACTTTTTGAGTTAAAGAGAACTCATCAGCAGCAGGGGAACAACATTTTTGCAAGGTTTTGATCTTGTACTAATCAAGATAAGTCTTGATGTTACTATGGACACAGTTCTTAAACTCTTCAAGTAATACATGTTTTTTGAGACTTTCTTGATAGTTTTCAACTTTCTTGGCTAAGCAACATCTATCAAATAACTGCTCATATTCACAAGATAATTCGACATGAGTTTGTCCAGGTTTATTTGTACAGTTTCTGATTTTTTGCCGATAATCTTCAGGGACTAACTCATAACCCCTTAAGATGTATTATTTCACCGCATCCTAGTCACCACTTTGGTAAACTGACAACGAATGTTAACTATCACTAGACTTACCAGTGAGTACACATTGCAATAATTCAGTCAAATGCTCCCGATTTAAAATTTTCAACAACCTTTTCAAAATGAGTAAAATATTTGTATGCTTCTTTCTCTGAACGGGGACACTATTCTAATGTTTTTTGCAAAATCAAAACTAAAATTATGCATTTCAATTGCTAGCTCTATTTGTTTCTTTCATTATACATTGATATTCTCTCTCTCTCTCTCTCTCTCTCTCTCTCTCTCTCTCTCTCTCTCTCACTTTTCGTCGGTTTGTGTCTGTCTATTTTCTCACTTTGCAATTGTTTTCTTTTTGTAAATTTATTTGTTTTGCTTTCCTTTTATCCTGAAGCTGGAGCTTTCTTAACTCCAATTCCATTTTGTATTTTAATATATAGACTAACTGATCAAAACCAAAGCACTTTTATCCAAAACATTCTTTTTTTTTTTTTAACAAATACTGAACTAAAATGATTTATATTTCTTGTTTAGATTAGGAAGCTTTTTCGCTTCAGAAAGATCGTATTTTCTGGCCAGTTGAAATAATTAATCTTTTTTGAAAAAGTTTAATTGTTCCTATGTTGATATTAATGACATTTTAGAAACTAGCTTCTCGATCTCACTTGAGAATTTTTTAAACTAGGAGAATTAAAATTTACCACACCCCCAGACTGTTTTAGGAAATATTTTAGCAAAAACTCAAATATCCCGATGAACCCCCAATTATCGGTTACGTGCTTTCGCTCTAATAAGCAGGATCACATAACACCTGAAAACGAACGTTTTAAGACTCTTCACAAATAATTTTTTCCCTGACAAATAGATTGTAAAAATGGGAAAAAACCCAGTTTTAAGAACCAAATCCGACATTAATGCAAGAATATTCCACGAATTAAATTACAAAAGTCCTGTAATGAAATGTTCTAATAGATCAAAGTTTGAGTCATGTTGGAGAACCCAAGATGAAAGACGATGACGTATGATTAAGTCTGTTTAGTGCTCAACAATTCCTTGTAAAACACAATATTTAACACTCCAGTATTGGAAATATATAATACAAGTTTGATAACCTCTTTAAGTCCAAGAATTTTATATGAGCAAAACAAAATATTTCTAGAGATACGATTTAATCCTTTAAAAATTCATGTCAATGTAATTTTTTCGCGCTGACTTTTAAATCATCATGGTAAGACAAACGGTTGAAAAAAGACTGGACAAATTGTTTGTAAAGCAAAATTCTCTACTAGGACTTGCTAAAGGAGGTTTGATGTCGAAGATGCATATTCTCTGCGTATGCAGTTAGACCAATATATGTCGTTGATGTTTCTTCTGTTTTCATAGATCCCTTTGCTGATCTTTGTGATTAGTGAGTTGCGTCTGTCATCGTTTCTTGTATTTTCCAATTTTCATAACCTATTTGGAGAGACAAGTAAATACCCTTTTGCTGGCATTGGTGATTTTTGTTTTGCTGACTTTTTATTTTCTTCTATCTTGTATAAAGATGACGATGAAGAATTTCCTTTCTGCTTCATGACATCTCCACACACCATCTGTAACGTAATTCCACTCTCATTGATTAATTTTCAAGCAAGCAGTTCGGTATCGACTTGAATAAGCAATTGCTGTTGTCGGAACTAAATAAAACAAATATAATTTCTTGACGAAAGGAATTTCGTCCCAGATATAAGCATATTCTGTCTAAAATCACTCTGTAGCATATATTCTATTCGTACGTTCTTGAGGAACAAATACGTTTCAGGCAACTGTACTTGTCAGTTTATTTAAACCTTGTTTTTCTTCCCGTTTTATCCTTTCTGTACCCGTACGTTAACACATTAAAATCGCCATTAAGACTATATAGAAAATGGGGTTCATAGGGACTTCCTTTTTAATGTATAATATTCGGGTCGAGTAATATCAACGACTTTTAAAATTGTACTAACAGCTGCCTCGCTAAGTGCTCAGCATTAAGAGGTTAGTGTTTGAACTAGTCGGACTGTTGTCAGAATAATGTAACTGGGTGGACTATCGTGCTAAATGTCTGCGAGATGATGCCCCAGTGCCAGACATTACTATAAACTGCTACACTGCAAACAACGCTGTGGCATGACTTTTGGGGAAAATATTTCCTAAAACAGTGTTTTCTTAAATTTGAATTCCTCATGTTTTTAAAAAAATTCTCAAGTGAGATCGACAATCTTTGTTTCTAAAATGTCATCAAACAAGCGATCTCTCGCATCGGAGATGGACGCTCAAACCACTTAGGTCACCGGAACGGTCAATTTTAAAGAAAGACAATGAGATTAATCAGTATCTATCAAATACGGAATATCACACAACAAAGAAACTTTGGAAGATTTAAAAATATATCGCCAGTGCTGATGATGTCACATATATATCTGAGCCCCTCCCCACAAAGAAAGAAAAGTAGAAAGAAAGAAACAACGTAAAGTGGCTATATCCAACAAGTAACAAATTGAAATTATAGCAGGAATTTAAAACATACTTGTAAAGAAAATTTAGATATTTAAAGCACAGTTAAGCTGTCAAAAGCAGCTCATATGAATAGACTAATATATGCCTAAATTTCAAGCTAATTCAAAAATAGTATAATAATATTTACTAATAATAAGAAAGATCTCCACTTCTATATTTGTACAAGTTTTCTTCTTAAAATAAATGGCTGCGACTCTCTTTATTCAGACTAGAAAGTTGAATGAGATACATTAATCCAGTGTACTATATTTCCTTAGAAATGTTTTTTTTTTATTACACACCGGGGACTGTTTAGGTCTTTCGGCACATAACAGAGCTATTTATATCTATGGATCTTTCCATGCTTTTCAAATTTTATCTACTTTATCTGTTGTTCTTTTATTTAAAACAACAATGGAAATAATTATTTTAACCAATTGATGCAAATGGATAGCAGTATATTGATGAGCAGTATCTTGATGAGATCTGAAAAAAAGAAGAAAAAAATCAGAATCGTAGGGTGTAAATATATACACCAGGAACTAGCAGAAAATGTGTTTATGAACTGTCATGTCTGGAACTTTCTATAATGTTTTCCATCACGAGAGTACTTAAGTAGGTAGAGAGATAAATAGGTAACTAGGTAGGGAAGAAAATATTTGGGATTCAGTTTTTTCTTTCAGATTTTCGTAAACAGTATACTGTTCACTCATGTAATAATTGACACATTGCCTTTACAATTTAAATGAGTGTATTTGATATTTAAAATCTAAACATATACACCGAAAATGCGACACAAATCTCTTGACATGCGTGTATTCTGATTGCTACTAGTAGAAAATGTTCAGATTTGCTTATAGATCAACTTCTTGGCGTGTTTAATAGTGTATGAGTGATATTAATGTGTGTGTTTGTGTGTGATTTGGATTCTTAACGTAACTTTAGCAATTTTTCTGTCATATCACTAAGATGTATGCAGTGTGGCAGTTTAAAGTGATGCTTAGCACTGGGGCATCATGCCGCAGACGTGTAACATGATGTCCCACCCAGCAATATTATCCTGACACAACGCCGACTAGTCCTAACACTAACCTCTTAATGAATGCTGAGCACCAGCGAGACAGCTGTTAGTACCATTTTTGTAAGTCTGGTATGACTCAGCCGGGGATAGATACCGCAGGTACCAGTGCTCAGACGAGTTATTTGGTACAAGTTATAAGTATGATGTCACCCTAGGTGATGAATCTGATTCCAGCCTGCTAGCAGAGTCATTTGGCCAGAACATAAATCCCAGTATTCTGGATATTTGATACCAGAGACTGTCAACACCTCCAGCCTCTGTTTGTTTATCATCCCAGGGCTAACTGAGCTTGGGCTTCTTCTTGACTTCTGATAAGGCACACATGTTTAATTAATTGTAATCTATTGTCTGTAACCATTTCTAAAACAAGAGCAGAGTGCTAGAATCAATCAATCAATCCTTAATTTATGGGCTTGGTACTGTAAGGAACACTGGAATTGTTTGTATCTAGTTTTTGTGAAAGATTGTAGCTTGATTTTAGATAAAGTTTTAGGACCCTTACTTGGTGTTTGTGTGACCTTTGGAACACGAATGTAACATTACTGTTCTACAACTTTTGGCAGGAAAATAAGCAGAGCCAGACATGGTTACCGATATAATGGTATCTTTTGCATAACAAAATAATGCTCAAAAGAACCTTGTGAGAGTTAGTCTCCGTTGTCAGGTTATACGTTCTAAATGTTTCCGTTTCAATTTTTTTAAAATTATATTTATTTGATTGTGAAACAATGAAACCACTTGAAAAAGGTAGGATATGACAGAGAATTACAGCCAATAACTTCCTCCAAGTATGCCATAATGTCAATAAGAGACCACACACTGAGTGTCCAATTCTACAGCATACATGTACTTTATGCTTAGCAGAAATGATCTCAACCTGCAACATTTTTACCTCCATTGCATTTACCTATGTTACTAAACACATACATGTTTGTTGTCAGGCGTGCTAAAAGTGCAGATGCAGATAATTTAAGAAACATTGTTTTATGTATCGATTGGTGTTAAATTTATTGACTAGTTCAAACAAACATATTAATTATAACAACATATTCGTATCCAGAACCTTGACAATGCCCGTAATAAGTTGATGTTTTCAAGGGCTATTTTGCTTTTGTTAGGCAAATACGTCAGTTAAAGGTGGGTCTAAAATAATATGTTCTTTGTAAAGAGTTATTATTGAAAAGCAGCAATATGAGAAGTGTACAAAGCGGTCTTCCAAAGAAATATGACTTTTACATCTAGACTATCGGTACATTAGCACATTCGAAACGTTGGCACATCAGCACATTCAGTATTTGAATTCATTCGGAACATCGCTGGAATTTTTTTTTCTCCAGAATACTCTATTCTTCTGGACTTGTGAAAGAACTATTAGGACTATTTAGGAATTAATTCAAAGTACTGTAATTTTTTTTATATACATGTTTCACTTGTATTCAAGGGAAATAAATGATGCATTGAATTTTACAAAACAGCTTAGTTTTCGCTCTTTTCTGTTACTTAGTCTAAGACTTAAGAGTCATAACGCAAACCAAAAATACCATTGAATCGGAGAAGTTAGCACTAACTATCATATCCCACTCAAAAGTCCTCTCCAAACCACCCGACACTAAGCGATTCAATGAGCATTGCTAGTAGTAGTGACAGTGTAGTCCGATGTATTAACCCCTCACG
>JAQISU010000303.1:7020000-7127500 GCA_029339505.1 Unio delphinus
GTTTAAAAATCTACTTGCAAACACAATTTATTTTCCCGTGTTTTCAGTAGATCTGTTTAGCTTATCTGAGAAAGATATGAACTAATTCTGTCTGCAGATATTTACAAAGTCGATATATAAGTTTCGAAGAAAAGGGAAGTAAATCTTTTCGATTGCATTTTCGTAAATTTCCTTTATTGTTCTAGTGGTCATCCCGTTGTTCGTTATTCACTATCACCAGCTTTTTGTGTATCAGAGTGATCAGTCTTCTGCACAAATGTGGACGTTGTTATTGTAATGTCATGCTTAAATTTTATTTGAATTATTTTGTACTTACCAAAGCTTATGCTTTGCTATTATAAATGTTGGTTACTTTTTTTTGGTTACATAGATTAGATAGTGTTATTTTAATATTTGTCATTATTTGTCTTTGCAATGATACGGAATTATTACAAACATGTGATTCAATCAAAGCCATTTACCGGTGGGAATGGTAAACAAGCCCCTTTGTGAAATGATGAATCCATTCAATTATTACAACATTGATTATATCCATTTTCGTGAAGATACGATCATTTACATCATGAACTATTTTTCATTTAATATCAACAGCCTCAATTTCGAGAAATATAACAAAATGCTGGCAGTGTAACTTACATGCAAGAAAAGGCAGCATTTTGGAATATGACTTACACCGGATTAGACTTTGAATCAATTTTCAGTTTTGTACTCGTGTTATTACATTCTGATGGCTTTCTCTGAGTATCCCTACTTTGAGATATCGTTACATGCCATATTTAGTTGTTGGTTTTTACTGCTGTAAGTATTTAACGGAATTATATATTTTTCGCGTTAATTAGCTAAATACAATGGGAAATTGCGCATATTAATGTTTAAATGCTTACTTTCTTATTTTTGGGACGTGCAAAAATGTATACATAAATATAAAAACTTCTGACACAGTATTGGAAAATCAGGAAGCATGTCAAAATACTTCTATCTCTCAACATCCTACCCATCTTTACTGTTATAAGCTATAAGTAAATAAGAAACGTGTTACATATTTAAATCACAGCCCTCTACCCAACAAAACAGACTAATACAGACGAATACAGACAAGGTGAAAACAAGAGTATCTTACTATATACTCAAACGGAGTCAGTAATGTCCTAAAATACAATGGACCCTTAGAAGACAAAATTATAATTTTTCTTCTTACATTATTGATTATTACAAATATTCAACACCAGTTTTGAAAATGGGATAATATTGCCTACACTGTGTGGATTCAGTGTGATACTCCTTTAACTTGTTGGATCCTAATGTTACATTTTTATGCATCTAGCGGACACTATTAGAAATCACCAAAAGTCTGTCATTAGGTGAAGTTAAGATGCATCTACGTGAGAAAAATGTATCAGGAGCAATTCGACTTTGCAGGCGGTAGCTATTCTATCTGTAATGAAGTGTATCGTTTCTTTTCAAAATACTATTATCAATCGTTAGTAGAAATACTATATTAGAGGCAAACTAAGTAAACAATGCTAAGGAAAATAAGACATTTACATAACTCCAATTGTAGCAGTAATGCATTATATAGTTCAAACTTTTCTTCTCCAAACATTTCAACGTGTGAGACTGAACTTTTTCATCCTAGAAAATAGCTTGAGAAAATGGTAATATAGAATCGTGGTACTGCTGAATGTATGTCATGACATCTTTATAAAAGTTTAAAGTCAGTTTATTATGCAGTGCACAGACATGTGCATGAACATCAAGTGTTGCACCAGTAGAATAATGATCTGCTCTGGAAATGGAACAACTTATCAATTATTTCTATCTGATACGTCCCGATCCGTATATCTAAATAAGAAATATTGTTATCGACATCTACTTTGGTAATCAATTGTTTTGTTTGTGTATTTTTTTATTTGATTTTTACAGGGAAGCAAAAATTAAGAAGTGATCTTGATGTTACGAAAGCATGCGTTAGGGTGGGGTGGTGTCACTAATTTTTGTTCAGACACATTTTTTAAATATATTATATATACAGACGGTAAGGCAGAACCACAACACACATACACACACACAATCTGCGCCAGTTTGAAGACAATCAATACTAATTTTTGTTATGATCACTTTTACATTAAACTTTAAGAAGTATCAAAAGCATATGGAATTTAAATGTTAGACGAACAAGTGAACGAAATGTGCTGCATTCGGAAATGTGTTCATTTCATTCCCCATTGCAGATGTGCCGTGCATGTGCTTGACTGTACTGGAAAACTTCAAATAAATTAATCTTAAACACTCTGTGTGAACATTTTATGCTGTGGTCCAATCAGAAAATTATAAGACAAACTTGTAAAAGTAATTTATTGTTACAGGTGTTACAGATATGAGAATGAAAACAATTTTACAACAGATGATAAAACAGATATTTCTAATGAGTATAAAGTGCAATATTTATTTCATTTAGTGAAACAACACCATTAAATATACACACACACTATTCAGACCAAATTATAACTAAGTATACTAATAGTCTCAGAGTACCTGTATACCAGTAATTTGCAGACAATTGTCTGTTGCGCAAAAGTAAGTTTAAGCATTTGGACGATACAATGAAGATCTTTTTGAATTTGCTGACATAATTAGTTTGATTTGCAAATATGTTCTTCTACATTACTTAAAAAATGCGCAAACTAGCAAAACTGGCACTATTACCAATTTTTGATCATCAAGATTTCTTGGACAAAGACAGTTTGTCAACCGTTTATTCGGATTTCCAACACCGAAGTGTTACATACTGTTTTTCTACGATGAACTGTAGATAAGTACGAAACAAACTTCAACATACACCATCGTCTTCCATCTTGGAATTACCAGCAGGAATATAAATTGAATCTATTAGAAAAATTCATTACTAGCACTTTTGTAAGTTAATTCGTGGTAATTCTTGGAATAGTTCTGGATATGATTCTTAACACTGAAAGTTTTTATTCCATTTGTACAATCTTTATCCAGGGAAATAAAATAATTTTGAAATTTTAATAAGCTTGTTGTTTTCACGTTTTCTGTGTTACTGTTATTTAGAGCTTAAACACGTATCAACACGGTTGCGTTTGCTTTGTACAAGTCCTGCCCGCCATCAAGTTTATTTAAACCTGTTTAATGAGAAGTTAGTTGTCTGTGATTATTTATTAGTATGTATACGTTTTTGTGTGTGCCTGGAATTAGTACTTATTCTTCATGAATATTTCTAATGAATCATATGTGTATATGCTGTTTAATTTGCCTATTCATTGAACATTACAGGAATAATGCTGCGAGCTGTTCGTCTGAAAAATTTTGTGAAGTTCCGCGATGACTGCAACCTTTCTTTCCGGGACGATGGTGATGGTGCATATTTCTTTGTCGGTCAGAATGGTAGCGGGAAATCTAGCGTTTTGGAAGCTATAAGACGATGCCTAAGTCGAGATTCAAATGCGTCCTTCTCACGAATGCCAGATGAATCCAGACGTTCATACATCATATGTGAATACGATATACCCGATCGATCGTTATTCGTCGGTTGTAAGAAAATGTTTACGTCATTTTTATACATACCAGACACAACCTCGACTTACAAGTATGCCAAAATTGTTTTACTGGTGGACACAAATGAGGTGTTTATCGAATTCATTAAACGGGAGAATGCTGATCATGATATGAAACACTACATATGTAGCTTTCAGGATGAGAAAGAACAGAACATAAGAAAAGAAATATGTAATTGCCTTCCGTCATGTACAAAAAGTGACCGTGACAGCAGTAATAACAGCATTACTAGTTTACTAGATTATTTGAAAGAGCTACTTGATGCGAAGAGAGAACATACAGGAACAGGAGAGACTGCAGACGAAAAATCGGAAGTGGACGAATTTCTCAAAACACTTGAAAAAAGTCTTGTTTTTACCTTTAGTCTCAGATCTTTGGGGCCTTTACAATGGTCAAAAAATGAACGGATAGTAAAATCTAAACGAAAAGAAAACTATATGATTGCAAGGGAGAAATGTGAAGTCATTAATTATTTCTTGTCCAACGAGAACTCAAATAAATATGATAGTGAAAAGGAAGGCAAAATATTCAGAATGCTGACTGATGAAGCGAACTATTCTTTTTACCTTAAAGAAGATGGTTTAGTCGCTGTAAAACTAGACGGCGAAGATGTTGAGGTTTTGAAATTGTCAGAGGGCATTTTGGAGGCGAAATATTTGTCTCTGCTTCTTGCAAGTAAAGCGTTTTTCACAGTCCTTTTAGAGGAACCTGATAGAGGAATGCATCCACAGATGATTCAGATGATTCGAGATATTGTATTACCTCAGATTAAAGACAAGACCATAATCATTGTATCTCACAATCCTATATTAATTTCCTCTTGGTCTATACCCAGAACATATAAATTCTACAAAGAGCGAGACGGAGACAAATGGATAAGCAGGATGGTTCCTGTTGGAAGAGTAGCCCAAAACGGTAAGAATAAAATACCTCGCCTCTTGGCCAGTGAGGATTATGTTAGTATGATATTTGCAAAGAACGTCATCTTTGTGGAAGGTCAGTCTGACTTTTACTTTGTCAAAGCCCTTGTAGCCCACATTTTGAACCCAATAAATGACGAGTCCTCTAAGAGGGTGCTAACTTTAGCCTTATCTCAAGAAAAGCCAAGCACTCAGCAATTTTCTAGTTTTGACATGGGCATTGAAACCAGGTCAAAGGAATACAGTGAGGATAAATTGCCACATATCCGCACTTTCCTGGCATCCTTGCATGTGGTAAAGCTGAGTGGAGAAAAGAGTAAACAAAAATGGAAAAAAGTAAGCAAAGAACTTGGGCTTTCAGGGTTGTTCCTTTTAGACAGGGATGCGGTTGTGGAAGTCGAAATAGTAGACACTTGCACCCGGGTTGCTGAGCTAGTCAAAAGTGACATTGATAAGCTTGTAACAATGGAATTTAAGTCCAAGCAAGGAAAACGTGAAGTAAAATCTCAAAACGCCCAACAGATTCCCAAATCTCAAAATACGCAAGAGAATCCAGATTCGGAGACTGAAGTAATGACAAATGATTGTCAGCAAACTCTAACTGAAGTGGTGGAACCCGAGCAAGGAAAACAGAAGACAAATACAGTTCAAGGTAGGCAAGGTAATCTAGATTTGGCAAAGCTGAAAACTGATGTCACTGAAGCTATGATATACAATTTCTGCTACCAGAAAAATACCGCAAATGAGGGGACAAAGGATTTAAAAGAAAGATTAAAAGATGCAAAGGAAAAGATGAAAAAGGTGATTGAAAAAATTGTAAGTCGCAGCGATTCTTGGAATGATGTCGAAACTATATTGAATGAAGATGACAAATATCTCGAATACTTCCGTTTAATGTATGAATATCTCTTGGACAATACATCTGACAAAATACCTATATCGACAATTCTGAGTAAATCCAAGGTGGAAAAAGACTTTGTGTCTGATTCTCTAAAGAATAGTTTTGTGAAATTTGTTGCGAAGAATAAATGGAAAAAAGCAAGAAAATGTTTAGAAAAAGAGCGCGTATTCGTGTGGAGCAGCGGTAACCTTGAAGATGCCTTCATTGACCTAGTAATCAACTTTGAGTGTGCTGATGTGCACACAAGACACGCGGAGATGTTAAGAAGACATATGTCATTTGCTCGACTTGGTATTGATTTGAATCTGACAAAGCTATCGACTAGAAAGCAAATCAAAATTTTTACGGACGAAAAGGTTTCAGATGAAAACATAAGCGAAAGCATTGCTTATGCTTTGAGACTCTGCGAAAGAAAATCAGATCTCACGCTATTCATACGATTCTTGGTGTGTGAACGATGGGATTAAAGAGAAATATCCAAAGACAACATTGACAATCAATCACGTCCTGAATGACACACAAATGTACTTTATTTATGGTTAAACATTGAATATCTTTTATTCTTCCATGTCTTATATCGTCATGGTTGCGTAATGGTTATTTTCTGAGACAAAATGATATTTCACAATTTTTGTGAATCTCTGTAGATAGTAAGAGCTTCACATTTATGTTTTACATCGTAAATGAAATAATATAATAAAACCGATAGTTTTAGATACACGATTTTTAATACGCAAGAGCTACTTGGAATGAAGAGAGATGCATTTGAAACTGACTTTCAGCAATTTCTAACTGAAGTGGTAAAACCCGAGCAAGGAAAATAGAAGATAAATACAGATCAAGGTTTGCAAGGAAACTCCGATTTGGCAAAGCTTAAAACTGTCACTGAAGCTATGACAAACAATTTCTGCAACCAGAAAAAAACCGTAAATGAAGGAACAAAAGAAGAAGACATGGAAAGTAAATTTTTAGAAACTGCAAGGGAAGAGGTAAAAAAAAGTGATTAAAGAAATAGTAAGTACCATCGATTCGGATATTGAAGCATTGAATAAAGATGTTCGAACCGAATACCTTGAATACTTCCGTTTCGTATATAAAGATCTCTTGGAGAAAAAGTCTGACAAAATACCTAAATCGACAATTCAGTTTCAACCCAAGAGTGTTGTTGGCGTTGTCTCGCATAGCGTAAATTCGAGCTTTAAGGACTTTGTTAAGAAAAATGAATGGTTAGAAGCATGTGACTGTTTAGGAAAAGAAGGTGTATTCGTGTGGAGAAGCGGTAATCTTGAAGATGCTTTCATTGACCTAGTGATAAACTTTGAGTGGGCTGATGAGAGCACAAAATACGTGGAGCTGTTAAGAAGAAATATGTCATTTGCTCAACTTGGTATTCGTTTGAATCTGACAAAACTATCGACTAGAAAGCAAATCAAACATTTTATGGACGACATGGTTTCAGATGAAAAGATAAGCGAAAGCACTGTTTCGGCTTTTAACCTCTGCGGTAAAACATCAGATATCACACAATTTATACGATTTTTGGTGCGTGCACAGACAGTCGGGTTAAGCAGTAATATCGAAAAATAATATCGGCAATCAATCATTTCAACAATGACACATATGTACTGTATTTATGATAAAACATTGAATATCTTTAATTTAAACGCTTTAAACAGGTATCAAATATATTCTCCTTTCTTCTAAACACTTATTAATTTTAATAGATAGAACGACTATAAGTTTAATTGATACATTACAAATACGGAAGCATATGCAACATACACGTAAAACATTCTAATTAAAATCTCGTCGCGTGCAATAGAAAAAAACCCCGTTTATTAACTGTTAATGGCATACAAGGCAAATAAGTGATCATCCTTTTATTTCATAGTTTGAAGGGCTATCCCAAAGTGTACTGAAGATACCTATAGAACATTAACGCCCTCAAAAAAGTCAACAAACAATATGAAGTTAATTTACAAATATAAAGTACATAATTGGATTTATCACAATATTTAAAATAACTGCATCTAAAAGCACTTAAGGTAACAAAAATAATCAATAAAATGAATATTTGATAACCGTATGAGACTAAAAATAATATACAAACTTATGTCTAAAATTTCTAGTTCATGAAATATGCCATTAAATATTGTAACATATAGGTATGTATTGGCACATAGTCTTATTAAGGGCAGATATCGTGAAGTTACTAATGATGTATACTCATATTTGTCATATTTGCATAGTTGCAAGAAATATTTTTATTTTGTGAAACCCAGTGACAATACACTATATATATATATATATATATATATATATATATATATATATATGTACATGTACATACATGTAATAATATATAAATATATTATATTAAATATATTACATAATCGGATAATAATAATATGTTTTGGGAAATAAAAATATAAGTTTTTGAAAATACAATTGATACATTCTGAAAATACCGTTACTACACCCTTTGATCACTTAAACGATTTTGCAATGCAAAATCTGTCTGCAAATACATAACCATTTTTGGACCCCGTTGCTACGTCTTCGTATTGGCATTCTATTTCCACCAACACAGCCTCGGACTCGTTCGTGCTAATTATTTGATCTTCATTAGTCATTGAGCAGAGTTTGTTAATCATACTGAGACTTCTTACTGCAGCTGTAAAAAGTTCTGAATACACAGGTATTGAGCCGTAACGAAAATATGGTGACAGAATCACAAGCAACACCTGTTACAATCGAAATAGCCTCGACAATAACTCAGTTTGGTGTGTCTATAATAGTTACTGTGGTTGCCATTCCCGCCACATTCAGACTATAAATTGCATCGGTGACAGGACCTAAACGGTTGTATTCGATGAAATGCGCGGTTCTCTTGGTGACTTCATCACGCAGCTGTTGGTCCACTTCGATTTTTTCCACGCCGGTAACATTGAGGGTCCAGTAAAGTTCTGTTATTATTAATGTGATCGCATTGGATAATTACTCAACAGGCCGACCATTTTCAGATGCGTCACGCACAAGCAACCACACTTTTAACCAATTGGTCTTTTCTATTTGTTTATCTGTCATACAGTCATGTAAAATATCTACTTCGAGCATATATACATGTCGGGCGAATGTGTGTTCTTGGAGCCTGGTATTACGCTATTGGATAATGTATAAAACGATCGTTCTCGTCTTTGCCCAAACACTGTTTCACGAAAATGTGCGCCATTCTTAAATCAGAGTCGTGAATTAGTTCTTCCTGGCTGAGTTAATGTCGGTGCAACATAACCAATAAGGAATGCAACCGGGGTGGATTCAGCAGTGAATCCACGTTCTTGTTGTAGAGGTTATCTCCGATTGTTTTTATGCTTAGCTGTAGGTACAGTCAGCAGCCAGGCATTCTCACATACGGATTCTTATATAAATGAATACTTTATATTTATATTATACATTTATATATATATATATATATATATATATATATATATATATATATATATATATATATATATATATATATATATATATATATATATATATATATATATATCTTTATTCTAATTCATTGCTTAATTTAGCGAAACTTGTTGGTTTTCGTTTTTTTCTTCTTTCTGTTACTTAGCTTGAAACCATTGAGTCGTAACATATGATTTCAAAATGGTTTAGAGTTTTTATTGGCATATTAGAGTAGTCGTAATGCTTGATTGATATTTGGCGTTAAACAAGATTATATGTCTGTGCATATGAGTGTATGTTAACGCCATTCTGAAGCACTGATCATTTCATCCAACTTTTCGGCATGTTCCGGAATCTCACCACCGCGTTTAGAAAGCATCACTTATATGCACTGATGAATATAAGTATATAAAAAAGTGACATCATTACAGTTTTGAATGGTAGACAGAGACATCTTTGGATATTCAATACTATACTCGCAAGCGCATATATCGGTTGTAAATATATTAATCTATCAAACGCGTTTGAAAGAATGTTGTTATTTTATAAATATTTTGTGTCAATATATGAAATCAGCTCGTGAATACAAACCTCATGGTGATTTATAAAGATCGTGTTAAAATGTACACTAATTACATTATTTACCATAAATGAACTAATTAAAATCAAAATCAAACTAAACAAACCGGAGGCAGTAGAATAAGACAAGCGAATAAAGATTTATAAAACTAAATTTGTAAATATGTATAAAAATATATATTAGGATTTGAAAATAATGTCTAACATGTATGCTAAAAAGTAGCAATGCTTGAAGTATTTTTTTGTTGAAGATCACATTGTATTATTAATTTGTGTATTGCGGACTAATTAACAACCAGTTTCGAGATGGGTACAAAAGATTATCGTTCACATGCATGCAACTTTCGTTTAAAAAACGTGTATATAATTTACAATAAAATGTGACGATTTTGATTTTCGCTGCACTTAATTTTCAATTTTGTATTTCCTTTTCCTATGTGTTGCCGTACCTAGGCATTTTAAAATCACTTGTATTATCACTATGACGATTTCAATATAATGTATTGCGGTTGTCATATAGTAGAGATCAAAGTTATTGTCAAAACTAATTTTTTTAGTTCTTTGTTTAATCTTTTGTGTGTGTTAAAATTCTATGCATGCTGATAGTCCTTGAATTATAATTCTCTATATTATTTATAAGCTATACTTCATATTGAGGAATATGCGTTATAACTGAGTCAACAACATAGAACATTGCATATATTAATGGTGGATCAGTTATTGATTGGTTGTTTTCATAACACAGACACCGACAAATTGTCTGGTGGTTTGTATTGATTTACTGTTGGGCTGCATTACTTGGGACCATATATGCGACCAATAACATTGATAAAACAAGATATGTACACAGTAATCGACAGCACTCGAACATATCAGACGAAGGATGGTAACTCTGAAATGGATTCGTTTCCACACTGGTAAATGGAACGATGGCAGTTGTATAACATTATTCTTCGCTAGTAATATAAAGTGTACATATATAATCTTTTATTTACACGCTAAGAGTTCGCGGTGGCCCAATCCGTTATCTCTTCAAACAAATGAGTCTGACTTTTTACGTTCGAATCTTACTCGCGAAAATTTGTATTTGTTCTTTAATAATCGACGCTTTCAAGTTAGGTTGAGTTGTACATGAAATATAATAGTCATTTCTGGCGAATCCAAGCTATATATTTCGGATATAATTACTTTACACGTAGACTGGTTTGAAAGAACACCTGTGTTTACTAGGAAGTGTTTTTGTACTTAGGGGCTCATTTGGGATTGCAAATTAAAACTACAATAACATTCACTGACAGAACACGTGTGTTGACGGTAATAAATTATGTGCAACAACTTAAGATATCAGCGTTCTTATCACTCTCAATGAGATAATGACCACAACCACACTTCACGAATATTATATTAGAGACTAAAACTATGATGCACACACATAATATTCAAACCTTCACCTATTGACACGTAATATATTTGGAAAGGCTTCATGAACGTAGCTAATGCTGGAGTTCAATTGTCAGCAGCGATGGCGTTCTTTTAGCGTTACAGTAGAGATTAAATCACTATTGTGCTTAAATGCATCATACCAATATGTCAAAGAGTGCAAATGATTTTTAAATCATTAATCTAGTTAGTAATCATGCTGGAGCAAGCACGGTAGAACTTTAGTAAAACGGTAAGAAGATGCTTTAAACGTCATTGTATGATATCCTAGAAAACAGGTTGTAGTCTATGATGTTAAGCGTGTCGCCAATGGACAAACCCTGCGACGACGATATTAAAGTGACGAGTGTTGAGAGTGAAATTGAATGGCCGGTGAATATATCACTTGGCTAATGAGTTAGAAAATAATTTTGTTCGAAAATATTAAAACAATTGCATCCACATCCAATTTTAATGAGGTATATAATTTAATATACAAGATCGCACAACTCAATCGAGAGGAGAATCCGAAACCTTTTCAAATTGTAATAGCTGAGATACAAATTCACTCCAAGACATTTTGATACTGGTGGATATAAACGCACAAAGTCTGGCTTTGACTTTGACTTTAGAATATATGGGTTAACTTGTTCACGGTCCACTATATATCCTTGAAATGTTAAACTAGCACGGCAGAATTCACTTGTGGATTAATTAATTGTCGATTTTGCAACGGCATGTCTGTCACAGAATTTCCGATTTCTTGCTAAATGTTATTTTCTATATGTCGTTGTAGATGATGACATCATCGATCTAAGCTTCACAATTATCTAGAGCAGAGGTGATCATATTCATATAACGTAAATACGTACTTGGTGACCCTTTTATCCCAAACGGCATTACTTTATATTGGTAAAATCCATTTGGAGTCACGAATGTCGAAATTACCTTTCCGTTAGTGGAATGTGACAAAATCCTATCAGAAGGTCAAATCTGGCGATATACTTGGCATTTTTAATCTTATCAATGTAGTCATCGATTTTTGAATATCACTTTTAATTTTTGCCCCATTGAAGTGATTCAAGATCTTGTGATAAGTGTTACTAATCCATAAATGGCAATCCAAAGGAGTTTCATGGGCCAGACTAAGTGTGTTCTGTCTGTAAGGTTTTGGTACTACAATTTAATAGTTCTCGGTCCACGTATCACCAGTAAGTACCTCGAGAGATTTCCATTGTCTCATACAATTTCCATTTTAAATGAAATAACAGACAAGTACTTCAGATGCTTCAGTTTCAGTAATGGCATTTGAAACAAACATGAGATCTCAGGATCTTTGTTCCTGTTCGACGACAATTGATTATCTTTTTTCAACCCGATTAGAATAAAGAGAATGAGTAGTTATAGTCACGTGATCAATGCCTTCTGACTGATCCAAACAAGGATTGAAAGTGTCCTTATCAAAAGCCTGACCAATACACGTGTCAGCTAAATTAATATTTTCCTCATCAACATTATTCTTCAGAGCTTTCTTTGCCATAGCGCTGGTATCTGCACAAGCTGGGAATAAATCATGGATCGACGTTTTGATCCAAACAATGTTTTTCCAGTTACATTTGGATTAACCACAATCTTGGCTCCATCTATATCTTTGCCTAGTACCAAATGAATGCCATATACGGGTAAAACAGAGACTTTTCCATTTGTAGCGGGTCCTGATATTAAGTCTAATGACAAATGTACACTATGGAGAGGGACAGAGCCGCACACTACGCCCTGAATAAGTACACTCATTTGAAGAAGACTGCTCAGAAAACGGCAAAAATACCTGACAATAAAAGATTCAGAGAAGCTCCCGTGTCTGTTAAAAGTTTAATACGGATTGATTTGGCTGAATCATCCCTTCGATTTACATGGTTCATAATTCTCCATAAGACAATCAAACGGATGTATATTAGACTTAAACATGTATTGCTTTCACTTCATAATTGTGACATTTACATCTTAGAAAAAAGAGTATTTGGAATAGGTTTGTCTTGAATCTGATGCCTATTGTTCAATTTGTAGCACTCAGAAATAACGGGCCCTTTCTTCCCGCATTAGGTACACGTAGGAAAAGACAGCGATCTAGAATCAAGCTTATCAGAGGCTGTATGTTTCAAAGTTGTCCTAGTTTGAGTTTTCGAAGGGCCTGAATTATGCTAAAATACGTTAGTGCCATAAGTCTGTTGAGTATAATGTTTTTTTTTAACAAAAGGAACTTGATGAGTTTTAGAGTACTCATCAGCGGCAGGAGCAGAATTTTCCAAAGTGTCGATCTTGTGATCGTCATAATAAGTATGAATGTTACTATGGACACAATTCTTAAACTCATTAAGTAATACAAGTTGTTTGAGACTGTCATAATCGTGTTAAACTTTCTTGGCTAAGCACCATCTATCAAATAACTGTTCTTTTTTCTCTAGCAAATTCGACATGAGTTTGTCCAGCATTTGTTTTTTAGCAGTGAGTAAACATTGCAATAATTCAGTCCAATGCTCCCCATTTCAAATTTGCAGCCACCTTTTCAAAACGAGTAAAATATTTGTCTACTTATATCTCTGAAAAGAGATACTAATCTAACCTTCTTTGCAAGATCAAACTTTAAATTTGGCATTGAAGTATGAATGTGCTTTTTAATTGCCAGCTCTATTTCTTTCATTCTACATTGATTTGTTTTCTCTCTCTCTCTTCCTTCTCACTTTGCATCCGTATATGTCTCTCTTGTTTCTCACTTTGAATTTGCTTTCACTTCATAATTGTGACATTTACATCTTAGAAATAAGAGTATTTGGAATAGGTCTGTCTTGAATCTGATGCCTATTGTTCAATGTGTAGCACTCAGAAATAACCGGCCCTTTCTTCCCGCATTAGGTACACGTCGGACGAGACAGTGATCTAGAATCAAGCTTATCAGAGGCTGTATGTTTTGAAGTTGTCCTAGTTTGAGTTTTCGAAGGGCCTGTATTAGGCTAAATTACGTTTGTGCCGTAAGACTGTTGAGTATAATTTTATTTTAACAAAAGGAACTTGATGAGTTTTAGAGTACTCATCAGCGGCAGGAGCAGAATTTTCCAAAGTTTCGATCTTGTGATCGTCATAATAAGTATGAATGTTACTATGGACACAGTTCGTAAACTCTTCAATTAATACAAGTTGTTTGAGATTTTCTTAATAGTTTTCAACTTTCTTGGCTAAACACCATCTATCAAATAACTGTTCTTTTTTTCTCTAGCAAATTCGATATGAGTTTGTCCAGCTTTTTTTTTTACCAGTGAGTAAACATTGCAATAATTCAGTCCAATGCTCCCCATTTCAAATTTGCAGCCACCTTTTCAAAACGAGTAAAATATTTGTCTACTTGTTTCTCTGAAAAGAGACACTAATATAACCTTCTTTGGAAGATCAAACATTAAATTTGGCATTGAAGTATGAATGTGCTTTTTAATTGCCTGCTCTATTTCTTTCATTCTACATTGATTTGTTTTCTCTCTCTCTCTTCCTTCTCACTTTGCATCCGTATATGTCTCTCTTGTTTCTCACTTTGAATTTGCTTTACGTGTAACTGCATTTGTCTTTCTTTATTTTCCTGATCTCACTGCAATTGCATTTGTTTTCCTTGTAACTTCATTTGTCTTTCTTTTTCTTCCTTATCTAACTTCATTTGCATTTGTTTTTCTTGTAAATGCATTTTTCGTTCTTTTTCTTTCTTATCTCAATGCAATTGCATTTGTTTTTCTTTTAACTTCATTTGTTTTTCTTTATGTTCTTTATCTTACTGCATTTGTATTTGTTTTTCTTGTAACTGCATTTTTCTTTCTATTTCTTCCTTATCTCACTGCATTTGCGTTTGTTTTTCTTGAAACTTTATTTGTCTTTCTTGTAACTTCATTTGTCTATCTTGTAACTTCATTTGTTTTTCTTATAACTTCATTTGTTTTTCTTGTAACTTCATTTGTCTTTCTTATAACTTCATTTGTTTTTCTTGTAACTTCATTTGTCTTTCTTGTAACTTCTTTCTTTTTTATTTTCTTCTGAAGCTCGAGCGTCCTTAACTCTGATTCCATTTTGTATTTTAATTTTTAAAAATACTTTTAGATGAGAGTCTGATATAGACTTACTAATCGAAACCAAAGCACTTTTATCCAAAACATTCTTTCTACCAAATACTAAACCAAAATGTTTCTTATTTCTTGCTTCAATAAGGAAGCTTTCGCTTTGGAAACGTCGTTGTTTCTGGCCAGTTGAATTAATTCACCTCTTTCGAAATAGTATATTTGTTCATGGTTTGCATTTAGTGACATTTTAGAAAAATCTTGTCGATCTTACTTGAGAATATTTAAAAAAAAACATGGAGAATTCAAATTTAAAGAAAACCAGGAAATATTTTAGCCCCAAAATTTAATATCCCGAATGAGTTCCAATTCATTGTTACGTGTTTAGGCTGTAATAAACAGAGAAACATAACACGTGAAAAAAACTTTTTAAAAAGTTTCACAAATAATTTTTTCCCTGTAAAAGGATCGTAAAAGTAGAAAAAAACTTAGTTTTAAGAATCAAATCAGAAATTAATCCAAGAATATTCCACGAATTAAATTACAAAAGTCCTTGATGAAATGTTCTAATAGATCCAAGTTCGAATCCTGTTGAAGAATCTAAGATGAAAGACGATGACGTTTGATGAAATATGTTTAATGCTCAACTATTCATTGTATAAACACAATATTTAACACTCCAGTGTTGGAAATGAAAATAACAGTTTGATAAACTGTCCAAGAATTTTATATGAACAAATCAAAGTATTTCCAGAGATAACAGATAATACTTTAACATCCAATTGAACTGGCTACCACAAAGTAAATGACTAAACGTAATTTGTAAAAGCCCAAGACTAGCTATATTTACTAAACAAAGATTATATCATATTCTAATACGCGGCTTCGAGAAGGTCCCCAAATTGCGAAATCGCTGAAAGAAGATGGAAGGAGTCGCGTGATCGTTTATATCACGTATTCCTAACATGGCCCTGGCAAGAACCAATCATTTTAATTTAAGAATAATAAGTGTTCTACTTCCTAATTCAATAGTCTACTCTTGACCTTGACAACAATCAATAATGTTTTGAATGTAAAAAAAAACAACCCTGGCAGACACTAGTTTTGCTTCAAGGTCAGATCTATGCCAACATTACATGTTTACCAAAACATAATTAATGTCAACCTTGTTTCTGAAAGAAACATCATCTCTAGTGAATAAGTTTCCATTATTTTACCATAAGATGAAATTAGAAATAAAAAGATTTTCAAACTTACAAACAATCACTTAAATTAAAATGAATACATTTTAAATCAGATATCCGTAACATGAGGCTTAAATTATTACTTTTTTGCATGCTCCACAATAGTCCCATATTTAGGACATAATTCCGCTCCGTCTATTTTGAACCTTAACATAACTATTGATGAAACAATAAATGCCGTCTTTCCGATCAGTGGGAATTTCATCCTAACGTGTATGTGGACATTTCAGATTAGTCAAGGTAGAGTTAACGTCCAACTGTAAATTCTAATAGCTGATCTACTTTTTGGTTCAAAGTATTTATTTCCCAAGCTGACTTTATGTTTTGACACATTCATATCAATGTAATGTTTTGCCGCTAACATTTAAATCATCATGGCAAGACGAATGATTAAAAAAGACTGGACAAAGTGTTTGTAAAGCAAACATGACCACTAGGACTTGGTACAGGAAGTTGGATGTCGAAGACGCATATTCTCTGCGTATTCAGTTAGATCAATACATGTCGTTAATGTTTCTTCTGTTTTCATAGATCCCTTTGCTGACATTTGTGATTAGTGAGTTCCGTCTGTCATCGTTTATTGTATTTTCCAATTTGTATAACCTATTTGGAGAGACAAGTAAATACCCTTTTTGCTGGCATTGGTGATTTTTGTTTTGCTGACTTTTTAGTTTCTTTTATCTTGGATAAAGATGACGATGAAGAATTTCCTTTCTGCTTCATGACATCTCCACACACCATCTGTAACGGAATTCCACCTTAATTGATTAATTTTCAAGCAAGCACTTCGGTATCGAATTGAATAAGCAATTGCTGTTGTCGGAACTAAATAAACCAAATATAATTTCTTGACAAAAGGAAGTTCGTGCCAGATATAAGCATATTATGTCTAAAATCATTCTGTAGCATATATTCTATTCGTACGTTCTTGAGGAACATATCCTTCTCTGGCAACTGTAATTGTTAGTTTATTTAAACCTTGTTTATCTTCCCGCTTTAACCGTTCTGTACCCGTCTGTTAACAAATCAAAATCGGCTTTAAGGCTATATAGGAAAATGGGGTTCATAGGGACTTCTTTTTTAATGTATAATATCCGGGTCGAGCAATGTCAACGACTTTTAAAAATTGTCCTAACAGCTGCCTCGCTAAGTGCTCAGCATTAAGAGGTTAGTGTTAGGACTAGTCGGTCTGGTGTCAGAATAATGTAACTGGGTGGACTATCGTTCTAAATATCTGCGAGATGATGCCCCAGTGACGGACATTACTATAAACTGCCACACTGCACACAACTCTGTGACATGATTTTTGGCGAAAATATTTCCTAAAACAGTGTTTTCTTAAATTTGAATTCCCCATGTTTTTAAAACATTTCTCAAGTCAGATCGACAATCTTGTTTCTAAAATGTCATCAAACAAGCGACCTCTCGCATCGGAAATGGACGCTCAACTCACTTAGGTCATCGGAACTGTTAATTTTAAAGAAAGACAATGAGATTAATCAGTATATATCAAATACGGAATATCACACAACAAAGAAACTTTGGAAGATTTAAAAATATATCACCAGTGCTGATGATGTCACATATATATCTGAGCCCTTCCCCACTAAGAATGACAAGTAGAAAGAAAGAAACAACGTAAAGTGGATATATCCGACAAGAAACAAATTGAAATTATAGCAGGAATTTAAAACATACTTGTAAAGAAAATTTAGATATTTTACAAAGCACAGTGAAGCTCTCTCAGAAGCAACTCATATGAATAGACTAACGTATGTCTAAATTTCTAGTTAATTTAAATATATTATGATAATATTTACTCATATTAAGAAAGATCTACACTTTTATATTTGTAAAAGTTTTCTTCTTAAAACAATTGGCTGCGACTCTCTGTATTCAGACTAGAAACTTAAATGAGATACTTTAGTCCAGTGACTGTTTAGCTCTTTCGGCACATAACAGAGCTATTTATATCTATGGATATTTCCATGCTTTTCAAATCTTATCTACTTTATCTGTTGTTCTTTTATTTAAAGCAACAATTGAAATAGATATTTTAACCAATTGGTGAAGTCAATAATACATTAACCGCTTTTATTCAGGGTTTTATTCAGATGGATAGCAGTATCTTGATGAAATCTGAAATAAAAGAAGAAAACAATTAAGAATCGTAGAGTTTAAATATATACACCAGGAACTAGTAGAAAATGAGTTTATGAAGTGTAATGTCTGGAACCTTCTATAATGTTTTCCATCACGAGAGTACTTAAGTAGGAAGAGAGATAAATATGTAACTAGGTAGGGAAGAAAATATTTGGGATTCATTTTTTCTCTTTGAGATTTTAGTAAGCAGTATATTGTTCACTCATGTAATGATTGACACATTGCTTTAACAATTTAAATGAGTGGCTTTGATTTTTAAAATCTACACATTTGCAACAAAAATGCCACACAAAACTCTTGACGTGCGTATATTCAGATTAATATAAGTGAAAACTGTTCTGATTTGCTTATAAATCAACTTCATGAAGTTTTAAATAGTGTGTGAGTGATATTAATGTGTGTGTTTGTGTGTGATTTGGATTCTTAACGTAACTTTAGCAATTTTTCTGTCATATCGGTACGATGACTGCAGTGTGGCAGTTTAAAGTGATGCTTAGCACTGGGGAATCAAGACGCAGACATGTAGCACGATGTCCTATCCAGCAACATTATCTTGCCACAAAGCCGACTAGTCTTAACACTAACATCTTAATGAATGCTGCGCGCTAAGCGAGGCAGCTGTTAGTACCATATTTGTAAGTCTGGTATGACTCAGCCAGGGATCGAACCCACCACCTTCTGCATCCGATATTAAAGGTAGACCTGAATGCTATATTCTACTTTCAACAATCTTATTTTAATCGACATTTCAAGTACATTGTGAAGAGAGTACATGCATTCATTCACTGGATTGGAAGATATGACCCTTTTAATATCACCAAAATGCGACTTCTACGGAAACAACCGAGCGCATTTATGTAAACAACCCCATACGCACGCGTGAGCTTGTGACGTCACAAGAGGAACCTGCAGTTGGCTAGCAGCACGGTTACTCGTTGTGACAATGAGAGCGAACATGAACAAGAATTGGAACATTCTTCCTCTTCGTTTGATTAAGGTAACTGACAACCAACAACAAATTCCAAAATATAAATCCATTTTTAGTACACCACCAACCAGCCTAAATAAGGCCAAAAGAAATGGCAAAATGAATGACAAAAAAACATAACAAACACCAAACCACTCAGGAAGAAACGAAACAAACCAACCAACCGGACAAACAACAACAAAACAACAACAATGAATATTTATATATTCATAGTCTTTGATCTAATTATTTTGAACAACTTAAATTAAAACAATTGGAGAAAAACCCGTCAGCATCAATATATCTTCAATAAATACAATGGATTAGATATTACAAAAGCAAACCAAATCATCAAAATAGCAGATAAGTATGATTTTGTATGCCTTCAAGAACTACACCAGTTACCCCCCAAAAATAATATTAAACTAATAGAAGACAAATTAAATGTTCTCTATCCAACAGATATAAATTAAAAAGATAGATACTCAGGAGTTGGGATTATCATCCACAACAAACCAGTAAACTCAAATTGGAATATAAGAACCACCCAAAGACTTAAAATGGAGACTTTTACTTTTAAAATTTAATGACCTACACATCATAAATGTATATGCACCATCTACCAACAGTTTTAAACTAGAATTATACAACTACCTAAACAAATACCTTCAACCCTACATCATGGAAAACCTTTTAATGATAGGTGATTTTAACAACATTACTGACGAACGTGACAAAACAAACATAATAAACTTTATGGACAGAAGATTTCAAAATCACATGAATGCATTTGTCAAAACCAACAATCTCACCGACACTTATAGACATAAATACAAAATGAAACTAGAATACACACACACATTCAAGTATGGGAAATCTAGAATTGACAGGGAAATCCTTTAGCAAACATTGGACAAAATGATTTTAGAAAAACAAATTCAAGATATAACAGATATAGAACCAAATAGAGTAGAAACCACAGTACCTGATATAGACTGGGAGAATATATGGAGCCATTGCAAAGAAATAAAGGACCCAACCAAATATGGTAATATATACCTATATTTACACAATGCTAGACACAAGAAACTGCCTACCGCAGAAATATAATACACTACTTACCCAAATGTCTGCTATGCAACTCCACACAAGACAGCAAATATAATACTAGAATGCAAACATTTAGACAAAGTTCCATAGATGACAAAAACGTTTCTTTTACGTTTCTTTTTTTTGTTGTTGCATTTTTTATATTTGGTACATCTATTGTTTCATGTTATCGGCCATACAGGCAGTTCTCTGTCATACTCTAGATAACAAATATCGATCAATAATGAATCTATGATGCTAGCCTACGATACTTTATGTAAACATGCTACAACATAGTGCTGATATCTGAAACTTTAAAACTGGCATGTAGCGTGTAAATAAGTAAAATATTGATATTTTTCTTGTTCGTTTTTATTATTCTTGAGAAAAAAATGCGTTTTTTTACGTTTTTTATTTTACCTTTAACGTTTTTAACATCTATGAGACAAACCATGGGAAAAATTAATAACTCAAATAAAAAAACTCAAATAAAAAAATCATTAGGGCTATTTAACCCAGAAAATTTACTTTACACAGCTCAGATAAATGACAAAATACTCTACAGTGAAGTTATTAACTTTATTTATTCATCTATAAATGAAGGAAATAATGTAAAATGGAACGCGGATGCTGAGTAACTGGAAACCCCATAATGGCTAGTTCAACAACACCAATTTTAAAGAATCATATCAAAACAAACTTCAAATAAAACACATACAGAAAAACACGTATCTATCCGAACTGGATAGCATAAAAAGTTAGTTTTAAAAACACCAGTCAAATAACATGATATACTACAACAAAACAAATTTACAGTCAAACACATGTAGAAAACATAGGTTTAGTTTTAAAACATCAGTTTAGTAACACGACGTTTTCGTATACACATAAATAACATTAGACTGTTAGCAGATCTACAGCACAACTATAGTAGCAGGTTGCTCGCACGCGAACTAGACGAGGAATACACACGACATACCTTCCTTATCTATTAATGAAGTTTATTTCAGTTGCGGTAATATATCCACCGCTGCAGCTTCAAAGGAAAATATCAACTCAATAACCAAAGAAAACTAATATGACCGATGAAAGTAGAATGGCGGGGCGCAATGATGAGAAAGTCAATATTTGACATCTAAATAGAACTCACTTGCCACTCTCCTTCTCACAACCAATTAACAAACAACACTATGAATGACTTTTTTAATAACCATACTAATTAATACAATTGGTGGAAATCTCCCCTTACAATATATATTCTGTTAATAACTTTAACAGAGGAATACATGTTAGAAATTTTTAAAACATACTACAAAATCACTGGCTTTAATGAAGAGACGCTTCACGCTTGACAACGATACAACAATGTCGGGTTCCTCTTGTGACGTCACACTGCCTAAGATCACGGAAACTGCCGAATTTATACTTGTTTTACGGAGAAAATTCATGACATGTACATTTAAAATAATTATCTCGATATCCGTTGATCGCATAGGGTAGAAATTTTCAGATATTACATAAATCATGATATTTAATAATTTAGAGTTAAGTGATAAGGGGGTTTCAGGTCTACCTTTAAGGTGTGTAATCTATGTTAATTTGTGTTATTTATATTAACATTTGTGACTGATGTTGACATGTGATTAATATTTTACGCACTGCGTTGACATGACATGATAGATACCACAGGTACCAGTGCTCAGACGAGTTATTTGGTACTGTTCTACAACTTTTGGCCGGAAAACAAGCAGAGCCAGGCACGGTTACCGATGTAACGGTATTTTTTGCATAACAAAATAATGCTCAAAAGAACCTTGTGAGAGTTAGACTACGTCCAGGTTATACGGTCTCTGCTAAATGTTTCCGTTTCAATTTTTTAAAAATTATATTCATTTGATTGTGAAGCAAT
Source organism: Unio delphinus (assembly GCA_029339505.1). Classification (NCBI taxonomy): domain Eukaryota; kingdom Metazoa; phylum Mollusca; class Bivalvia; order Unionida; family Unionidae; genus Unio; species Unio delphinus. The sequence goes on from JAQISU010000303.1 coordinate 7,042,324, forward strand.
GAAACCACTTGAAAACGTAGGATATGACAGAATTACAGCCAATAACTTCCTCCAAGTCTGCCTTACTGTCAATAAGAGACCACACACACTGGCCAATTCTACATATACATGTACTTTATGCTCAGTAGCAGAAATGATCTCAACCTGGAACATTTTTACCTCCCTTTCATTTACTAAACACACGTACGTGTATGTTGTCAGGCGTGCTCAAAGTGCGGATGCAGATAATTTAAGAAACATAATTTTATGTATCTATTGGTGTTAAATTTAGTGACTAGTTCAAACAAACAAATTAATTATAACAATATATTCGTATCCAGAACCTTGACATTGCCCGTAATAAGTTTATGTTTTCAAGGGCTATTTTCCTTTTGTTAGGCAAATATGTCAGTCAAAGGTGAGTTTAAAATAATATATTCTTTGTAAAGAGTTATTATTAAAAAACAGCAATATGTGAAGTGTACAAAGAAATATGACGTTTATATCTAGACTATCGGCACATTAGCACATTCGAAACGTTGGCACATCAGTACATTCAGTATTTGAATTCATACGGAACACCGCTGAATTTTTTTCTCTCCAGAATACTCTATACTTCTGGACTTGTGAAAGAACTATTAGGACTATTTAGGAATTAATTAAAAGTACTGTAAGTGTTTTTTTTATTTTTTTTTATACATGTTTCACTTGTATTCAAGGGAAATAAATGATGCTTTGAATTTTACAAAACGGCTTAGTTTTCGCTTTTTTCTGTTACTTAGTCTAAGACCTATGAGTCGTAACGCAAACCAAAAACCACCATCAAATCGGAGAAGTTAGCACTAACTATCATATCCCACTCAAAAGTCCTCTCCATACCATCCGACACTAAGCAATTCATTGAGGATTACTAGCAGTAGTGACAGTGTAGTCCGGTGTATTAACCCCTCTCAAAAACTCGGTGTAGATACTGATGAACACAATGTTGGTCTGACTGATGTCACACGTTTATTAAAACGTGCAATTTTTCTGCATGCAGATCTTTCCGGAACACATCTGGGTATACTTTAGACACTTACCAGTATTTAGATAATATCAATATCTGGCGCGAAATTCAAAATGGCCACAGGACAGAGGGTTGAGCTATTCCACGTGAATTTACAAGTTGCCAAACATAGGATTTGATCCGAAAATAGTATCACATATCACCAAAATAACTCTTAAGCCGACGTAAGCTCAACAGTCTCTAGAACTACCGATAAATATATAAAATGTACACCGATGTATACAGACATGATTATCTGCAGATCGTTGCAGCTTTTAATGAATAGGCGATATCATCTTCTAAAATGTCAGTCAATATCATTGCAGGTGTGGAACTGATTTAATATCCCAGGATTGGTGGTGATAAACGGGATATTACAACCATAGCTATATTTGCATGTACACTCCAGTAGTTCCTCCAGCTGACCAGGCTTTCAATCTCAGAATATACGTTTATGTATAAATCATTCAGAAATGCCTCACTTTTGTAAAATATATGAAGTAGGGCTCTAGAAATGTATGAAATGTAGACTTTCTGAATGATGCTAAGAAAAGTAGTAGGCGGTCTATGAAATATATCTAGTTTAATGTCAGTGGTGATAGACTAATATGTAAAGGTATGTGTTAAAGATTATTATTATTTTGCTGTGATTAATAAAAAGTCTTACCATCGTAACGAATTTTGTGGTCTTTGACTTCTACTAACTGTGTTAGGTAGTCCACTTCGTCCGTAGTCAGTGGTTCCCCAAGTTTGCAGAGAGCTTCCCTCAAATTATCTACACTGATGGTACCACTTCCCTCTTCATCAAACATCTTAAAGGATTTCTGGAGCGTTTTAACGTCGATAGAACTGTCTTTTACCTCTATGAATAATGGCAGCACTTCCTCAAACGTTACACTGCCTTTAACTATAACAGAGAGGATATACATATCCTATCTTTTAAACAACTTTTAGAAACAATCCAGTTATTACTTGATATGTGAACTCGTACTAAAAGTAATCCAAGTTTTATTTGTTTGTTTTGTTTGTTATGGTTAACGCCATTTTTCAGCACAATATAGGCTATACATGGCGGCCAGTATTATTGGTGGAGGAAGAACCCGGAAAACCCCCAGAAAGAACCACCGACCCACGAGAAGCTACTGGCATACTTTCCCACATAACTACATTAGCTGAATCTTTGACTCCAACCCACGCAGACAGGTGAGATGGCAGTGATCCGTAACGGACAGCGCTTTAGACCACTCGGCCACTCGGGGCCCCTTAAAAGTACTCAAAGCAATACTGCAATATGTTTTAAATGTGCGTGTTTATGTACACAACCAACCACCCGTTAAGCTACTTCATATTATCAATAACCATTAATGTAGTGCAGAGAGAGAGAGAGAGAGAGAGAGAGAGAGAGAGAGAGAGAGAGAGAGAGAGAGAGAGAGAGAGAGAGAGAGAGAGTATGTACCCTTATCTAGAGCGTGACCAACAATGATAGTTTCCACTTCTTTCTCGGATGGATTCTTCCCAAAAGCACGGAAAATGCGACCAAGAAAGCTAACTGGAAGCTTTCCTGTTTCGTCTCCATCAAGGAGCTTCCATGCCTGCATGTATGCTAGGAATAGAGAACGTAAAATTTTTCAATCTTTATGTTTCTATCAACCGTTAGTCTTGCAAAAAATGAGTATCATTTACTGCGCACAAGAAAAATATTTACCCTGCAACTGACTCACGGCAAATGTGTGCCTTAGTTATATTCTGTTTTTATGTTGTTTTCTTTAAAAATTTAAATAAGTTGTATTAGCGAAAGGACTACACTTTTAAGAATCTTTACATTCTAACCAGTTTAGATATAAAATACTCATTAGGACAATGACTATCGCACAAAATGTCACGTAGCGAATGAACTTCAAGCCAAAGTCCATCGATGTATTCGGACTGGATACCCTCAACCTTACATAGAAAGTAAAAGTAATTGAAATGAAAATGAAATGAACGAATCGAGTTAAATGTTATTGCGATGCATGGACAGATTGTCTTGTAATTAAGACCGAGTGTAAATGTTATTGCCATAGAACATTGGATTATTATTGCCAGACCGAGCTGAATCGAGAAATTATTTTGTTATTGAGTCCGAGTTTAAATGTTATTGCCAGACCGCGATGCATCGAGTAATTATTTTGTTATTCAGTCCGAGTTTAAACGTTATCGCCATACCGTGATGAATCGAAAAATTGTTTCTTTTATTGAGTCTGGTGTAAATGTTTAACAGTTTAAAAAGGTGCAAAAACGATTTTACGTACTAACCTCAGTTAAGGAAAATATAAAGATTAATAGGTTATCCCGGGATGGAAACTCTTCCGAAGATTTAATCAAATACAAGTGACGAGAGAGAGAGAGAGAGAGAGAGAGAGAGAGAGAGAGAGAGAGAGAGAGAGAGAGAGAGAGAGAGAGAGAGAGAGTTAACTATATAGACAACTGATTAATCCATAACTTATGGGGCTGTTAGTTTTCACAATGCCTTGCAGCACTCTGGAAAGTCGCTCTTACCCTGCATTCGGTCATCCGGGATATTTTCCGTCTTAAAATGTAGAAAGAGCAAGAAAAAAATATGAGTGACAGCCTCAGCTATATAGATACATTCTTAAATTTACAAATTAAATGGCCAAGAAAAGAGATCCATCATGATTACAGAGAAGAAAAAAAAATCTAAATTGTTGAATATATATATGTATATATATGTATATGTATGTATATATATATATGTAGATATATGTATATATATATATATATATATATATATATATATATATATATATATATATATATATATATATATATATATATATATATATATAATATATATATGTGTGTGTGTGTATATATATACACACATATATCTATCTATCTATCTATCTATCTATCTATCTATCTATCTATCTATCTATCTATCTACCTACCTACCTACCTACATTCATACATACATACATATGTGATCTAAAAGGCAGAGCGGAAACAACAGCAACGACTGAACCACTGACGACCATACAATGACGACAAAACAAAGACAAGAAAAGCGAATTTAAAACTAGAGAAAATTGGAAACAGTTTAACGTAGAACGTTACTAAATCCATTCTTCCATGGGTCTCTGATTCTTCCTCACCATCTGCAACAACTTCCAAATCTAATTAGTTTGCGATCTTTGTGTGATTATTTGTGTAATAAAAAAGAAACTCACCATTATGTTTAGTATAGTTGTAACCAGCACAGTACTCATAAGGTATTAATATGTACGATATAGTTTTACGTCTTTCCTTTTTAGTGCCACATATTGCAGGTAAAACCTGAGTCACCAAAGTTTATCGTGGACGTAGACGTGAAAAAGTATTGCGAGTGACATGAAGAAAAATATTCTATATCCCATCTTACTGTTCTGCACACGACTGTCTTTTCTTTTTCAATACAATAACATACAGAAATTGTACCTGTATATTATTCTGTCTTACCCTAGCAGTATACTATCGAGCACTACGAGGGAGAAGAACTTTCCGGATGATCCTTTAACAATACTTACCTGCCAAACGGAACCTTTTAAATTTTAAATATGTTATGGCACAGGTAAATTATATTTTGAAACAAGCTACGCATGTATTTGGTTTTTGTCGGAAACGTAACGACTGCGTATAATTCCTCCGTTCTTTGGAAGCGTGCACGACGAATACGTTCTGCAGCGTAATTCAATACTCTCAATGGATAACAAATTGAAAATTTTAACGAGGGTAAATGAACGTGTGACGGAGCCCTCAGTATCATTCAATGGAGGAGATAATAGTGGGTACAAAAACCACATTATATCAGAGCTCTAAACTTCCTTCGTTGTTCAATTTGTTTATATATTTCTCTTTGATGTTGAATTGTCATCAGTCGCTGATATTTTAAGTGTTTTGATGTGCAGGGTATGCATCAACATCACAATATTTAAAAAATATACTTGACACCTATTATATGATATGAAAAGGTACCAATATATTTACGACTGTGTAAAATTGTAGCAAATAAAAGATAAGGTTGAGACAATCTTGCTGTGTAGTTCAAGCTACTGACTATTTTATTAAGGGGGAGGGGAAACCATAGTTCATTCCTTTAGTGTGTACATTAGGCAGGGACTGATTTACACGTAAATGACCTTCGTTTGATATCCTATGAAGAAATCACTTTAGCGTTATGGTAATGCACAATTCGGTACAGAAGGGTCTGGACGGTACTCTGATTGTAAAATGGCTTTAAATTATGGTAATAGTTATGTCCCATTTCTTTCAGTTTGGAATCATGCACCAGTGTGAAAGAATAACTCCTAATAAAAACAATTCGATACCTTTTTTGTCCACAGAGTTTCATTTGGTCTGCAGCATTATGGAATATATGTGTCGTGAAAATGAAAGACCACTGATACTTAGTGGCAATGTTAAATGGATTTTGAATAAAACTTGGAAAACTTAAAAATAAGATGATTTTCTTGACATACTATGTGCAAATAAAATGGATTCTGAGAACAATCTTTACATTAATTCCTACAAAAGATACGAAGGTATATATGACCATGAGCAGCATTTTATAATGAAGGCAATACCACAGTTCTCCATGTATTTTGTTAATAATGATAATGACATAACTTTATTCCTAAACAAAATGATGTTCCCCTAAACGAACAGTCTGTAGTATTCATATACTTTGCTCACACGTCGTTCTGTATTAGTTGAACTATCTATTGTACCACCATTCGTAATTCAGTTTTCTCAACATTTTAATTTAATAAATCTTGAATTTAAATCTCGAATTTTTAGGGTATCCTAATGGATTCAAGGTAAAAATATATGAAATCTAAGAGTTTGGTCTAATATTTTTCCTATATGTAGTCCATCGCTTAGATTAAACTGCATCCCTGTAGTTTGTTTTCTAATGTTTTCCCATATCTTTGCAAATGACTACACTGTCCACCAATCCCTACCCCATCCCAATTTATCCAGCGTCTAAATGTCATCCACAAAAATAGATAAATAACTAATTATTACAAACACGGAATAAATATCACTAAATCACCATTAAAACTTGCATAACTAATTGCATAAATAAATGTCAACTCTTTCCATATACGTGGCCTATTCGACATACCGTAGAATCGAATGAACACACACACACACACACACACACACACACACACACACACTTATATATATATATATATATATATATATATATATATATATATATATATATATATATATATATATATATATATATATATATATATAAATATATATATATTCACCGCCATTAAGCATTTTACACTATACTTCGTTTAACGTTCATGATTCAGCACATGATAGGCTATACATGGCGGCCAGTATAATTGGTGGAGGAAGAAACAGGGAGAACCCCTGAAAAAACCACCTACACGCAAGAAGCTACTGGCAAGCTTTCACATATATCTACATTGGTCGAGCCCGATACATGAATCTACGAAGAAAGAGGTGAAATGGCTGTTTTCCGTAACGGTGAGCGCTTTAGGAGAACAGGTTTACTGGAAGAAGACCATATAGCAACCCCGTTACTTCCCCTCGTGACATTTGCCACGTGCATTGTAGGCAAGGTCCAATAAATATGAAAAATGTAACGCTCGTTCAATCTTGATAATTACAATATAATAGCTCATTACTATATCAATACTGAGATCCATTGGGAGTAAAATACAATATTAAATTGGCTACTTTAGTTTATATAAATGCAATTTCTGTACAATATGTAGATTGTCCATGAACATTTAAATGACTGCTTTTTCCCCAAGTGTGTGAGTGTGTGTGTGTATATATATATATATATATATATATATATATATATATATATATATATATATATCGGAATGCGCTTTAGAATACTCGGTCACTCGGTCCCCCACCCCCATTGCCGGAGAGAGGAGAATCTGTTTATGCAATTTGCCACCATGTACGTTTACATACATATTATTTTAATTTTTTCCCTTCTTTCTAGATTTTAAATGCAAATAAATATTTATGTTTGTGAAAGAAGAACATGATAAAACCTGCTTGACTTGTTACTAAATAAATTTGGCAACATAACTTGCTAGCAGTGAAGATTATGTTTAGTCTTACTTAACAGTTGATCAACAAATGACCACTACCAGTACCGAAACATAGAAAAACCTTTATACCAAACGGACTGACCCTCACCTGTCGTTCCAGTCATGTGTTGAATATTGACTATTAAAAGAATATTTAAAGTCATTTCAAGATCAAGAATTTCGTGTCAAAACGGGATATTCACAAAACTGCATGTTTGTCCGATCATCAGTCCTTCATTCAATGTAGGGAAAACTATGTTTATCGTCTAAATCAATAGAAGACGGCTTCCCAGTCACAACACTGTATATAAGTAGATATCTAATGTTTGGTAGTTGTCCATGGAGAGAGGGCGGAGAGAGTAGGCTTAATCGTATATATGTTTTATTCATGTTGGAATCTGTGAGACCTACTGATATATTCAGTTAGGAAAATATTGTGTTGACTGTGCCTTGTTTTTGCATCTCTCTCTCTCTCTCTCTCTCTCTCTCTCTCTCTCTCTCTCTCTCTCTCTCTCTCTCTCTCATTAAAAAGTTTAAGAAAGAAATGGGTCAATATATATATATATATATATATATATATATATATATATATATATATATATATATATATATATATATATATATATATATATATATATATATAAAACTGTAAGAACTAATTGGTATAACATTATGTTTACCCAGTACACAAACTGACACTCAAAAAAGATTTTCATACAGAAGAGGTAATGAAATGCAGGGCAGAACAGAAACTATTTAAACTTACTTTACTTCAAATATCAGTACAAACTTGGGCATGTATGTTATTTTTCAATTTTTAAAATGTCATTTATAAATGTATTAATTGTTTTTCATTAGTTTTATATACATGTAGTTTTAACTCAAGCGGCTGTCCTTGCTGAGAGAGCAGAATTGGAGTCTATTACCACCCATGTGATGAATGTGTATGCTTGGTGCTATAATTACCGCCAACACTACAATCCCGGATGAATCATGACAGGGCAACCTCAGGCGACATCTGGTTCACGTGCTGGCTAATATACCGAGTAACATCTGTGCGGCAATTCTTTTAAAGTGTTTGATTCTGAACTATTGACAAAAATGCAAAAGTAGCGCATTACATTCAAAAAGCAACGGGTAAAAAATTATTGTATTCGTCCAAATGTTACCTGTCATAAAATAACGAGTTCTTTTAGGAAACTGAACAAGTCTGCGGTACAGAAATAAGGGTTCTGGCCAACCTAGACCAGCTAAGTTGGTCTCTAAGCCTTTTTTATTTTGACTTGGCGGATTGTGAGACCAGCCGTCTTCTGCATTAACACTATATGGTACATGTCCGCTTCGCAAAACCGCGTATGCACGATATTAATTAATAAATTTAATAAATACACTGACCTTTATACCCATCCGGTAAGTATAATCCCTCTTCTAATCATCCACTGCGTTAAATCCTTTAGAACACTCACTTTTTTTAAGTAGAAATCCATGTCAGAACAGAACACCTGTGTCAGAGGCGTAGCTGTGGGTGGGGTGGCGGGGGGGAGGGGGGCTACATATGTCTCCGGGCGCCAAGGTACAGGGGCGCCAAAATGAGGCTTACAACGTTACATTATAATAAGTAAACAAGGGTAATAAATCGGTCACAAGATCGCTGCAGCGGCTCAGTAGACGTGTCATCTGATACGTCTGCCATCCAGTGATGATGCTGCCTGCGAACCACTGCAGCCAGCCGAGATACGGATTCTGGGTACAACTGGTTCCGTCTGCACGTGTTGAGCGTTGATAAAAAACAGCATATGTGAGGCACGTGATATTGTGGCAGAAAACAAAGATAGGTTAAACTCTATTAAGGTAAATGTTTGCTGTATGTTGTGTACATAAAGTGTTTATTAAATTAGTAGTATTTGTTCTAGTATAAAGCTTTCCATAACTGCTGGGTAATGTCTGGTGTCGTGCTATGATAACAACATGGACACGGCAGTGCTTCTGTTCCGTGACCGGGTGGACTGACCGTCTCAGCGATCTTGCTCTTCTTAGCGTTGAAAGAGAAACATTGGAAAAAAAAACAGATTTTGATTGCGTTACTGACCAGTTTGCGACAGTGAAATCAAGAAAAATAAATCTTTTGTAGACTATGTAAACCAGTCTACGACAGTGACTGAATGGGTCATGTACTATAATTTCTATAAATTTGCTTCTTTAAATACAATGTTTTATTTAAATTTAAATTGTTTTCTTTATTAAATGTAATAGAAAAATGTGATTAAACGGGGAGGGGGCTGGGGCGCTAATTTTATAGTTCGTCCCCGGGCGCAAAATATCACAGCTACGCCTCTGACCTGTCTATTTATCGGCTGTTGACCTCAGATTTAAATTAGCGACGCATGCGTGTAAAGGAGCATCAACAGATGGAATCACACCACAATTAATACTTCCAGTTCAGTACCCACGACTGTAGTTCCAGTCTATTTTTAGAACATTTTTTCCTCTCTCATTTTGGTGGTGATAGAAGAGTTATATTGATGCATATTTGGTAGGGATTTAAAGGTAATTGTTCATTCTTGAGAATATGAGCAGAGAGAGTGGTTGTCAGTGTGTAATTTGGCGACAGTGCACATGGAGTAATAAGGCTTTGGTGATGATCCGGAAGTGAAATATGTGGTCTGTGTACATGCTGTTCTGTTTACAGTGCAGCAGCTCAAAAAAATGCCGATCAACCCTTGACAAGAATTTCACCGTGAAGTCATCTTTGGAGGTATTTTAGATTAACATATGATTTGTATTGATTGTCACACTGTGGAAAGGTCAGTACTGAGAAATATATGTAGAGAACATATAGTAAAATTAATTGTGGTCTATGTCCAGATGGCAAGAGTAACGCGATAAAACCGTCTAGCAACGCATATATTATTGGGAACTGACTAATGCTTGAGAGGGAGCTGTGTCGTTACGGCATATCAGAAATAGAGTGAATGATAAATAAATTGTATAAAGACCACACTGTATTCAGATGTGAAAATATGCTATACAATAAGAACAATAATAATATAAATTTATTATTATTAATATCGGCAGTATTTTCAGTCATATTTAATAACATTTACAATGGTATTGTGGTTAAGGTATTGTTTCCTATCGAGTGATATGTTTATTTAATATGTCAGCATCGCCAGAAACATTAACAATATACAAAACACCAGTGACCCGAATATATCTGGAGTAAACACTACTATATAAAAGCTAACGAACACTATGCGAGAGTACGACCAAAAACTGCAGTCTGAGGTAGAAAATAAGTTAAAGTTAGTAACGTTAGGTAGAGAAGAGAAATTTAGTTTAGTTACGGATATCTATAATTTTTTCATGAACCTAGTTTTTATTTAAATCAGTTGGACTAATGACATTTATTTTTAATTCTTTGATTCTATAGTTGGCAATGAATTAGATAGTTTGCAATTTCAGTTATAATTTAAGTGTCACAATAAGATCCTCGATCTCAATTTAGCTGTTAGTGTGTATAACAAATGTTTAATCAGCTAAGAGTCGTGCCGAAAGCAGACGTCCAGCCGTTTAGTTGGTTTAGTTTCTGTTTAATTAACATTCTCATGCACATTGTATTTTCTTCAAAAGACCTAGTATGTGATCACCACTTTATACCTTTTTTTTTGTTTTATGATTACAGATGTTCAGTTGTCCGCATTTTCTCTAAAATATCTGCTTCTTGCAGTTTCATACCAGCCTCTAATTTGTCCAGGAAATTTTGGTGCACATCTACTTATAATTCAAAGACTTTAAAAACTAGTTTTTTTAAAATGATGCACTGACATTTAATGTCACATAAGCAATTACACCAGTAGCTATCTTTTATGTATCTATTGCTTGTGTTGATTTTCGTCCAAGAGTACAAATTGCATGAGTCATTTTATAAACGACGTATTACATATCTAATGTTAATAATAATTGAAAGATTACATTCTAAAATAATTATTACTTGTAGGTAAACATGTTTATTTATATTTGTGTTCAAGACATTGATTTTCTCCTTGGAAATTCCTGGTTTGTCATAAACGTTAAGAGACGAACCTGACCTTGTTTACAACTTAGAACGTTCTGAACGTTAGACCTTTAGTTTCGGTTTTTGCATAGAGGTTCAATTTTATAGTTACATCTTTCCACGCTCGTTTTACTGGCTATTTAAAAAGACCTTGCATATCTTAGATATAGTTCAAAGAACTTTTAATTGCTTTTATTGTGGTGTATGATTGATGGGTCTTGTATGGGTTATGGGTTATAGAGGATACAGTTGGCCTTACTCCATATGTGCATCTTTCAAAAAGTGCTAGCTCCACTTCGTTATTTTCATTTGGTCATTTTCACTTGGTCATTTCCACTTACTGAACTTTGGAGGTAAATTGCATTAAAAAATACTAGTCTGGCAAAATTCGTTTTCCTTGTTTTAATACCTGCTAAGGATAGTGTACTTTAGACTAATTCAGACTGATTTTGTAAACACAAGGGAGCAGTCATTTTAGTAAGCTGTGTGCTTAGATCAAGTACAGTTTCCAGAAGTACACTATTAAAAAGAAATGTCAGCCACATTACATTAAAGTAGCATAGAGGTATGCCAACATTCTCTCCCCTAAGCCTGTTTTAAATGCAAACAACTTCACCCTACATAAGCCACTCTCTCAAAAGTACATTATAACTGGTGAGCGTCCCCTCAAGAGCTTGATGTCAGTCAGGTGTCATATGTTGATCCTTAGTCATAGCTACACAGTATAGCTTGAGTCCACAGGTGGCTGAGAAAAGTTCAGATGATTTGCCGACGTCCACGACAGGTGCGAGGATATCATAAATTTAGGCCTCTTTATGTCTAAAACAACTTCTTCAAAAACATCATGTAAGCAACTGCAGAATGTAGTACTGTGTTTTAAATAAACCTAATTAAATCTTTTGTTTCAATCAACATTTGTTTGTAATTAAAAGCTATCCTTTTGCTCGCTATATTCTTTATCTGCAAATAGTTATAGCATCTTTTGGATTGCACTGCACTTTACAAGGTCCAGTCATTGCCATTGTATACAGGAAAAGGGTTGTCATGTTGAAATTTGTACGGGCCGTGCTGCCATTCAGATTGGTATTGATCTTATCAGTTTCGAACAATACGTTTTGTACATGGTTTCCTATTTCATTACATTTAAACAAGTACCAACGTTGGTTTTGATAAATCAGTAAAAAGATTTATAACAAATATATCACCGTCCTTAAAATAATAAGCCATAGTTTGCCTGTGAGAATTCTTCATGGAACACGGAGGGATCGATCCTTTGAAAGGAGCTTGTACCATCGCCAAAGCGTGTTCCTTAGTGTACCGCCAAGGATTCATGCACGAAAATACATTGGCTGTCATAAGCCCTCAAACGTCAAACGTCAATACTCGGTCAAAGCCCTATGTTGGCTACATTACTTGTGTGACAAGGAAAACAAATGTATCCAGCACGCCCGCAAAGGTGGAGGCAACAAGACCATCATAACGTATTTGGTGGATGGCTGGGACTTAGAAAACCCTCAGATCATGTACGAGTTTAACGGATGTTTATTTCACGAATGTCCTATGTCATTCAAACCTGACTTAAAAAATCAGTTTTTTACCACGGACCATGGAAAACGTGTACCAGGCTAATTGTCAGCGGCGTTGTAAGTTAGAACAGCAAGGATACCAGGTGGTGGATATGTGGGAATACGAGTACGATCACAGTTTAAAAACCGATCCGGAGTTTAAAGGCATCGTGGAAAGGTACAAGTTGGTGGACCCACTGAACCCCCGATATAGTTTGTAGTAAGGACACACGAATGCCACCTGTTTGCTGTAAGAAGCGGACGATGAGAAAGGAGAAGAAATCAAATACTTGGCCGTGTGTTCGCTGTAGGTAAATATACGTGTGTGAATATCGTTAAATGTGGTCACTTTCCCGTAGGCACCCACAATTGATGACGGAACACATTGATCTGGAAAATATTCGACAATACGAGGGATTGATCAAGTGCAAAGTCTTGCCTCCCACAGACTTGTACCATCCATTCTTACCACACCATTGCCAGGGGAAACTGATGTTTCCTTTGTGTCGTATTTGTGCCGAAACGTGCAACCAAGACTGACCTTGTCAACACACCCAGAAATAACGCACCTTGACAGGAACGTGGGCTAGCGTGGAATTGTTTAAAGCTCTGGACATGGGATACCAACTGTTGGAAGTGTACGAAATTTACCACTTTCCCAAGACACAACAATACCACAAGAGCGACAAGACACAGAAAGGTATTTTCGCAGACTACGTAGATGCCTTTTTGAAACTAAAACAAGAAGCCATGGGCTATAATTCCTGGTGCCACACTCCCGAAGACCAAAATAAATTCAAAGAAAACTACAGGGAGCAGGAAGGCATCCCTTTAAACCACGTGGAGAAAAACGAAGGAAGGCGATCGTTTTCCAAAGTGATGTTAAAATGCTTGTGGGGTAAAATGGCACCACGACCGCCTGTACCCAAGACGGAGTATTTTTACAGAATCCATCTGCTATTTCAAGATAATTAACGATAAAACCAAATAAATGAAACATGTAGATATCCTTCGTGAGGACTTGATCTTAGTCAATTACGAAGAAAAACTAGACTTTGTAAACCTGACGAATTTAAAAATATTGGAAATGTCGCTTAAAATTGTACGAAGCTTTAGAACTATTAGGAGATCGCGTCCTGTACTTTGACACGGACAGTTGCATTTTCATCGATCGCCTCTGTCATCGTCACCATGACATCGAAGGAAACCATTTAGGAGCCTGGGCAGATGAACATGCCGACAACATGATTCTAAGTTTTGCAAGTGGCTGCTATCACTCAGTATAGAGGAACGACTTCCAAGAACTGAACCTCATTGCGAGGACAAACGCCGAGAAAGATGGATCACTCTACGAAGATGAAAAAAGCGAAATAACAAACATCATTGACCTCTTTCACCACCATACAATCACAGCAAAGCGCGTCTAATATGGAAAAGGATTCAGCAGACCACAGTGAGTATTTTAGCATCCAAATGACAGCGACTTCGAGAAAATGTAATACGACAACTTACACCACACTGTAAAATTTAAAGACTTTGCGTTTGACGTTCCAGACAAAGAATCAGTAGGTTTCATCACGAAATTTGACTCATTATTTGAGGAATTGAAACGTTAGTTTCAAGTCAAAGATCGAGGTCGTTTGAGCCTATCTTTGTATCACGACAGTCTGAACTCTTCTGTATGTCTCGGGTTGAGTACACCTGCAGAAATAACGTCTTCCAAACTAATGAGAAGTATTGAAGACGTGCAGACGATGAGAGAAAAATTTGACATCCCCGATGTAAAGGTGATCATTCATATGGCGTACGTTGCACATCCATGGGAAGACGACAATAACCGTCATTGAACTGTTTATCGATACGTTTACCTTGCACAATGGACATAACAGCAGGGTACTTAATGGGAATCATCTACGTTGGGACACAAGTGGTAGCTGACCAAATATTAAACAACATGTGTGACGGATATAGAGAGCAACATGAACGTTCTCCTATTTGATTGTTTGTTACTTGTTTTGGTTTAGTTTTTTTCCCTTAATAGGGATATTAATTGTCGTATGAAAAGTGTCATTCTTATATGAAACGCGTATGCGTTGAATATAAAATGAAGTTTTTTGAAGGCATAAACTTACATTTTTAAAAGTATTTTTTTTTCAAAACCAAGAAATAGATAACATGTGAATAGGTTTATTCCATTCCCAGACTTGAATGTATTAAATGGATAGTGCTTAGACTAAAGCACAGGCCAGAGATCCCATGTATATACTTTCATAAATGTTTTGCACCCATATCAAAGCATTTTCCTATATGTGGGTCTTTCTTTAGAACATTTCTGTCCTCTTTTCTGTGTGCTTGGATGTCTATTTGTTTGTTTCTTTATGTCTCCTTTGTCACTACAAGTACATTTTACCCTATAAATAGTTTTGACCCTATAAACACAATGATGTCACCAATGTTCAATTCCCTTCGAACTTCAGGTGGTATTCCCATGTTAAGTTACAGAGTTTACTGGATTTTTGCAAAGAAGAACGGTTACTGATTTAATCCGTTGTGACCGTTCCACAACGTGTAATGCCTGTAGGCATCTCAGTTTTGATTCTTGGATCGACGATTCGCAAGTCATCGACTATAAATGAAGTGACCATCATACCTTGCAACATAGCCTCAGTTAACGACTCCTTTACTAAGTTCTTCTCTGCAAGATACACAAAAGCAACCCATGTGGGTTTGCTGTGGAGAACGTGGTCCTCAAACGCAAATCGTCTTTTTCTGCAGGATCTTCGTGGTGTATTGTGTCATCGGTGCCGCTATTGCAAATTTCAGTTTGGAACAAGAAGACAAACAATTGTGAACAATATAATTGAGCAATTTCCTCTGTTACCTTATTCCCAATCATTCACTGAAATACTACTCTAACAGGAACAAATGGAATCTTGTCACCACGCCAAGAATAACCACAACATCAATACTCTTTTAGACATTCCTCTGACTTCGAGTGCCCCCATACAGCAACATAACTCTGGGATTATGAGCAACAATAACCAATTTTGCTTAACGTTAACCAGTGACAGTTTATGGAGGTGTTTACCAATAATACTTTGTGTTGTTTTTACATCCAAATTACCAAAAGCCATCCAATTGTATCACGAATCCCATGGGAAATGATTTACCTTACACAAATCAAACACGTCACTGAAACCTGAAACATTTTGCAGGTCAAAATCTTGCAAGAAGAAATGAATAAAATCGGGTTTTTCAGGTAACACAAAGTCAGCAAGCAATCCATTATTAAGAACATATGCTGTGAACATTTGGTGGAGACAATTTCTGAGGCAGCGTTTGGATAAGTGCTAAACATAGGCAAAAACGTGTTAAGATTTCGTGTCATAAGGTGGTTCGTCGTTTACTGATGAAATTTCAGGATATCGATACATTGTCTATTAGGTTTCATCGTAGTTTGGGGGCCCCGATTGTCCGAGTGGTCCGTAACGGATTACTGTCATCTCACCTCTGTCTGCGTGGGTTCGAGTCTATAAGATTCGGCTAATGTAGTTATGTGAGAAAGTTTGCCAGTAGCTTCTCGTGGGTCGGTGGTTCTTTCCCTTGGTTTTCCGGGTTCTTCATCCATCATTTATACTGGCCGCCATGTATAGCCTATATTGTGTTGAAAAATGGCTTAAAACCATAAGAAACAAAATTAAACAATAATTGTAGTTTGTTAAAAAATTTGGGTGGACACACAATTGGTAGAACACAATTTGAGCCCGAATATCAACAGTAATATGGATTATTATTTGGATCACATGTTGAACTGAACGAGGGACTCAGTTTGATCTTTGTGTACTCCATTGTGGTGTAGTACAATATAGTGGGACACACCTTTGTGCCGTTACTATTTGTCATCTTTTTCAACGTAGATTCTAACACGGTCACTGCCGAAAAAATTGGAAAAACCTATCACGTTCATCACGAATTTGTACATCTTCACAATTTTTGCGTCAGTAAATTGTATTTCGATACTGTCAACGTTGGCATAAAAGGAGATCTGGGACAAACTATTCCATTCTCCAAAGGGAGTTTCATGATGAACGAAAACGATTCTCTAATGAGTTCTACGTTATGTATCCAGTATACCGAAGAGTCTCTCGACAGAGAGGACATGGGTTTAGCAATATGTTAAAATCGGTCTTTTGTTGGTGGCCCTCGATTTTGGAAACCGGTGGTGGTATGAGAATTTCACTCCTTGAAAGATGCTGAAATGACGCACATCAAAAAAGTGTTCCAAAATTTCGTCGTGGACAAACAAAACTCTAAAGAAACTTTCCAAAGAGCAGGCAAACATGTCTTGTTCAAACGAGTAAAGGTAAATCCCATTTTAACAATGCCGAGTCACGCATTCCTGCTTCTCTGACGCGACTGCAAAGACAAGAGACAACGGAGACACATTTCCAGAGGATTTCACACCCACAGAGCTAGAAAGACTAAGAAAAGAAGAACTGTCTGAGACTTAGATGTTTTTGATTATAAAACAAATCACAGACAAAGAAAGAAAATGACGCACAGAGAATATTGCTCCTGTTCCAAGTCGGAACCAGATCTGATTGCCATGCCACCCACTATGATGACGATTCAAGAATCCGTATGGGTCGAATTTCATCCCATGTATTCTTTGGCGGCATCAGCTCACACTGTATTTGAAATCAAAAGGACAGGCCAAAGATTGCATCGATCTGAACAACAGTTACTTGTACCTGGAACTGAAAGTGAACAAAACTGACGGTGTGATATAGATGTCGATGAGGCATTGGGTCTCACCAATACTTTCATGCATTCCTTGTTCAGCGAATCGTGCGTACATGGAAAATTTCCTGACGTACGGAAAAGTAGCCAACAACATCAATGTGATGCTTGCGTGGTATATTAACCTGACACATCGGGCACCTTCAAAGATGTTGTAGGTAAAGATTGCACAAATAAGGGATTCGACGCACGTCAAAAGAACATTTTTAGATGTTTTGAACTGATGGATCGCTTGCATTTGGATATGTGGTTACAAGTGAAGTATTTGCTGATCAGCGTGGATGTCCGCCAATTACTCAATCGCATAAGTATCGCTTTCATTTGATGGCGGTTACCGCTGATTACAAAACTATCATCGAGAAACTTTGACTCTACGTGTGACGCGTGGAAGTGTTACCTAAAGTGGGAATCGACATCAGTCACACTTTGAGTATAACGACTACGTAGTATCCGATACGACGCGTGGCAGTGAAAACCTTCACCATTGCCACTGGACTCCGATCCAAGATCGAAGATCATTTGTTCCAAGGACAGTTACCCAAGCAATTAATCATTGGTATCGTTAGCAATTAAGCCTTCAACGGAGCCCCCAATCAAAGTCCTTTCGAGTTACAGCACTATGACGTGTTCAAGATGGAAGTCAGTCCAAATGGCAAGACCTTGATTACCAGACCCTTCGAGTCTGACTTTAATGTCAAGATGAATTACTTCAGCTCTTTCGTATCTCTGTACGAAACCAACGGACAGTTAGAAACCAAGACTAGTCACGGCATTAAGTACAAATATTATGCAGGAGGCTATTCATTTCACTCGAGACCGAGGAAGCGACATGAGACGGTGAATGTCATCCTGTATGTCGAATTTGATAATACGAAAGAAATCAACAGTTTTTAGAGACGTCAATCTAGACTATTAGAAGCAACAGAAGACTGTAATCCCTTTTTGAATGTGAAAAATCTATGGAATGTGAATGG
Organism: Unio delphinus; assembly: GCA_029339505.1. Taxonomy (NCBI): domain Eukaryota; kingdom Metazoa; phylum Mollusca; class Bivalvia; order Unionida; family Unionidae; genus Unio; species Unio delphinus. The sequence goes on from JAQISU010000303.1 coordinate 7,060,869, forward strand.
GAGGATACAGTGGAAAAAGAACGCGAAGATGAAGACGAAGAGGTCATGGTGGTCAGAACAAAAACATAATTTAGTCTCCTGTTTTGCCAAACACCTGGTAGAAAAAAAAATACGGAATTGACCAAGAAACATTGCTATGGATGTCAAAACGATAATCCCAGTTAAATTCAAGACGATAAATGTCTGATGATGAGTAGAGAAGAAAACTTGGACGAGTATCTGGACATAGCTTAGAGTCTCATCCTGGAAGAAGCAGTTCTTCATCAGTGGTATAAAGATGTGCGTAATCATTCTTGCTCTCCATTAACCGCTCTAGAGATCAATCACATCGAATCACTATTGGCCCAGGGAACGAAGACGGAGTTAATAGAAGTTCACTTGTTAGAGATTTTCAGGCAAAACGTCGCGATTGAAAAGATGGCTAATCATTACCTGTGGAAACAAACTAGAAAATGAAAACTAACACAAAAATGTATACCTGGGAACTTAGTTACCTTTTGAACAACATATCGTACGTATCTTCATGGAATCCTGTCGTGTGTGCTAAAGATGAACAACCTCATCATAAACCTCACGACCATCAAGTTATGTCATCAATACGGACGACAGTCAACTACCTTCCCAGTGATGATTGTTTGGAGTATTTTGATTCGTATGGATTGCCACTTTGAAAGACATCATCGACTTTATGAGATGAAATGCGCAGACGACACGATTCAATAATGCGAAATTACAAGGCACATTTCCATGGTGTGTGGATAATATTGTGTGTATTTTCTTTATCAACGCAGTCTTGATATTCGTTAGAACATTTAGCGACTTATTTTGATCCTCCCTCCTCTGGAAACGATGACAAAGTAGATTGATGATTTTGTGATCATTTATGGTTTTCTCTTGTCTTTAGTTAGGAAACGTAGTGAACATCAATGACCCAATTACTTTGTGGAAATCTCACGTCACTTCACAACGTTGTCAACCTTGTCAGAAATAATATATTTAGTTATTCCAATGTTTTGTTTGGAAAACATTATGTCTGTCGTTTGCTTTACAATTTTCATAAATATACATACTCTTTGACTTTTCTCTATCCTCACCATAAAATAAACTATCATAGCGTTTCGACGCTGCAAAAAACCTCATAGGTATTTTTTCTATCGCGTCCGTGCTTAAACCATTTAAAGCGAAGATGTTTCCAGTCTGACCATCCATTGTTGTCTCGTCGACCTATGACGATGCCTTCAAATTTAGCTAAACTTAACTATTTTGATTTAACAAAATATCATCATCGTTGTCGTCGTCGTCAACATCGTTATCGAGAATGAAATCGGTGAAAGGTAAGTGGTGAAATACTGTGTTCAGATCAAAGGAACATCAAATGGGGTCGTACATCCTCCCGTGACAGACTGTTGGAAAGGGGCAGTGTCTGATATTTATATGAATCAACCTCCACTCTGAATTGAACAAGGCGTGGCCAACATTAGAATCGCAGGCTCAAATCTATTATCTTGAAAACTAAGTGCAGTAGTCGCTAAAACCAGCTTGCGTGAATTATAAGGGAAGATAAGCTACTCCGACGTCATTCGAAATTGGCGGGAAACTTGTATTCTGGGAAGTACAAAGAGCTTCAGTATATGTTAGTGACTGTTTGTTCGACAGTTGTAATATGTTACTGCAAAGTAAGTGTACTTTAATTATTGCAGTATGTATACTTTATTACGTAGAATTACCATTTGTAGGGTGATTCATTCGTAGTGTTTTGATATACATGTATATTGTGAGACAAGAGCAATGTTTATGTATATAATTATTATTGTAATTCGCTATTGGGTTATTTCGTATTAACCTCATGAATATATTCATTTGATATTATAGATTTGCAAATGTTGAATTAAATTATAAACTTTGTATAGTGGTTGAAGTGTGCAGCATTGGTCAATAGGGATTTACATCTTTATGTATACTTTGTGGGAGTACAATGTGTAAGGATATATCAGCTCATGGATATGTGGATATATGTGTACAATTTGTGGAAGTGCAATGTAAAGAAATGCGTCTGATTATATGATATAGTTCTGTATAGTACGATTGAGAATCTCTCTCTCTCTCTCTCTCTCTCTCTCTCTCTCTCTCTCTCTCTCTCTCTCTTTATATATATATATATATATATATATATATATATATATATATATATATATACCGTGTACATATATCAGTTATGATTTGTATTTCGATGGGCACGAATGTGTGACCAAAAACATTAATGGCTTTTCTGATATTATTATTGTTTAGTGTGACTTAGATAGCTATAGGAATATGCTATGCTAATGTCCTTGTGTGTTAATACAGGAAGCTTTTGGGGACCAGATGAACTGTATGAGACAGAGGGAATTACCCCAGTGCAGCTGGTCTGAGTCTATGGGAGACCCCAAAAAACAGGAAGAACGGAAGCAGAAGTTAGACGGTCTGGAGGGAATTGGATTGCAAGTCCAGTCAAAGATCATATAGATGAGTAGGAACACAGGACAGGAATAAAATCTATCACACTAAGTTAGATGATGAACTAGTCCGTCACTTGGTTGCGCGAAAGACTAGTGAAAGGGTTCTAATTTGAATTTTATTTCTGTTATTGAATGATACTAATTTGTTGTTTCTATGAATTTCACATTTTATGTATTCATTAATTTAAATGTCGGCAACGCTGACTGGAAGGGGGGGGGGGGTGTCGAAGCTTTGCATCTCTCTATTACTACTTAAATTCCTCACAAAATCGAGACAGGGTGGGTCTTCTGTAATAATTTAAAAAATATTGGGAGCACCCCACCCCAACCTAAATAAAGGGAAACCTTTACAGAACATTGGCATCCTGAGCGACAATTTAACAGTTAAATACAAATCATGTTAGCATCGATTTAAAATAGCTCTTTATTTCATTCCAATCGATTGTGCAGTAAACATCTCGTATAAGTGATCCATTTTGTAATGGGTTTTTTTCTTCTGGAGTGTTATCATGCAATGTCGAGTGTACATACATGAAGTTATATATATATATATATAAGATATATTATAAATTATGTCGATAAGTCAGTAGTTTCCTTGTGCACGTGCCCTTAACGATAAAAATTTACATTATGTATTACCTGTTCAGTACTTATCAGTTACGTCATAATGGACATAACTGTGCAAGTATCTATTCATTTACTGTGTACACACAGAGTTCAAACATTGCACCTGTAGTCAATAGGAGTAGAGATGTATTCTGATGGAAAACTACAATGTAGAGAAAGAAAGGATGAAGTGAAAATAAAACACCCGGAATATGTGCTATATCAGTGATAGAAAAGTCGGCATACACCAATAATTCACATCGTGATGAGACATTGATTTCGCCAAAACACCAGGTAAACAAGTATACATAGGGATGCGTACTGAAAAAAAAATATCTTAGCATTGTAAGAATGGACTTTGTGACACATTTGTGAAAATACTTACTTTCATCTCGCCTGATTTTTTTAATACTTGTACGTATAAGCCATATTAAAATGATTAAAACATTGATTTCTCTTTTTTAAATTTGACACAGGTTTTGTTCTTTTCATGTTTGACACTAATTTATAGATCATGGAAGATGCAAATATGTTTTGACACACAAAATATGCATCGTGAACTATTCTACAAACGTTAAATTATGAACTCTAGATCGTTAGTAGTATAGTGAGATACTATAGCGTCAATGGAAATCCCAGTTGAAAAGGTCTTGGGAACGTATGGCGTCAAAGGGAATTTAACGTGGGGAACATTATTTGAGACTCTATAGCTACAAGGGGAATTTAACATGGGGATTATTATTTGCGACTGTCTATCGACAAGAAAAATTTAGATAAAGAAAGTAAACATATATTTTTGAGACCTATGAGTGGCCCTCAAAAAGGCCTTTGGGTTCTTCTTCTATTTCTTCGTCCACTTCTTCAGCCATTGTCTGACTTTCTCCATTATTTCTTTCTTATGTCTTTTCCTTGTCTGGAATCCAGTCTGGATGACCCATCTCTCTAAACATCTCTTTTTCTTCATCCAATTCTTATTCAATATTTCAAATTCCTATTTCTACTTTTTGTTTTCATTGTCCTTTCTTTCCTTACTCCATTTATCTTTTATCTTCTTCAATTCTCATTAGTTCTTCGACTTTCTTGAGCTCGTCTAGACCCTTTTTGACATGGGGACACTATGTCAGGTGAAATATATTATCCAAAAAACACTTCACGTTTTGGACAATATCTACGACCTCCTTCAATGTTTCCACTCAGACATTGGGAGGGTTAATGTAACCTCGTAACTTTTCGGCTTCTTCCTTTAGCATTCCTTCTAAGATCTCCCTCGCTATTTTCAGTCTGTTTGCAATGTCCAGGCTGTTTAGAAACCTCCATTGATTATGTAGTCTTTTTACTACATATTCCCCATAGCTGTGTCTTAAATTGTTGAACAATGTTGACGCTGCCACCATCTTCTTTATTTATTCCGTGAATTGTTGTTAATGACCGACATTTGATTTTATATGTGGCAAGTACGGACGTGAAGGAAAACATCCCTTACACTCACGTTTCATATTATAAACTATCCACAAAACACAAATATACTATCCACACACGGGGTAGCAGCCAAAATGAACCATACAATCAGCCACACACGGGAAAGCAGCCAAAACAGACCACACAATCTACTATCAAACATCACACAATCTACTATCCACACAATGGGTAGCAGCCAAAACAAACCATAACATCTACTATCAATAATCACATTATCTACTTTCCACACAGAAGGAAGCGACCTCCTCTCCCCCCCCCCCCCAAAAAAAAAATATCAAAAAACAAACAACTTCCTTCTTTGACTAGGTCCGATTGTTGAATAGTTTTCATGGCTCTTTTCCATTCTGCTGTGTCGTTCTTGTTGGCATACGTTGGTGCTACGACGATGGCACGAGCTAAACATATCTGGTCTTGAGGATTGTCCATCGAATACTCATTGTTCCTACTGTGAAAACGAAGTCATATGGACAACGTTCTTTAGCATACCAGAGCACCGCGATGTGAAACGAATTGTCCATTGAAATTAGAAACTCCAGAAACTTCAAAAAGTTCAAAACACAGCTGCTCGGATCATTTTGAGAGTACCTCGATCAGAGAACACCTCAACTCTGCTCTGTACCCTACAGTGGCTATCCATTCAATGCATATTCAAACACAAAATGTGTTCTCTGTGCTATGTTTCAATGACAGACTCCAGTCCAACACAACTATCCGGCCTCACCAATGTGTATACACCAGTAAGATACTTACGTTCCTCTTCTGACAATCGTATACTCATTGTTCCCACTATGAAAACGAAGTCATATGGACAACATTATTTTGCATACCAGGGTCCGGCTATGTGGAATGAATTGTCCATTGAAATTGAACACAAAGACACAGTAGTCCCTTTTAAGAGTGCTCTTAAAACTCACCATTTTGGACTGCAGGAACAAACTTAGAGACCTAATAATGTATCTTATATGTTTTCAGCATGTTTTTATGTTTTCCAATTTTGTGGTTTTCGTTATTTGTTTTTCTGTAGTGTAGTCACATCATTATAGAAGTTGTAAAGCGCTTAGAGCTTCTAAAGATTATTAGCTATACAAAGTCCTCATTATTAGTATTATTATTGTTAATTCGAACGAGACTTTGATTAAAGCTGCGAAGTTCGTCCACCAATAACACCTTTTTGTGTCCGGTCCCTTGCGGAAGAGAAACGTGGGTCATGAACAGTGTAGCTTTTCCATCGGTGATGTGAAACTTGTCATTGGATTGTTGCACGTGTTGAATCTTGTCGATGACTTTGGAACGTGTCAATTCTGATGGGCTGCTAAACTCGATCCAAACGGGAGACTTCAAATTATCGTGATGAATGGAAAGTCTTAAATAAACGATCGTTTTTTTAGCTTGACATTACTGTTTCAGTGTAGTTAACAAAGAATCACACACTTAGGCAATGAACCCCTCTGTATTCTCCAAAGGTACGTTGGACTTGAAATCTTTAAACTTTGCGTACGTGTAATCCGTAGTTCTAAATTTTCATTCTCTCGAATGTGATAGTACTTTTCAGGTTTACTGGTGAACTTTTCTTGGACGTCGATTGTCTGGGTCTAGATTCGGACTCACTGATGTCATCGTCCAAATCACTGGCATGAATTTGAGCCAAGACTTCGGCTACTCTGCGAAGCGATAAATCACGTTTCTGTCTTTTATTTTCTTCTCCTTTCTCTATAAAATGATGCAATCGTTTTATTTTGTCTGCAAAAAGTCAAATGTCTACATTTTAAAGGCCATGACCGCTATATATTTATGTTAGATCAGTGTATGTATAAAGGGTAAGTGTCTAACCTTCCAGTATTAATTTCACTCTAACATTAACCAGAACAATAGAAGAACTTACACAAGTTGAACTTGCGTGGTGTCATACGAAAGTTTTGTTCAGACAAGACGACGGACTTCTCCCCCTCCTTCGAGATTAAAGTCGAAATGCTTACTATATAAGAAGAAAGGACATTGGGCGACATAATGTCCAGACCGTGAAAAAAAAGCAGGTACCATAAAAGAGAAAAGTCAAGGTACCTGTTATCATTGTAAAGAGAACGGACATTGGTCTCCAAACTGCCCTTAGAAACCGCAGGAGGAGAGGGATTTCGAACAGGAACAAGAAGAGGTACCCTCCCTAAACGAGGAACCCCGACACGTTCGCAAAGAGAAGAAAAAAAGACGAGATGAAAATGAGGAAGAAGAAAAGGAAAACTCTGTGACAGTGAAGAAATTGAAAAAAGAAAGAGTGAACAGAATAAGCCTATGAACTTTTTACAGTTATATTGTGATACGTTATGTTGTGATATTGAATTGTAACATCTGTACCAGAATACACCAGACAGAAAAAAGTAAGTGTCTCTTGGTTTTGATTTTATAGAATAAGGATCTACACTCACACACTCATTCACTCACAAGTACATCATGGGTAAAAATAACTTATGAGTCTTCATTGACTTAAGCAATCTAAATAGTATCTTTTTTCAGAACATTTGAGTGGCCCTGAAAAGGACCGTTGGGTATTTGTTTATTTACAAAAACAAACTCAGGAAAGGGACGAAACCATCTTTAACTGTCTTAAGCCTTTGCCACGGCCAAGGCCTACTTCTGGACTGGCTCCTGTCAATGATTTAGTAGCAATCACTAAAGGTGGTATGGCAGACGTAGTCCCAGTTAGGTTGAGTTGTTTAGCTCGGGGAATCTTTTTTCTCTTACATTTGCTTCAGACTCCTTAACTCGGCTAAAATGTCAAAATGTACCGGGATTGTTTGATTTTCACTATTCTCCTTCTGTCATAAGTCTTTTTTCTTTACTAGTGGTTCTTCCTGGTGTTTCCTTCTTGCCTCTTCTTCCCGCTGTTGAAGGAGAAAATCTTGTTCTGCATCTTTTTGTTGTAAAAATTGCTCCAATTCTTTTTTCTGTCTCAGTTTAAATTCATCGACATGTAGAAAAGAAGGAGAAGGTGGCGAAGGTTCCGGAACAAATTCTTGTGAAGTTACAAAACAATCCACAATATCCCAGTTAAATCAACCTCTCTGGAAGTAGGTTTGTGCTGACTTTAGTAGTCACTGCTAGTCACTGCTATGCCATTACTTGCTGTCTCCACAGCTGGTGCGTCCCAATTCATCGTCTTCTTAGTTTCCGTCATAATTGACAACTATGTCGCATGGATTCACTGCGCACAGACGCCAGTACCTTTACATATGGAATGTGACGTTTCATACTGTTCTCTTAGGATTGAACGCCTGTGACTGAATTTTGTGACGCGTGTTTGGATTGGTGAATAAACTCAATCCGTTTCGATCCGCTCTTCCCCTATAAATAACCGTAGCACATTGCATTACTTCACACACCCAGGGATTTCATTCATGTTGATAGTCACTTTTTAGTGATTCAACATGACGCCCTATTAAAAGTGCACTTGTATGCACACAAATGCCTGTGGGGATGTGGCACATTTCCTTCCCCACAGGAACCTAAATGGCCGTGCGATATGCCGGTTATAAAAGTAGACCATATGACCCTGGAAGTCGGTGCCTACTATAAAAAAAAAAAATCACATAAAAAAAAAGCATTACTTCACATGTTCTCGTCATATGCTGTGGACCAACTCTACCCTCATTTCGTCAATGCTCTTTCACCCGGACTATCCGATGTATGTCAGATCATTATGGAAAATCACATATATATATATATATATATATATATATATATATATATATATATATATATATATATATATATATATATATATATATATATATATATATATATATATATATATATATATATATATATATATATATATATATATATATATATATATGCTATGATTCTTGCAGTCATAACTTATTCTGGGTTCGCCTGGTACTGAGTTCAGGTGAAATGAATGTAGCAATCTTATTGTGGTGTTTGCATTGATATTTCTGTATAATAAAAGACTAGAACGACAGAAGAGATTATAGAAGAGAATGAAGAACTGTATACTATCTATGACAAGTAAATACAAAATAAATTATGTTTTAATTTTTATTGTGTTCTCTCTCTTATTTTCTTTCTCGAATATATTCACAAGATCACAAGTACATTGACATACACAATAATAATTTACCTTATGACTATACATTTAATATATCCAACAATCTTGTTAATTTAATACACAATTTTGTATGTATATTTAAAAAGACATAAATTTCAGCATCAATGTTTCATGAACTTGATTTTATAAAATAAAGTTAATGTTTTTATAGCATCAAAGATTAATCTTATTGGAGACTAGTATTAACCCTAATTACTTAAACTATATAAATGAACTATAAAAGTCAAAATATTTGTGTAAATCAAAATCTGGACAAATCCGAATTTCGGACAAATCCGAAATTGTGTAAATCAAAATCTGGACAAATCCGAATTTTGGGCAAATCCGAAGTTTAGAATAAATCAAAATCTGGACAAATCTGAATTTTGGGCAAATCCGAAATTTGTATAAATCAAAATCTGGACAAATCTGAAATTTAGAATAAATCAAAATCTGGACAAATCCGAATTTTGGGCAAATCCGAAAGTTGTATAAATCAAAATCTGGACAAATCCGAATTTTGGGCAAATCCGAAATTTGTATAAATCAAAATCTGGACAAATCCGAAATTTAGAATAAATCAAAATCTGGACAAATCCGAATTTTGGGCAAATCCGAAATTTGTATAAATCAAAATCTGGGAAAATCCGAATTTAGTCATTTCAATAATATATCACTTTCATAGTGGGTTTTTACCTGTATAAAATTATTCATGACTGAGGAAAATTTAGAATTAGAATTTTTAATGTATGGTCCGAAATCAAACAGTTCTGATTTCAATGCAGTCAGTCTCTGTCACTCGTCTGTAATGTTTGTACTCTCTATACCCTTGGAGAACCTCTAATGTTTACATTAACAAACAACGGAGACATTCGAGATTCTCCGATTCTGGTTAGAAACGGAAACGCTACTACGCGCTAAGCAACATGGTAAGCAACATGGTAAACACCATTACAAAGTAGCGGAGCACGTTCCGGGAGGCACTATTTGATTAAAATACACTGTAAATCCCCAACCATTAGGAATTGGTTCCCAATTGGTGAGAAAGGTATAGCATATGAGATGTAAATTTAAGAAAATTACTTTCATTTTCCCGTGGAGCTGCAATCTCGCAATTTTGTTTACATAATGAATATCATACATGTGTTTACAAATACAATACAGATTTGAAAAAATTGTCTTTTAAATATTTAATTGAGAGATAAAATAACCTTACATTTATATATAACTGTTGTAATTCATTTGAAAATGTATCATACGCTTAAACAAATTACACATAACTTGTTCTAAATTCTAGTAATATATACTTTTCCTATAATTTGTAGTGGTTCTGTAGTGACTGACCAAGATCAGCCTCAGTGGGATTCGAACCCACCCAATTCCTTTCAGAAAATGACTAACATTGCATTTATTCACCATTTAAATAATTCATAGCGATAATGATATCTAACAAATGAATTCAGAATTTCATTTGTATTTTTAACATGAAAACCTTTAACACAAAAATATACTGACATGGTAATCCAGCATAATATTAATTCATATGTTAAATTCATCTTATGTTTAAAAAAATGTCAATAACTCATTAAAAAAATATTACAATGATACAAATTGTATTTTTAAAATACATATTGATGCACATCATATTTCAATACATATATGTTGAACATTAAATACATATATCATACCTATATTTTCTTTTCCAGATAAAATATATCTACAACCATTAAGATAATATGAAGAAAAATCACGAAATAACCCAGTTTCAGCTTGAAATCAACATGCTGTAATCTTCTTGTACATCAAATAGATAAGTATGAGCACTATTATTAACAGTAAAATTCATTTATAAGTTATTGGATGTACATCTAAATTTTGTATTTAGTTTTCTACGTTTTCTGATGATTTCCTATTATATATTCATGTGCAGTAGACATCTTTAGGTTCCACAGTCCATGTGGTCTGCATGCTTGATTTTCAGTTTCCCAACACAAGTCCAATCATTCAACAATTTTAAACAATTTTCAATTCCAGACAGTCCTGTCAAATCTCAATTTTCATCATTGTTATTTCAATCAAATTTCTATTCATTGCGTGTCTTTCTGACATTATAAGTTTCAAACTTCTTCCCACTCAAGTAATAAATTCAGCCTTTACCAAAGTAGTGAGGACAGGCCTTTCAGATTATAATACTCAGCCTCATGTAGAATTTCTGTTAAATTTCGCCTGTCTCTAGGGATTAAGGCCTCTGGCATAAAGCCATTATATCAGGTAATTTAATATAGATCTCATATGAGTTGGGTCCCTGTCAATAAAAATAACATTGTTAGTTGAACAACAATGTTCACTAGACTCTATTTCCTTTGTAAAGAGTGACTCAGTATCTTTAGACAAAGTAATTATACTGGTTTCCATTTTACAACCCCCGACATTTAACATAATCTTACTATTCTGCAGTTTTTGTAGTTCCTTTAATCTAGTTTGTATATCCATACCTCTACTTCTTACATCATTATTGCTTTCTTTCTTTCTATTCACTGTTTCAATACTATACTATCTGTCTACTCTGCAATTCATAAAAGTAATACCAACTTAGTTAAATATTTGATACCAATAAATAAACTCACATATATAATTCAATACAGTTATGCAATTTTATAAGACATATATACCATTATTATTATTATTTTTTGTTTTTTTTAATATATATTTTTTTACAATTCCTATTGACACAAATCTTAACACTATTAAATTTACATTTATTCAATTTCAAAACAACTCATGTTCAGTAAATTTCATTCAGCAACCGAAGCAACAATTTTCTTATACTAAGAGAAGCAGAATTAGATATATGTGTAATTTCTGAAAATGCTTACTTCTGAAAGCACTTTATTGTCAGTGATTAATAATATTCAAACAAGGAGAAATAACTTCTCCATGAAATGATTTTAATTTGTCATGATGTACAATTTTTGGCGTATGCCTTGGGCTTTCTTGTATTCTGTAAAGCACATCATTAAGTTTAGAAATAATTTCAAATGGACCTTTCCAGGGTCTTTGTAATTTTGAATTCAATCCTCTTATTCTTTTGGGGTCAAAATACCATACTTTATCACCTACAGTGTAGTTATGGAGACTGACTCTCAGATCATAATTCCTTTTCATTTTTTCACCAGAAAGTTGTATTTTCATTCTGGAAAGTTCATGTATTTCATTCAGTCTTTCTTTTAGTTCATTTGCATAATCAGTTTTATGTTTCTGACTTTCAGATGGCTGTTTCTCAGGATCACTAAACACAATGTCTATGGGTAGAGTTATCTCCCTTCCAAATGTCATTAAAACAGGGCTTGTTCCAGTACTTTTCATGAATTGAAGACCTGTAGGCCATCAATACCAAAGGTACATATTCATCCCAGTCTCTTTGATGATCCGACACATAAGCTGAAAACATATTCATTATTGTACGATTTGCTCTTTCAACCATATATACCATCTGATTGGGGTCTTGCAGTAGTTGTTCGGGTTTTTTTAATACCCAGAACCTGACACATTTCTTGAAATAAATTACTTTCAAAATTAGATCCCTGATCTGTGTTTATGAGTAATGGTACTCCAAACTGTGATATGAAATTTTCAATCAAGGCTTTTGCTACAGTCTGAGCTTCAATATTTGGTAATGGAATGGCTTCAGTCCATTATGTAAAATAATCTGCAACTACCATTAGATACTTTTTATCCTGTCTTGATTTTGGTAAAGGTCCAGTAAAGGGGGCGCTCACCAGTTAATATGTACTTTTCAGATAGTGACGTATGTGAGGTGAAGTTGTTTGCATTTGTAACATGCACAATGGAGATAATGTTGGCATATCTCAATGCTGCTTTGATGTAATGTGGCTGATATTTCTTTGGATACTGCAATTGTGGAAATTGTAAATGATCTAAGCGCATGGTATAACAAAATGGATGCTCCCATGTGCTTGAAAAATTAGCCAGAATTAATCAAAAGTACACTAACTTTAGCAGTTATTAAACTAGGGAAAACGAATTTTGCTGAAGTAGGCAATAGCAGCTTCTGAAAGTGCTATGAACAAATTACAAAATATCTGAAAAGTAAAAAAAGTTATCGTACCATTTTTCTACAATTTACCTCTGAAGTCCAGGGAGTGAAAATGACCATGCGGAGCTAGCAGTTTGTTTACATGAGCACATCTTATGTTAGCCCAAGCTGTATACTCTAGAACCTAAAGTACACCCATCATACATCAAAATAAAGGGAATTGAAAGTTCTTCTCCCAACACCTATGATATACAAAGTCTTTATTATATTGCCAGTATAACCAGTGAAGAAATCCCAGAAAATTTTTTTTCTTTAAAATTCTAACCCTATGCAAAGTACGAAACTGTAGAGCGCCACCAAAATCAATTGCTATTCTTTCCATGGGTAATCCCACATGGTATTGTTTAAGGGGAGCCTTTGCTTTCTTTTTCGGCATCTTTCTCGAACCACAAATTGTACATTTCTTGCACCAATTCTCTACATCTCTTCTTAAGGCATACCAGAAAAATCTTTGTCTTATTTCATGAAGAGTTTTGGTGATACCAAGTTGTGCACTGCTAACACTATTATACAGTTGGGTTAAAACAAATGCTATCAAACGTTTTGGTATTATAATGTGAAATGTGAATTCTTTTCCATCATGACTTTCCCATTTTCTGTATAAAACATTATTATCTAGACACAGAGATTGCCACCTGTACCAAAAGTACTTAATCTCTAGACCATATTTAGCAACATCAGCCCAATCAGGCTTATTCTTATTTTTCAACCAATCATGTATACATTTTAAAATTGGATCTTGTAATTGTAACTTTGCTAGAACATTGAGATCCAAATTTTCTATGACTAAGTTCTCTAGGTGAATTTCTGTGTTTTTAGAATTTCCAGCATCATTTACTTGAGATTTCAAATACCCATTTATGTCACTACTTTCAGCTTTAGCATTTGATAAATCAGGTGCACATTTATTCTGTATATTTTTGTTATTAGTCTGCTAATCTCTTTAGAGATATTACAGTATGTGTTTGCACCTTCACTCAATTCATCAGTGTTATATACTGACTTTTCTGTACTATTCCGTTTCTGAGGTACTTGATTAGTTAAATTTTTAGAATTATTCTTTTCACATTCATTTCTTTTGCAATGGTATTCTACTAAGAGTGAGATAAAGCAGTAGAAGAGGATAGCAATTGTTGTCATTGTATCTGATGTTACTTGGAAAATTAAGAACATGCACAGTATCAAACTACAGAGTATGTTCTTTGTACACATTTCATTTAAGACACTTTGACCAACCGCATTAATACCAACATGTAGTTCCTCCTTACAATTGACACTATCAACATTGTCAATTATTTTATCTCTGTCTACATTACAGGATAGAATAGGAATACTTTCCACTTTGCATTTCTCATTGTTTTCGTCAATTTTTAGCATTTTTCATTGCAACATTCTTCCAATCTATCACAATATTTGCAGAGGATGTCATGACATGGTCTTCTTGATAATGCATCAGCATTATTATGAATCTTTCCTTGCCTGTATTCAGTTACAAAGTCATATGCTGACAGAAATGTTAACCATCTGGCCAATTATCCTTCCACTAATTTAAAATTCAAAAGCCATCTCAAACTACCATGGTCTGTTCTCACTGTGAACCTACATCCATACAAAAAATTGTGAAAGTGTTTAAAGGCATTTACAGTAGCCAGTAACTCTCTGCGAGTTACACAGTATTGTCTCTCAGGTTTTGAAAAGCATTTGCTAAAGTAACAAATAACCTTCTCCCTTCCATCTTGGACTTGTGATAGGACAGCACCCTGTCCAATATTTGAAGCATCACAATCAAGGATGAATGGGCCATTTTCAGTTGGGAATGCAAGTATCGGAACTTTTGTTAAAGCTTGTTTCAACATATCAAATGACCTTTGACATTCAGCAATCCACTTGAACTTTACATTCTTTTCTGCCATTTGATGGAGAGGTTTAGCAATATCTGTAAATCTGTGAACATAAGATCTATAATATGAACACAGAGAAACAAAGCTTTTGGTTTGTTTGGCATTTCTTGGCACAGGCCATTCATTAATGGTTTGTATCTTTCAGGCAAGGTCCCTTCACCTGATTCAGTTATCAAGTGTTCTAAGAAAGAAACTTGCTTCTGCAAAAGATAACACATCTTTGAATTAAGTTTAAAATTTGCTTGTAGCACCTCTCAAAGAAAATGGTAAGATTTTCAAGTTGACCCTCAAATGTGTTTGAAAAACAAATCAGATCATCGAAATACAAGATCAAAGTTTTCCATATTAGACCAAAAAATACAACTTGAGAAAATCTGGTGAAAGTGGCGGGTGCATTACAAAGACCAAATGCTATTCTTTTCCACATCCACTGTTCACCACCAGGTATTGAAAAAGCAGTTTTTGGTCTGTCTTCTTCCTTAATTTCACATTGCTAATAGCCTGATTTCATGTCAAGGCAAGACCACCATTTTTAACCAGAAAGTACATCAAGACTATCATCAATGCGAGGTAAAGGTTGTGACTCCTTTACTGTCACATCATTCAAGCATCTAAAATCACAACAAAATCTAACAGATCCATCTAGCTTGTTTACCATTACTACAGGAGCATTCCAAGGACTTTGGAGACATTTTTCAATTATGTCAGTTTCTGCTATTTTCTTAATTTCTTCTTCAGCAATCTTTCTTTTTGCTAGTGGAATTCTGTATGGAGAAAGTCTAATTGGTTGAGGATCCTTTGTGTTAATTGTATGTTGGGTTAGTGTAGTGTGGCCTATGTCATTAGAATGTCTGGAAAACACATCCTGATTTTTAATTAAAAATTTTCTTTATTCATTTATTTGTTCTTCACTTAGATTCTTGGAAGACCTTTCAAACATATCTGTTAGGTGTTTGGGCATTATTTCATTCATTTTATCATCTGTTTCTGAGACAGGTTTTGATTCTGATGCAATGCAATCATTAATTGATGCAGGATAATATTCAGGTACTACTGTATTTTTTAAGTATTTTGCATGGTTCTGTTCCAAAATTTGCTATTCTAATGGGTAATGTATTTCTGCTAGGATCAACTAAGACCTTGGCTACCAACAATCCTGTCTTTCAGTAAATTTCACTTCAGGTTCAATCAATTCATAGGAGCCTTCTCCCACAATTCCCAATGGTTTACTGTTTACTATTATTTCAGAATGTGCAGGAATCTCAACAGTTTGAGTAACTGCCGCAGAGAGAGTGATCTGAACACCCTTTTATGGCATCATTGAAGTGTTTTATCTGACGAGCTGTCAATGACAGTTTATTCTGACCGCCAGACATCTGATTGTGCTTCAGCGATATTGTGGTTCCACATTTTTTAACTGATTCCGATTGCAGTTTTTTAATTTGACCAGGAGTTAACGTAACATTAACATGACTATATGACATTTTATTAATAATAGATTGATCTAATGGTTACATTACATGTTTTTGAAAATATTACATATTTCTACTGGTGCATCAACTACTCTCATTCGTCCACCAACACCTTCGAGTCGCATTGATTTGTCACTGAGAATAACAGTAACGTCTCTGTAACCACCAGAAGGAGCAGCGGTTACACGAGCTTGAAAGTATATATCAACGACGGATTGTCTGGTTAATTCAAGATGTTCCAATGAAAAGTAATAGATGGGATATAGGTTTTTAAAATCCCATTGTGATATTTGCAGACCGGTATCTACATTATTATCGCGTCCCATAAATGATAGCAAACGACGATACACGAGTGCTATTTGGGTTTGTCTGTAATCAAGTAAAAAATCCTCGGTTGGTTCTTGTTGGCCGTTTATACTCAACGAGACTTCATTAACATTAAATTTATCAAATATCATATGGCTGCGTGTTTGTGAATCCAATCGCTCCTTATCCTGTAACGCAATAAATATATGCCGCGGCTCAGAAACACCTTGTTTTGATGCCAGTTGCCAACGCCAAGTAAATGTACCATTAACAGTACTATCCATGGTATCCGTGGTAGTTGTTAGCCAACTTAGTAATGATTTGCCGCCTGTACTCATAAATGATACTAATTTTTGCTCTGTGGTGATTGATGGAGTCATTACTGCATCCACAGTGTTAATTTTGTTATATTCACCTTGCCACGGTCATGATCCGGATGTGCGGGATCGGCTGGAATCCTCCAGATTGCATCATTATCATCAACTTTTCGCACCAAGGCTACTGTATGCTTCGCTCGATCAATAACGTTTCTAACATTTCTGCAGAATCCAAATCTATGATGCAGTGGAATCGCGCATAATAATAATCTACGCTCTCCTTCCAACATTTATATACGTGTTGCAGCTCCAAGGTTGTAATTAGGATCATTATTTATAATCATATTCTCGGTAACAACATTAGCAGCACCAGCCTGATTTTTTTGGTTGTCTTATAATATATGGAGTCGGTTCAGCGCGATCATTAATATCTTTAGCAAAGATCATAGCTGGACCTGCCGATCTTGTATAATCGTCAGAGTATCTTGCCAACCCCACTATTGTTGTGGCAACATCAACATCATGTTCTATTGATTCAATCTCTTTTCCATCAATCATGTATCTAGCGCTGTTAAATAGCGCCATGACACCATTATTGACAAAACCGACTTTGGCACGAGGTGCATATGGTGCTGTTACAGCAGGAGTATCAGCAGCTGTTACAATTTCTCCTTCTACTTCGATAAACGCTTCAAAGAAAGAATTTGCTGGTATCCTGGACTTGAAGTTCGATTCTTGATCGACTATTTGGTTGTACTGCATTATAGGAAAAATACTGATAATTAAGTACTGAATCATCTTTGCGCACTGGGGCGTCCATATCAAACGCTGTTTCAGGAGCCGATTTGAACATATTATTATATATTTCTTGATTTAAATCCTGGACGCTGCTCAGTGATGCTACTTTTTGATCCGCTGGGTTATTTTTTTTTTGCTAATACTTGCAGGCATAATTTCCGTAGATGGTAGCTATCCTAGTGACTTCGTCATTGGTTTCCTTCGCCGCCGAACTAACGCTACTAGTTTTTCTTTAGCCGCGGACAATGCCCTCTCGGCAACATCACCAACAGCGCTAATACCCTTATCACGAATAACATTAATAGCTTTCATTGATAACTGTTTTGCGATTGGTGTTATTCTGGGAGTCATTCTTGCAAATAACCCTGCAATGGTATTGCCGAGACCATCTCCATAGTACGCTCTATAAACTGGCAATCGTGAGTTTACTATATATACCATAGTAGGTTTGCTGTGGTTGTAGTGTATGATCATCTTATTTAAATGCTATTTATCTAATCAGTGATTCTTCACCAATGACTAAGTCATCAAATTCGACGAAGTCATCAAATTAATTACTATGGTAACCGTCTGTTAAATCATCAATAAACTCTCCATGATACCACTCTCAAATAGTCGTCTGCAAATATCAGCTGCCTCATTAATTACTTCTGGTGAGTCATTTCCGCTTCGTTTTCCTCCTACGAAAACTTCTTATCGTGATATATCCCTGAGAATACTATTAGGACAACGAAGTATAAAGCTACCTGAAACCCCCCATGGAGTTCCACTCTGAGAAAATACCTCCCCACTACTATAACCAGTTGTACCCTGTGTATCCCTTTCCTGATCTTGTAAATTTCTAAAAAAAAATCATCATTAGATTCATCTTGATCAGATGGCATATGCAATGATTGCTTATCATCAGATTCATCTTGATCAGATGGTAAATATAATGATTGCTTATTATCATCGTCAGGTGGTAGTTGCCGTTGAGGTGAGATATTTTCTTTGAAGGCTGTTGTCTTTTTCTTTGCAATCTTTGTGGTTTTTGTGGTTTTAGTTTTTCATATTAATTATACACTATACCCACCGCTTCTAGATATTTAATGTATGATGTATTTGTTGTATCAATTCGACTTGTGTTAGTTTTGATTTTGTAAATCACATTAGCCCAATGATCCATACTTTTAATATACGTGTGTTGTTCTTTTTTTTCAAACATTTTGTTCCTGTTTTCATAAGTCGCAACAACAAACGCAGGAATTTTTCCTGGATCAGTCTTATCAATTGCTGCTTACCCTTCCTCATTAAATCTTGCACGTAATTTCTCTATTGCTTCTTCACTGGTTCTTTGGATCAGGAGGGGTTTTGTTAACAGCGCTGGTGTTTTTTCAGTTTCATTTGCTATTTTCTCAAGTATTGGTACAGTATCCTTAAGAGCAGTGGTTACTGGTTTAAATAACTGTTGAGTGTCTGGTGCAAAATCACTTTGAAATTGTTGTCTCGTTTGGAGCATATTTCGAACGGAATCACGAACTGGAATAAACTTCTTAATCGAAACTAATCATTCATGTGCTAATTTAGTTGTTAGGGCTTCACCTACCATTATAAATTAATATACTATTTAAATTGTAAATGGAAAAACTCACCTCGAAATTATTTTGTGCATACCTGTCTATAGAATTTCCGTACCCTGTATGTGTGGCGTGTTTACTATATTAAGGCATTCAAGAGTGAATTTTCATTTTGGCGGATAATCTCTTTTATTTTTTTGATTTTCGAGTTAATTGTGCTTTTGATTTCATGTTGTTTTCCCAATTCACTTCTGACCTTTTCGACAGCAGTGAATAACGGGACGAACCTATTGATGTCGTTACAGAATGCAAGGGAGTCATATATAGCGTGTTGAATTCTCGTTGTAAAGGAATAGGATTTTGATAACACATACCTGTAATTCCTAGCGCTATCATCAATCTCTTGAAATTCAGAAATAATCTGATTACAATCTAATTTAGCTGACAATTAAATTCCTTGATTTTTCAAATTTAAAACCTCGTTAATAATAACATTCATATTTTCGAAATTCGTATGTGAAATATTATGTATTTAATATAAAAAAATAGGATCAGTTTTTGACCCGTTTGTTCGTTACTCCATTCGCAATAAGGTGTATTTACATCTTATTACGCCTATATATATATATATATATATATATATATATATATATATATATATATATATATATATATATATATATATATATATATATATATATATATATATATATATATATATATATATATATATATATATATATGAAAAACCCCATTTGGAACCCTCAGGTGTTATTCACATCTGAGAGGCCCAGATGTAACACGAACATAGTCACCAAGAGTAGATCTAACTCGTCAAATAACTGGTTAGAACTCCAAAAAGATATATTTCGTGAATGGACTTCACATTACATATTTACAATGAAATGATATGATAATACAAGTATTTACAAATAGGACAATACAATATATAGGTAGACACACATCCATACACACACGGGGGCTGTTCTACATTCAAACTGAAACCACCATACCCCCAACAAAATCACCCCGGGTTGAATGTAAAAATACATTCACACCGTGTGACGGTGTGTGATGTATGGTGGTTTGAATTTCGAATGGCTTAAAGCCCCCAATTATATAGAAAAACCTTCCGATCGGTACCGTCGACAATAATGCTTGCCACGAGATTTGAACGATGGGCCCCAGGACGAGATTCCATCTGTGTATACAATACACCAGTGTTCGTAATCTATAATCTATAATTTTGAATACGATCTATGTGTATCATGTGAAGGGTTTAATGAATCATAGATGAAAATCATAGATGGAAAATCGTAGATGACAAATAAGTAGATGGAAATCGTAGATTTCACTGTAGTGACAAATCGTAGATGAAATTATAAATTTTCTAGTCAAACCATCACAAGAAAACCATTATCCCATTGAGACACGTGACTACAACAAAAGAGTTATCGTTTTTTCAAAACTACACACACACACAAGCCCACACAATTTAGTCCCCTTGGTGTTGTATATATATATATATATATATATATATATATATATATATATATATATATATATATATATATATATATATATATAATATTTCAGATGTAAACGAATTGAATTCTATTTTTAAATTTTTGTAGACAAAGCCGATCGATATACTTGTTCTGTTACTCCTCGTACTGAGGGCCTACAAATAACGAAATATTTTCCAGCTTCATTTATTTATTGAAATGCTCTTTCCTCGTTATTTTCTGTATTAAATGATTTTATTGGTTTCGCATTTTCTAGTGTTTTCCAGTTTCTGCTCGTTTGGTGTTTTCACTTTGCAAAATAGCCTGCAGATTATCTAAAGAATTATCAATTTTTTTACCATTTATGTGATCAATTACAAGACTATCCTTGATCAATCCGTTAAATACCAAATAGACGATTCTTTGATTAAGATGATTTTTCCCTCCAGAATTAAATATAAGATGTCCTTGATTATTCAGAGCACCAACTGGGTTCCTCAGTCTGCGGTTTCTGACAATACCGTCACGAGATGCTACATAATTGGTAATCACGGGATGTAGTTAAAATTCTTGGTTCATTTATATAATATAATATTATTTGTCTAATTCATTATTTGGTTTAATTATTACTTGAGAATCTATCAATGTAGTCTTGAGGTGTTCTTATGATTTTGTCCTTGACAGAGTCAGAGTCAGAGTCATTGATGAAGTTTTTGATTCTCTTATCATAATAGCGCTTTAGCTCTCTGTATCGCTTACTAAAGCAATTCAGACATAATTGCGACTTGCCACGCACACCTACCCCTCATCGTATGCAAGGTAAGGGCCCTAAACTCCCACGACGTACGCTTTGCAATGATATCCACATAATTCATTTCTTCATGATTTTTTACAAGCGGTTACTGATACTATCATAAGCCATTTGCAAGGATTCATTATATAACAAATTCTTTATTCAAATACTTGTTTTAATTATAATATGGAGGAGTTCGAGAGATTATCGAAAATTACACCTTGGAAAAATAATGAATTCAATCTCGATAGAGTCTCCACTGATGTACCAAAGGGTTTAATAAGTGATAGAAGCATGCTGGGTAAAATCCGTGATTGTTTTAATGAATTCAAGCTCGATAGAGCATCTCACTGTTGGTCAACATTTCGAATTGATGGTAGTGTTGATGCTACCATGAACGACGAAATATCAGCAGTGATAATCTCACATCTTGACAAGAAATGGTATTTTGTTAGAGTGAAATTCATTATCCGTTCAGAAACGGGGAATTGGATTTTACTCGACAAATTTGAACTCATCTTGAAAAATAAGAGAGCTGTCACTGTGAGTCAGGATTCCAAACCAGGAATTCTGACTGGGATTGAAAAACCGTATTACGAGAGGTCCTATCCAATAACCACGGTTGTTTATGGAATTTATCCGATAAATGATAAACCGAGAATTGAAAAACTAAAACCAATGAAATATTCGTCAAGAACAAATTGTGTAGCAGAGTGAATAATAGAACACTTCACAAATGCGTTGCGTGGAAACAAATTGACGGATCTAAGAGGCAAAAAAAAAAATAAACGAATGGGGATTACCAGTGAATGAGAACGGCGCAACAATTCAAGATATAGCCAATTTAGAAACATCATTAAGATTCCCAAAAACCGTAATGACGATAACAGGAGAGGTATTACACGAATCAAAATATAAATCAAAAGGAGCTCCAATCAAAATTATTGACCATAACGAACATGCATGGACACCTGCGGTAACTATTTCCGCGAAATAGAAAAATAAAATATTACACGGGATATTTATTTGATTTTATTTACGAGTTAAGTAAAAAAAATATCATGTGTCAGTGTGGTTACTTCACAGTTTTGAAGACGAAGAGGGTAAATTCGATCAATTTGTAAGACCCAATGGCGAATTATACCGTACTGAAGCCCTCCACAACGAGATGAAAAAACTAGCTAGTGGTTTTTCAACGGATTACGACGAACAATTATTAATAAACTGTTTTACAATGCCGTCAGTTGCAGCTCATTTCACGAGAAAGAGAAATCTATGGAAACCAACACGCGCAGAATTTCTCTCAGATATCGAATCAAGCTGCGTGGCATATAGCCAGAGTGGATTATCGAACACAAAATACGACCCTAAAAGTATTATTTCGGTTGATATGATTGCATGTTATCCGGTGAGTTTTCTTGGGGACGGAGAGTGCTCTGAGTACTTCAAAAGATTTGGACACCCCACACATGAGATGACCCGTGTTGCAATTAATGGACCACTGCCCGATTTTGATTTAACCGGATTCGCTCGTGTGGTATCATTTGAATTGGCTAAAGGACTTCATCCGTGTTGTTATGTTTGGTTTGGTAGACACATCTCTGATGGATGCCAATAGTGTTATTACGGTATATGATTGATTCTAAAATGCTGATATCGCTGCTTGTCTGTGAAGCAATTATATCATATCAAGCGCAGACAGATGTCTGGTTACCACAAGCCGATAGTCTAGATAGTATGATCAGCGAAAAAAAAAAAATTCCCCGATCTCGACGAAGAATATATCGTGAAATGGTCCAAATAAATCTTTGAAGTTAGAAATAAACACTCAAAAGATTTCGGTAGAAGAATAATTGGTAAATTCACACAAGGTGGAAAATACGACGACAAACGATATTCTTCGCGATTGATTATAGATGAATACGATTTTATGATCGCAGATGTAACATCTAGGGGTATATACGTCGATCGTAAAGACGCTTTCTTGTCCGATGGAACGAAATTACGTACAATTGTTACTTACACAGATGGAGAAAATCCTCAATATACGTACTTAAGGTCGTCTATGCTGGCTTGTGCTTCTATTAATTTACTTTCGATGATAAATAGATTTCCTGACACCGCAGTTAGAGTCACCACTGGTTCATTTTATTAAGATGTAAAACAAAGAAGCAGTGGCTGAATTCACTAATTCAGACGAGAGCTGGGGATCATGGATAATTAAAAAGGAAATACTACGTGATTACTCCAAATCAGCAGATGTTACGATTGAAAACAATTACTTGAAAAATAATCAGATATCAGAACTATCTAATGCACCGTCGTGTTCCGATCCAATATGTAGATATAAAACCAGTTACTTAAACAGCTGTGGTGGGTCAGGAAAGACGACTCGTGCGATTGAATTATTTCGAGGGAAATCAAACATGATTGTGCTAACACTAAAACACAGACTTGCAAGAGAGATAAAAAAAACGAGGAATTAATGCTTGCACTTATCACAGTTTCTTTCGATGGAAAGTGACGAATGGACTCCTGATCGAATGGGCGAAAAATATATTTATGAAATCATCATTTGGGATGAGATATGCACGGTGTCGTTAGATGTATTACAAAAATTTCTTGATTCGTTATTGCTAGCGAATACAAAAGTGATAATATGTGGCGATCAGTGTCAACCATTTGTCGGTTTGTCTCCACATGATTGGATAAATAATTTTGTAGATTATTATGAAGAAATTAATACCGATCATAGAGCACTTGATAATGAATTACGAGAGTTCAAGAAACTAATCAGATTACAACCGGATAGAATCCAATGTGAAATAGCACGGGAAATAATTTCGGAAACCCCATTAAATGATTTCTGGGAAGCGCGGAGACCAAACGATTTGATAGTGGCAAGTAGAAAGATAGTCAGAGATACACTTCAGATGAAGTTATTTAACACGCATAAAGAAAAATTTGCAACACTTCCAGTGCCGCTGTGTTATAGACCTAAGGATACACGAAGACAAAATATCGAAGTTGATATTCCAGCCCTGACAGAGTCAGGGACAGAGAATCAAATTCTCGTGTTAAATGA
This sequence comes from Unio delphinus, assembly GCA_029339505.1. Classification (NCBI taxonomy): domain Eukaryota; kingdom Metazoa; phylum Mollusca; class Bivalvia; order Unionida; family Unionidae; genus Unio; species Unio delphinus. The sequence goes on from JAQISU010000303.1 coordinate 7,085,404, forward strand.
TATTGTGTTAGTTGATATCAATGTCGTCGAAGATGCATTGCGTGCTGATAAATCCCCATGGAAGCTAGGTTACGCAGCAACGATACATTCTTCGCAGGGGTTGACTATATCCGATACAATTGTTTGGATCATGGATAATCGCATTGAGTGGTCGAATTTAGTTTATCTTGCAGTGTCCAGAGTACGGAGAATAAATCAACTTCGAGATTTGTTTTTAGACTAAAACGACACTACAATAAGTGATATTGTCAGCAATGATATAATCAGAAAAACTCTCTGATTTTAAACAACAAGACCAAAACAAAAGTAACAGAAAATTTGATATTGATGCCGAATTCATAATCTTTCTGAAACAATAATAGAATAATCACTGCGCTAGTTGCAATTGTATAATGCGTTGGTGTTGGTCGGATAGAGACCCCTGCCAATTTACCGTAGACAGAAAAAAAAGCAGTGTTGGTCATACCAGAGATAATGTGATGCTGACTTGTATTGAGTGCAACAGACGCAGAGGTGCTAGTTAAGACCACGCGGCGGTAATTGAGTATCCTGGGGTATCACTTGTAGTTGTTCCCGAGTAAATCCTCGCTGAGGAGCAGTTGAATCCAAACTATAGACTGGCGGTCTACCCGTGGATTGTGTTATGCTAGATATTTTATGCGTAGTGACAGTCCAAATAGGATCAGTAACTCTATTTTTGCCACCTTCGAGCTCTCCTGGTTCATATAAATATCTAACAGTGACATTACCGAGTATTGGTTGTTTTGAAAAATCATTTTGCGGTTTTACAGGTATATACGTTTTCTTTTTAATCGCGTTGTTAGGTTTCATGTTGATTGTTCGAGTAATCTTATTATTTAGCGCAGTAATTACGCCTGGTAATCTCTTGACCCATTCACGGGATCGTTTATTCTGAATAATCTCCTACGCTTATTGATATCCAAAAAGCCGCTCAGCAAGTGTCTGATTAAATCGTTCAACAATTGCCTGATCGCGTTGTAGTGCAGTATGTCCTCGTCTGATGATGACATTATGATGCTTCATTGTTGATAACACTGGACCCTGAAATTCCTAGCCAGGATCAACTTGTAATAGATTTGGACAATGCAGAGGACCCTTTCGATAAATCCTTTCAAACGCAGAAGCCACTTTAGTTGATGACTTCGCCTTTAGCGGTTCTGCTTGTTTGTATCGACTCACAATATCAACTTCGGTTAGCGCGTATTTGTAAACACCATCATGAGGTAGAAATAATATATCAGCCTGATGAACCTCATTTAGTGCGCTGACATCAAAATGCGAGTAGTTAATTTGTTTAGGCTGTGGTAGATAAATTTGCTATATCGCCTGTTTGGATAACCAATCCGCTGCTGTAGTATTTTTCACCCTTGCCAAGCTAGCGAGTTTACTGATTGCTGATTGACCCCTCCAGTATCCTCTTGGAGAATAATACATAGATTCCATGATGTTATTAATTACCAGCACCCAACATCAATTTACTTTTCATCGCCGATTTTATTTACCATGAAGCCTATTTTTTTTGGAAGGATTTATCAGTGATAGAGTTCAACGCATGAATTAATTCACATCTGCGATATGTCTGTTTTGCAGATTGCTTCTTTTATAAGCAGCATCATGAGCATTACACGCCTTATCAATAGCGTTTATTGGGTTTTCACCGGGTCGGGGTTGGTTTTGATCATCGAGTCTAATATCGAGTCTGGTCCCGGGTCCACAATAACTATGCCCTGGAAGGTGTTTTTCTCCCGGATACTTCGCCCATGGTGTTCCTGGGAGTTTTATTAACTTGGCTGCAATATCACCTCCTCGTTTTTATAAAAAGATCTCCATATTTCATAGAAACAAATCTAAATTGTTTGTACCACATTGTTCACGATATGATATCGAGGAAGCACCGAGCATTGATGATATTGATGGAAGTATTAACAATTTAGTCGTATATGATGATGTCATGTTAGACAATAAAAAGAATCCCGATAGGATATTTTCCAGAGGTTGGCATAAAAATACCGATATGATATATGTCACTCAACGATACACTCAAATACCAAAAGTGATCAGAGATAACTGCAATATTCTTGCTGTATTCAACGGAGTTGACGGACATACGCTACGAAATATTCATCAGACCTGGTGCAGTGGAGATATGGGTCATGGTCACTTTAGAGATTTTTTTAGTCGCTCTCAGTCAATCGCACATGGATTTGTAACGATAAATTTGCATGACACTAGATCAAGATATCGTATCAGACTTGATCAATTAGTCTGTTTGTGAAATCTTAAATTACTAGCAATTTCAAGGATTTTCATCGTAAGAAAGATTTGTACCTCCATAGCAGCAGAGAGGGCGCGACAACGACTTTGCGTCTCCAAAGAAAACATTTTTTTTTTACGATTTTGGAGGAAGCCTTGGTTTGCCAAATGGACGCCTCTAAAAAGTTGTCCGATTCGCTCCCTCTGCTGCTAATAATCATCAGAATGGATGAAATGAGGGTCGGTCGATCTCATTCAAAGGCAACATGTGCTTTCAACGAGCGACCGTCTGAAGGCAACGCAATAAAATAATCATTCTTCTAATCGTTTGGATAAGATATATATATATATATATATATATATATATATATATATATATATATATATATATATCGAATGTATCAACATAATTACATATTTAAAAGCTAAATATCCTTTCCACGATAGTTTTACAGAGGTGAGACGTGTTTCTATATATAATGGATTACAATTTATTATATTACTTGCTTGAAATCGATATGCATTTGTTAGCTTTATGCTATTTTTCCTCACTGGTTTACAATAGCCTTTCAATTGTTTGCATCAATTTTTGTTCGTAACAGTTCTGTTTTGCTATTATTTCTCAGTTTTAGACTAAACAAGTTTATGGTTCTCTAGCTAAAGCTAATATTGCCAAATGATACAATACATGTAATAATATATAAATATATTATATTAAATATATTAAGTTATCGGAAAATAATAATTTGTTTTGGGAAATAAAAATATAAGTTTTTGATAATACAATAGCTACACTTTGAAAATGCAGTTACTTCACCTTTTGATCACTTAAACGATTTTGCAATACAGAATCAGTCTGCAAATACATTACCATTTTTGGTCAGCGCTGCTACGCCTTCGTATTGGCATTCTATTTCCACTAACACAGTCTCGATCTCATTCGTGCTAATTATTTGATCCTCAATAGCCATTCAGCAAAGTTTATTAATGATACTGAGACTTCTTTCTGCAGCTGTGAAAGGTTCTGAATATTCATGTATTGAACCGTAACGAAAATATAGTGACATCATTACTCGCAACACCTGTTACTATCGAAATAGCCTCGATAATAACTCAATTTGTTGTGTCTATAATAGTTACTGTGGTTGCCATTCCCGCTTCATTCAGACTACAAGTGGATTGGCGATAAGATCTATAGGCTTGTATTCGATGAAAAACGCGGTTCTGTTGGTAACTTCATCACGCAGCTGTTTTTCCACTTGGATTATTTTTTCACTCCGGTAACATTATGGGTCCATTATAGTTCTTTTATTATTAATGTGATTCCATTACATAATTCCTCAACAGGCCGACCTTTATCAGATACAACACACACAAGCAGCCGCACTTTTAACCAAATGTTTTTTTGTATTTTTTTATCTGTCATATCTACTTCGAGCATATTTACATGTCGCCTAGCTGTATGTTTTTGTGTCCATGATCGAAGATTGTAAGGGTCATTTTGTTAACGACATGTTACATAAATATCTTTTGTTTATAAGTATGCTATAAATTCAAGTTATTTTTGTTTACAGGTTCATTTGGATTTGAGTTCATGACATTGATTTTTCCATGAGAAAGTCATTGTCTATCTGACATTTGTTAGGTTTATTCGGTACCTGTTCATCTTTATAGTTTGGATTAATTTGCCACTTGGATACCATATAATTTTCATAAAATGCTTAGCGCAACAATGGAAACAGTCTTTTTGTGTTTAGTTAATATTTCAGAGCAATTTAGGTTTGTAAATGATTCATTAAAATTAATGCACATTTTTCCTTTTGAACTAACTAACTATTTTGCGATTATTGTTATAGACATTCTGGATTATATAGCTATGATGCCTGAAGACTGTCGGTATATCAGCACATTTAAGAACGTTTTTTGCATGAGGACGTGAAACATTAGAATTCATTCAGAAATCACTGGAATTCCTACTGAACACTATAATTAGGACTTGTGATAAGACTATTAGGACTATCTGGAATTTACTCGTAGTACCTTACGTTTCTTATAAAGTTTCACTTTTGTTGAGGTGGAATAAAATGTTCGCTGAATTTAGCGAAACTTGTTGGTTTTCGGTTTTTCTTCTTTCTGTTACTTAGCTTAAAACCATTGAGTTGTAACATATGATTTCCAAACGGTTTAGAGTTGCTATTGGCATATTAAAGTAGTCCTAAAGGTTGATTGGTATTTGTCTCTAAACAAGATTATTTGTCTGTGTATATGAATGTATGTTAACGCCGATCATTTGATTCAACTTCTCTTCGGCATGTTCCGGAATCTCATCACCGCATTTAGAAAGCATCACTTATATGCAGTGATGAATATAAGTATTTAAAAAAGTGATATAATTACAGTTTTATAATTACATCTTTGCACATTCAATAAGACACTTGCAAGCGCATATAGCGGTTTTAAATATATTAATTTGTCAAACGCGTTTGAAAATAAATACATCTACTACTAAAATAAATATTTTGTGTCAATATATGAAATCAGCTCGTGAATACAAACCTCATGGTGATATATAAAGATCGTGTTAAAATGTACATTATTTACATTATTTACCATAAATGAACTACTTAAAATCAAAATCAAGATAAACCAACTTGAGGCAGTAGAATAAGACAGCTGTGTAAAGATATATAAAACTAAATTTGTAAATGTGTATAAAAATATATTTTTGGAATTGAAAAGAATATCTAACATGTATGCCTAAAAGTGGGAAAGTTTGAATTATCTTTTTTCCAGATTATATTGTATTAATAATTTGAATATTGCGGATTTTAACACTAGTCTAATAACGACCAGTTTCGAGATGGGTACAAAAGATAATCATTGACATGCAACTTTCGTTGATAAAACTTGTATATAATTATACAATAAAATGTGACAATGTTTGATTTTCGCTGCACTGAATTTTCCATTATTTATTTCCCACTCCTATGTGTTGCCGTACCTAGGCATTTTAAAATCACTTGTATTATCACTATGACGATTTCAATATAATGTACTGAGGTTGTCATATAGTAGAGATCAAAGCTATTGTCAGAACTAATTTTTTAGTTCTTTGTTTCATCTTTTGTGTGTGGTAAAATTCTAAACATACTGATAGTCCTTGAATTATAATTATCTACCTTATTTATAAGCTATACTTCATATTGGGGAATCTGCGTTATAACTGAGTCAGCAGCATAAACACTTCATAAATTAATGGTGGATCAGTTATTGATTGGTTGTTATTATGACCCAGACCTCGACAAACCTTATGCTTTTTTTTATTGATTTCATGTTGGGCTGCATAACTTGGGACAACTTTATGCGACCTTTAATATGGATAAAACAAATTATATTTACACAGTAAATTTATATTTACACATCACTTGAAAATATCAGATGAAGGATGGTATTTCTGAAATGGATTCGTTTCCACACTGGTAAATAGAACGAGGGGAGTTGTATAACATTATTCTTCGCTAGTAATATAAAATGTACATATATAATCTTTTATTTACATGCTAAGGGTTCGAGGTGGTCTAATCTGTAGGCTCATCAAACTTTTGAATCGGATATTTTACATTCGAATCTTACTCGCGAAAATGTATATTTGTTCTTTAATAATCGACGAAACTTTAAATTTAGGTTGAGTTCTACATGATATATGAAAGTCATTTCTGGCGATGTACAATCCAAGCTATAAATTTCAGATATAATTACTTTACAGGTAGACTGGTTTGAAAGAACGTCTTAGTTTACTAGGAAGTGTTTTGGTACTTAGGGGCTCATATAGATTTCAAACTAAAACTGCAATAACCTTCACTGACAGAACACGTGTGTTGTCGGTAATAAATTATGTGCAACAACTTAAGATATCAGCGTGCTTATCACTCTCAATGACATAATGACCACAACCACACTTCACGAATAGATAAATTAATTGCCAATTTTGCATCGGTGAGTCTGTCACAGAATTTCCAAATTTTGCTAAATGTTATTTCTATGTGTCTTTGTAGACGATGACATCATCGATCTAAGCTTCACAATAATAGAACAGAGGTGATCATATTCATATAACGCAAAAACGTACTTGGTGACCCTTGTATCCCAAACGGCATTACTTTATATTGGTAAAATCCATTTGAAGTCATGAATGGCGAGATTTCCTTTGCGTTGGTGGAATTTGACAAAGTCCTTTCAGAAGGTCAAATTTGATGATATACTTGGCATTTTCAATTTTATCAATATAGTCATCGATTCTTGGTCATGAAAATAAATCTGTATTTATCACACTATTCACCTTCCTATAATCAATGCACATATGGAATGTTTTATCTGGTTTGGGAGCAAGTATGCATGGCCAACTCCAGTCACTTTTATTTCGCTCTATGAAATCGTTATCAAGCAAATACTGAGTTTGTTTCATCAATTATTCCTGTTTGGAGAGGTTTCATCCTGTATGGATGTTGTTTGACCACATGTTTTGAATTTACAATTTCAACGTCATGGAAACAGTTGTTTGTCCTTGTAGGAACATCTGGAAATAAGTGCTCATTTTAAATTAATAACTGTTTGAGTTCGTTTTTTTCTTATCTTGCAAATGTGAAAGTTTCTGATCTAGATCGCTCATAATTTCTGAATTACGAAGTGTCACTCCAATATCAGTAGAATTTGATCATATTCCTTCACTTAAATCTTCACTCAGCAGGCCAGGTAAATCTAAGTTCATTGTATATTTAATCTGGCTAACTCGTTCAATATACTGGTACTCTTATAATTTATTTAGATTCCAGAAGCACTAATGTTATAATATAACGCATACACATAGCTTTCTAAGGACCGTAACATCTAATCTGAAGAAAATTAAGAAGAATGGGCAAGAGACAGGACTCCATTTATCAGACTCCAATGTTCTGTCCATTGTAGTTCTGTCAAAATGTAATTTCAATTTTGACTTGAATTCCTGAATGATAAATTAAAGCACAATAGGTTGGAAACGTTCAGACTTGAGATTTGACATTTGGCCCGATTGAACAGATTTAGGAAGGCGAAATTGAGTAAAACAAAATTCATATTTTTAACTAATGTTTAGATTTTACATTCCTCAAAGAAATTGCATCTTGAAACCTTGTTACCGCACACACACAAACACAATTGTCAACAGGTGTTGGTTATCTGACTTCGTCTTAGGTAAGGTACCAACACAATCCACCATAATTATACCAAATGGTTCGTAAAATGCAGAAATAGGTTGTAGATGAGCCTTAGGTATTTTCTGATTGGGTTTCCCTACCATTGAACACATTCGACAAGATGTGCAGTATTTAGAAACATCACTTTTAATTTTTGCCACATTGAAGTGATTCAAGTTCTTGTGATAAGTCTTATTAATCAACAAATGGCAATCCAAAGGAGTTTTATGGGCCAGATTAAGTATTTTCTGTCTGTAAGGTTTTGGAACGACAATTTAATAGTTTTCTGTTCATTTATCACCAGTAGGTACCTTGAGAGATCTCAATTGTTTCATGCAAATTCCATTTTTAATGAAATAGTAGACAAGAACTTCATAGGCTTCAGTTTCAGTAATGGTATTCGAAACAAACATGAGATCTCGGGATCTTTGTTCCTGTTCACGACAAGTGATTATCTTTTATCACCCCGATTAGATGAAAGAGATTGAGTAGTTAAAGTCATATGATCAATACTTTCTGACTGATCCAAACAAGGCGTGAAAGTGTCCTCATCAAACGTATAACCAATACACGTGTAAGCTAAATTAACAGATTCCTCCTCAACATTATTCCTAAGAGCTTTATGTGCCATATCTCTGGTATCTGCACAAGCTGGGAATAAATCAGGGAGTTCTATTTCAATTGGATCGACGTTCTGATCAAAACAAGGCTTTTCAGTTACAATTGGATTAACCATAATCATGTATTCAGCTAAATTGTAATAGTAATAAATGAATGGCATCTACGGGTAAAACAGAGACTGTTCCAACTGCAGTGGGTCCTGATACTAAGTCTGACGACAAATTTACACTATGTAGAGGAACAAAGCCGCACTCTACTCCCTGAATAAAAAACACTCGTTAGAAGAAGACTTTTCAGAGAACGGCAATGTACCTGACAATAAAAAAACTCTGAGAAGCTCCCGTGTCTGTTAAAAGTTTAATATGGATGGATTTAGCTGAATCATTCAAAGTGATATTGCACACATTGTTATAAATGGTTTATAATTCTCCATAATAAAACCAGACTGGTGTTTATTAGACCCAATAATGTATTGCTTTCACGTCATTATTGTGACGTTTATCTCTTACAAAAAGAGCATTTGGAATAGGCTTGTCTTGATTCTGATGCCTATTGTTCAATTTATTGCACTCAAACAAAACGGGTTCTTTCTTCCCGCATTACACGTAGGAAGGGACAATGATCTAGATTCAAGCTTATCAGAGGATGTAGTTTTAGAAGTTGTGCTTGTTTGCGTTTTCGAAGGGCTTGTGTTTGGCTGAAATACTTTTGTGCCACAAAACGGCTGAGTAGAATTTGTTTTTTTTTACCAAAGGAACTTTATAAGTTAAAGAGAACTCATCAGCAGCAGGGGTACAACATTTTTTAAGGTTTTGATCTTGTACTTGTCAAGATAAGTCTTGATGTTACTATGGACACAGTTCTTAAACTCTTCAAGTAATACACGTTTTTTTAGACTTTCTTGATAGTTTTCAACTTTCTTGGCTAAGCACCATTTATCAAATAACCTCTTTTCACAAGCAAATTCGACATGAGTCTGTCCAGCTTTATTTGTACAGTTTCTGAATTTTTGCCGATAATCTTCAGGGACTAACTCATAACCCTTTAAGATGTATTATTTGACAGCATCCTAGTCAACACTTTGGTAAACTGACAACGAATGGTAACTATCACTAGCCTTACCAGTGAGTACACATTGCAATAATTAAGTCAAATGCTCCCGATTTAAATTTTCAACAACCTTTTCAAAATGAGTAAAATATTTTTCTACTTCTTTCTCTGAACGGGGACACTATTCTAATGTTTTTTGCACTGTTTTAGGAAATATTTTAGCAAAAACTCAAATATCCCGATGAACCCCCAATTATCGGTTACGTGCTTAGGCTCTAATAAGCAGTAACACATAACACCTGAAAAACAAACCTTTTAAGACTCTTCACAAATAATTTTTTCCCTTTAAAAAGAATTGTAAAAATTTGGAAAGAAAACCAAGTTTTAAGAACCAAATCCGACATTAATGCAAGAATATTCCACGAATTAAATTACAAAAGTCCTGTAATAAAATGTTCTAATAGATCAAAGTTTGAGCCATGTTGGAGAACCCAAGATGAAAGACGATGACGTATGATTAAGTTTTTTTTAGTGCTCAACTCTTCCTTGTAAAACACAATTTTTAAGTCCATTATTGGAAATAAATAATACAAGTTTGATAACCTCTCTAAGTCCAAGAATTTTATATGAGCAAAACAAAATATTTCTAGAGACACGATTTAATCCTTTAAAAATTCATGTCAGTGTAATTTTTTTCCCGCTGACTTTTGAATCATCATGGTAAGACAAACGGTTGAAAAAAGACTGGATAAATTGTTTATGAAGCGAAATTCATTACTAGGACTTGCTACAGGAGGTTTGATGTCGACGATGCATATTCTCTGCGTATGCAGTTAGATCAATACATGTCGTTAATGTTTCTTCTGTTTTCATAGATCCCTTTGCTGACATTTGTGATTAGTGAGTTCTGTCTGTCATCGTTTCTAGTATTTTAAATTTTCACAACCTGTTTGGAGAGAGAAGAAAATACCCTTTTGCTGGCATTGGTGATTTTTGTTTTGCTGACTTTTTAGTTTCTTTTATCTTGCATAAAGATGACGATGAAGATTTTTCTTTATGCTTCATGACATCTCCACACACCATCTGTAACGTAATTCCACTCTCATTGATTAATTTTCAAGCAAGCAGTTCGGTATCGAATTGAATAAGCAATTGCTGTTGTCGGAACTAAATAAAACAAATATAATTTCTTGACAAAAGGAAGTTCGTCCCAGATATAAGCATATCATGTCTAATATCACTCTGTAGCATATATTCTCTTCGTACGTTCTTGAGGAACATATACTTCTCTGGCAACTGTAATTGTCAGTTTATTTAAACCTTGTTTATCTTCCCGTTTTAACCGTTCTGTAGCCGTCTGTTAACACATCAAAATCGCCTTTAGGACTATATAGGAAAATGGGGTTCATAGGGACTTTTTTTTTGATGTATAATATCCGGGCCGAGCAATATCAACGACTTTGAAAAATCGTACTAAAAGCTGCCTCGCTAAGTGCTCAAAATTAAGAGTTTAGTGTTAAGACTAGCCAACCTGATGTCAGAATAATGTAACTGGGTGTACTATCGTTCTAAATGTCTGCGAGATGATGCCCCAGTGCCGGACATTACTATAAACTGCCACACTGCACACAACGTTGTGACATGATTTTTGGCGAAAATATTTCCTAAAACAGTGTTTTCTTAAATTTGAATTCCCCATGTTTATAAAACATTTCTCAAGTCAGATCGATAATCTTGTTTCTAAAACGTCATCAAAAGATATACACTTTTATATTTGTAAAAGTTTTCTTCTTAAAACAATTGGCTGCGACTCTCTGTATTCAGACTAGAAACTTAAATGAGATACTTTAGTCCAGTGACTGTTTAGCTCTTTCGGCACATAACAGAGCTATTTATATCTATGGATCTTTCCATGCTTTTCAAATTTTATCTACTTTATCTGTTGTTCTTTTATTTAAAGCAACAATTGAAATATATATTTTAACCAATTGGTGAAGTCAATAATACATTAACCGCTTTTATTCAGAGTTTTATTCAGATGGATAGCAGTATCTTGATGAGATCTGAAATAAAAGAAGAAATAATTAAGAATCGTAAAGTTTAAATATATACACCAGGAACAAGCAGCAAATGTGTTTATGAAGTGTGATGTCTGGAACTTTTATAATGTTTTCCATCACGAGAGTACTTAGGTAGGTAGAGAGATGAATAGGGAACTAGGCAGGGAAGAAAATATTTGGGATTCAGCTTTCTTTTCTCTTAGTCCGGTGTATTAACCCTCTCGTCAAATTTGTGCAGATACCGATGGATAAAATGTTGGTCTGATATCAGATGTTTATTAAAATGTGCAATTTTTTTGCATGCAGATCTTTCCGGAACATATCTGCGTATACTTTAGACACTTACGAGTATTTAGATAATATCAATATCTGGCGCGAAATTCAAAATGGCCACAGGACAGAGGGTTGAGCTATTCCACGTGAATTTACAAGTTGCCAAACATAGGATTTGATCCTAAAATAGTATCACATATCACCAAAAGAACTCTTAAGCCGACGTAAGCTCAACCGTCTCTAGAACTACCGATAAGCATTTAAAATTTACACCGATGTATGCAGACAAGATTATCTGCAGATCTTTGCAGCTTTTAATGAATAGGCGATATCGTCTTCTAAAATGTCAGTCAATATCATTGCAGGTGTGGAGCTGATTTAATATCCCAGGATTGGTGGTGATAAACGGGATATTACAACTATAGCTATATTCGTATGTACACTCCAGTGGTTTCCCCCAGCTGACCAGGCTTTCAATCTCAGAATATACATTTATGTATAAATCATTTCAGAAATGCCTCACTTTGGTAAAATATATGAAGTAGGGCTCTCGAAATGTCTGAAATGTAAACTTTCTGAGAGCTGCTAAGAAAAGTAGTAGGCGGTCTATTAAATATATCTAGCTTAATGTCAGTGGTGATGGGCTAATGTGTAAAAGTATTATAAAGGTTAGTACTATTTAAGTTTTCTGGGATTAATAAAAAGTCTTACCATCGTAACAAATTTTGTGGTCATTGACGTCTACTAATTGTGTTAGGTAGTCCACTTTGTCCGTAGTTATTGTTTTCCCAAGTTTGCAGAGAGCTTGCCTCAATTTGTCTACACTGACCGTACCACTTCCCTCTTAATCATACATTTTAAGGGATTTTCGTAGGGCTTTGACGTCGATAGAACTGTCTTTAACCTCTGCGAATAATGGCATCACTTCCTCAAACGTTAATGCAGTGCGAAGAGAGAGAGAGAGAGAGAGAGAGAGAGAGAGAGAGAGAGAGAGAGAGAGAGAGAGAGAGAGAGAGAGAGAGAGAGAGAGAGAATATGTACCTTTATCTAGATCGTGACCAACAATGATAGTTTCCACTTCTTTCTCGGATGCATTCTTCCCAAAAGCCCGGGAAATGCGACCAAGAAAGCTAACTGGAAGCTTTCATGTTTCGTCTCCATCAAGGAGCTTCCATGCATGCACGTACATTAGGAATAGACACAGTAATATTTTCCAATCCTTGTATCAACCGTTAGTCTTGTGAAAAATGAATATTACTTACTGTGCACAAGAAAAATATTTACCCTGAAACTGACTCACGGCAAATGTGTGACTTAGTTATTTTCTGTTTTTATATTGTTTTCTAAACAAAAATTAAAAAAGTGGTATAAGTGAAAGGACTACATTTTTAAGAATCTTTACATTCTAACTAGTTTAGATATAAAATACTCAAATGGATAATGACAATCGCAAGAAATGTCACGTAGCGAATGAACTTGAATTCAAAGTCGATCGATGTATTTGAAATGGATTCACGTAACCTTACATATAAAGTAAAATTAATTGAAATGAAAATGAAATGAACGAATCGAGTAAATGTTATTGCGATGCAAGGACATATTGCATTGCAATTTATTTTGTTATTGAATCCGATCTTAAATGTTATTGCCAGACCGCGATGCATCGAGAAATTATTTTGTTATTGAGTCCGAGTTTAAGTGTTATTGCCATACCGCAATGAATCGATAAATTGTTTCTTTTACCCAGTCTGGGTGTAAATGCTTAACAGTTTAAAAATGAGCAAAAACAATATTACATACTAACCTCAGTTAAGGATGCAAACTCTCCCGAAGATTTAATCAAATACAAGTGACGAGAGAGAGAGAGAGAGAGAGAGAGAGAGAGAGAGAGAGAGAGAGAGAGAGAGAGAGAGAGAGAGAGAGAGAGAGAAGTAACTATTGTTATGTATTATACGATTGAGAATATATATATATATACCGTGTACATATATCAGGGAGAATGTGTATTTCGATGGGCACGAATGCGTGACCAAAATCGGTAATGGGTAATGGTTTATCTGATAATATTATTGTTTAGTGTGATTTAGACTTCTAGGAGAATATACTATGCTAATGTCATTGTGTGCTAATACAGGAAGCTTTTAGGGACCAGAGGAACTGTAGGAGACAGAGTGAATCACCCTAGTGAAGTTGGTCCGAGTCTCTGGGAAAGAAAGAAAAGGAAGAACGAAGTCAGAAGTTAGACGGTCTGGATGGAATTTAATTACTAGTCTAGATAAAGATCATACAGGTGAGTAGGAACACATGACAGGAGGAAAATCTATTACCAGATGATGCAATAGGCCGTCACTTGATCGCGTGAAAGACGAGTGATAGGGTTTTAATTTGAACTTTATTTGATAGATGGATGTTATTGAATTTTATTAAATTGTTGTTTATACATTTTGTGTATTCATTAATTTAACTGTCGGCACTGCTGACTGGGGGCTCAGAGCTTTGCATCTCTCTTTCACTACTTCAATTTCTGACAAAACCGAGACAGGGTGGGTTTTCTGTAATAAGGTAAATAATATTGGGAGCACCCCAAAATACCTATATAAAGTGAAACCTCAACAGAACATTAACATCCTGAAAGACAATTTATCAGTTAAATTCAAATCATGTGAGCATCGATTTAAAATAGCTCTTTATTTCATTCCTATTGATTGTGCAGCAAACATCTAATCATTTCGTATTCGTTTTTGTCTGGAGCGTTATCATCCAATGTCGAGTGTACATACATGTCTTTAAAAGATATATTAACCATTATGTCGATAAGTCAAAGGCCGTTAGAAGAACGGCTCATTCGGGATGTGAAAGCCTCTGTACATGTCCTGCTACTCCTTCAACCTATAGAGCAATAATGATATGTTTGTTGGATTTTAGTTTAAGCAATTAAAATAAAACATTTTCACAGCAACAATGTTTTCAATACCATTAATTATCATACTGAATAATCGTGGATGGGTATTTATCGATGTTTAAAATGTACCTAACAGCTCACAAGCCATCTTATGAGTGAACAGGTTACACTTAGGAAACGGGGTCGTGGTGGAGGGTGACCTATTATTATTTTATTAAAATATAAAAATGTGGTAAAGACAAGCTTCGCATTAAGTGAACTGTAAACTGTTGCGAAACTTACAGTAGCCCTGTACAGTGTAAAAGGAAAGTCCAGATCAGTATCTTGTGACTCTTAATATCCAGCACACGGCAGTAAACTCGGTCAGTTTCATAGCAACTGGAATTATTATGATCTGAACCAACCTGTGGTTAAATGCAAGGCCGCATATTTGGCACTCTCCCAATAGTGACGTTCACATTTTGTTTCATTTATATTTTCATTTTATCGCAATTTATTTTCTGTATTCATTTAATTTATATTATCATAAACCAGGAAAAACACAATTGCGACAGGTTGAGTCTTTTGAGTACAATCAATATCTGGGTGTAGACACAGTAGTATTACTTTTTTTTTACCGATAAGAGATGACAGCTTTTATCGATTTAAGATTACATCTAAATTATTTAATTTTCCGGTGTGAAAATATGCATGTAAATGTAAATTGACTGGATTATTGTTTTTTCTCCTTTCTCAATTGCTATGATCCCTTCTACTGAATTTCGAGTTGTAACTAATTATCATTAGCGGGGTTTATTTAAATGTATTAACGGTTTTCAGGTGATAAGTCTCGTGAGTTTTTAATGCGTAGACTTCAAGTTAATTTAGTTATATGTTTAAAACAAACAGTATAATTTTATAATATTTACAGTAGTTTCCTTGTGCACGTGCCCTTAACGATAGAAATATACATTATGTAATACCTGTTCAATACTTATCAGTTACGTCATGATGCACATGACTGTGCAGGCATATATACTTTTACTGCGTACACATAGAGTTCAAACGTTGCACCTGTAGTCAATATGTGTATAGTTGTATTCTGACGGAATATAACAATGTAGAAAAACAACGGATGAATTGCAAATAAAACACCCGGAATATGTGCCTTATCAGTTATAGAAAAGTCGGCATATACCAATAATCCACATCGTGACAAGACATTGATTTAGACAAAACATCAGGTAAACAAGTATACATAGGGATGCGTACTGAACTAAAAATATCTTAGCATTGTACGAATGAACCTTCTGACACATTTGTGAGAATACTTCCTTTCATCTCGCCTGTTTTCTAATACTTGTACGTATAAGCCAGATTTAAATGATTAAAACATTGATTCCTCTATTTTGAATTTGACACAGGTATTGTTCTCTTCATGTTTGACACTAATTTATAGATCATGGAAGATGCAGATATGTTTGGACATATAAATTATGCATCGTTAACTATTCTACAAACGTTAAGTTATAAAAACTAGATCGTTTGGCTTGTACTGGTAATAGGTGCAGAATATCTTTGATATATAATATTGCTAAACATTGGCTGGCAACAGCATTTGCAATAACTTGGATACAAAGTTGTCAATACTTGTGTTTCATCGGTGTTCAGCATAACTATAATCCTAAAATGCACAAATATGCGTTAGAACCACTTTACGCCGTAATTCTGATATAAAATTCCTGACACAATTTGTAAGCACCAGTTCTCAGAATAAATCTAATATCAAATGGATACTAGTATGGTTGTCACATGTGTTCAGTATACATCGGTCATTAATTTTCTGATTTTTTGGTCACGCATTGGTATATTGCTAAGGACGAGAAAGGAACGCTTGAGCAGTAGTGTACTAATGTGCAAAGGGATGAGATGGTCAGTCACTGGATACAGCCAGAAAGTGTGTGTGTGTGGGGGGGGGGGTGCCATCGGGAGAGTCAAAATACTAGTACAAGTTTACAAACCAAGGGAAAATTTCGTCAAAGTAAACATTTATGTCCAAATTGCTTATGACAGCACTGTAATGTTTAAAAATCTACTTGCAAACACAATTTATTTTCCCGTGTTTTCAGTAGATCTGTTTAGCTTATTTGAGAAAGATATGAACTAATTCTGTCTGCAGACATTTACAAACTCGATATATAAGTTTCGAAGAAAAGGGAAGTTATATCTTTTCGATAACGTTTTTGTAAATTTCCTTTATTGTTCAAGTGGTCATCCCCTTGTTCTTTATTCACTATCACCAGCGTTTTGTGTATCAGAGTGATCAGTCTTCTGCACAAATTTGGACTTTGTTAT
This sequence comes from Unio delphinus, assembly GCA_029339505.1. Taxonomy (NCBI): domain Eukaryota; kingdom Metazoa; phylum Mollusca; class Bivalvia; order Unionida; family Unionidae; genus Unio; species Unio delphinus. The sequence continues at coordinate 7,102,149 of JAQISU010000303.1, forward strand.
TGTAATGTCCTGCTTAAATTTTATTTTAATTATTTTGTACTAACCAAAGCTTATACTTTGCTATAATAAATGTTCTTTACTTTTTCTAGGTTAGATAGATTAGACAGTGTTATTTTAATATTTGTCATTATTTGTCTTTGCAATGATACGGAATTATTACAAACATGTGATTCAATCAAAGCCATTTACCGGTGGGAATGGTAAACAAGCCCCTTTGTGAAATGATGTATCCATTAAATTATTACAACATTGATTATATCCAGTTTCGTGAAGATACGATCATTTACATCATGAACTATTTTTCATTTAATATCGGCAGCCTCAATTTCGAGAAATAGAACAAAATGCTGGCAGTGTATCTTACATACAAGAAAAGGCAGCATTGTGGACTATGACTTACACTGGATTAGACTTTGAATAAATTTTGAGTTTTGTACTAGTGTTATTACATTCTGATGGCTTTTTCTGAGTATCCCTACTTTGAGATATCGTTACATGCCATATTTAGCTGTTGGTTTTCACTGCTGTAAGTATTTAACGGAATTATATATTTTTCGCGTTAATAAACTAAATACAATGGGGAATTGCGCATATTAATGTTTGCATGCTTACATTCTTATTTTTGGGACGTGCAAAATTGTATACATTAATATAAAAACTTCTTACACAGTATTGGAAAATCAGGGAGCATGTCAAAATACTTCTATATCTCAACATCCTACCCATCTTTACTGTTAAAAGCTATAAGTAAGTAAGAAACGTGTTACATATTTAAATCACAGCCCTCTACCCAAAAAAAAAAAAGACTAATACGGACGAATACAGACAACGTGAAAACAAGAGTATCTTACTATATACTCAAATGGAGTCAGTAATGTCCTAAAATACAATGGACCCTTAGAAGACAATTATAATTTTTCTTCTTACATTATTGATTATTACAAATATTCAACACCAGTTTTGAAAATGGGATAATATTGCCTACACTGTGTGGATTCAGAGTGATACTCCTTTAACTTGTTGGATCCTAATGTGACATTTTGATGCATCTAGCGGACACTATTAGAAATCACCAAAAGTCTGTCATTAGGTGAAGTTAAGATGCAAAAGGTATCAGGAGCAATTTGACTTTGCAGGTGGTAGCTATTCTATCTGTAATTAAGTGTATCGTTTCTTCGTAAAATACTGTTATCAATCGTTAGTAGAAATACTATATTAGAGGCAAACTAAGTAAACAATGCTAAGGAAAATAAGAAATTTACATTACTCCAATTGTAGCAGTAATGCATTATATAGTTCAAACTTTTCTTCTCCAAACATTTCAATGTATGAGACTGAACGTTTTCATCCTAGAAGATAGCTTGAGAAAATGATAATATAGAATCGTGGTACTGCTGAATGTATGTCATGACATCTTTATAAACGTTTAAAGTCAGTTTATTATGCAGTGCACAGACATGTGCACGAACATCAAGTGTTGCACCAGTAAAATAATGATCTGCTCTGGAAATGGAACAACTTATCAATTATTTCTATCTGATACGTCCCGATCCGTATATCTAAATGAGAAATATTGTTATCGACATCTACTTTGACAATCAATTGTTTTGTTTGTGTATTATTTTATTTTACTTTTTACAGGGAAGCAAAAATTAAGAAGTGATCTTGATGTTACGAAAGCATGCGTTGGGGTGGGGTGGTGTCACAAATTTTTGATCAGAGACATTTTTTAAATATATTATATATACAGACGGTATGGCAGAATCACAAAACACATTCACAGACACACACACACACAATAGATATATATTTATAAGCTTGTTGTTTTCACGTTTTCTGTGTTACTGTTATTTAGAGCTTAAACACGCATCAACACGTTTGCGTTTGCTTTGTACAAGTCCTGCTCTCCATCAAGTTTATTTAAACCTGTTTAATGAGAAGTTAGTTGTCTGTGATTATTTATGAGTATGTATACGTTTTTGTGTGTGCCTGGAATTATTACTTATTCTTCATGAATATTTCTAATGAATAATATTCATTGAACATTACAGGAATAATGCTGCGAGCTGTTCGCCTGAAGAATTTTGTGAAATTCCGCGAAGACTGCAACCTTTCCTTCCGCGACAATGGTGCATATTTCTTCGTCGGTCAGAATGGTAGCGGGAAATCTAGCGTTTTGGAAGCTATAAGACGATGCCTAAGTCGAGGTGCAAATACGTCCTTCTCACCAATTCCAGATGAATCCAAACCTTCATACATCATATGTGAATACGAAATGCCTGATCCATCGCCATTCAACGGTTGTAAGAAAATGTTTACGTCATTTTTATACATACCAGACACAACCTCGACTTACAAGTATGCCAAAATTGTTTTACTGGAGGACGCAAATGACAGAAATAAGGTGTTTATCGAATTCATTGAAAGGGCTGATCATGATATGAATCACTGCATATGTAGCTTTCAGGATAAGAATGAACAGTATATAAGAAACGAAATATGTAAATTCTTTCGGTTATGTACAAGTGACAGTGATAGCAGTTATAACAGCATTACTAGTTTACTATATTGTTTGAAAGAGCTACTAAATGCGATGGGAGATGACACAGGAACAGGTGAGACTAGAGACGAAAACGAGGAAGTGAATGGATTTCTCAAAAGACTGGAGAAGAGTCTTGTTTTTACCTTTAGTCTCAGATCTTTGGGGCCTTTACAATGGTCAAAAAGTAAACGGATAGATACATCTAAACGAGAAAAAAACTATAAGATGGCAAGGAAGAAATGTGAAGTCATTAATTATTTCTTGTCCGAGGAGAACTCAGATAAATATGATAGTGAAAAGGAAGAAAAAATATTCACAATGCTGACTGATCAAGCGAACTATTCTTTTTACCTTAAAAAAGATGGTTTAGTCGCTGTAAAACTTGACGACGAAGATGTTGAAATTTTGAAATTGTCAGAGGGCATTTTGGAGGCGAAATATTTGTCTCTGCTTCTTGCAAGTAAAGAGTTTTTCACAGTCCTTTTAGAGGAACCTGATAGAGGAATGCATCCACAGATGATTCAGATAATTCGAGATATTGTATTACCTCAGGTTAAAGACAAGACCATAATCATTGTATCTCACAATCCTGTATTTATTTCCCCTTGGTCTATCCCCAAAACATATAAATTCTACAAAGAGCGAGACGTAGACAAATGGATAAGCAGGATGGTTCCTGTTGGAAAAGTTGCCCAAAACGGTAAGAATAAAATACCCCGCCTCTTGGCCAGTGAGGATTATGTTAGTATGATATTTGCAAAGAACGCCATCTTTGTGGAAGGTCAGTCTGACTTTTACTTTGTCAAAGCCATTGTAGCCCATATGTTAAACCCATCAAATGATAAGTCCACTAAGAGGGTGCTAACTTTAGCCTTATCTGAAGAACAGACCAACACTCAGCAACTTCCTAGTTCTGACATGAACATTGAAACCAGCTCAAAGGCATACAATGAGGATACATTGCCACAGATCCTTAATTTCCTGGCATCTTTGCATGTAGTAAAGCTGAGTGGAGAAAAGAGTAAAAATAAATGGAAAAAAGTAAGCAAAGAACTTGGGCTTTCAGGGTTGTTCCTTTTAGACAGGGATGCGGTTGTGGAAGTCAAAATAGTAGACACTTGCACCCGGGTTGCTGAGCTAGTCAAAAGTGACATTGATAAGCTTGTAACAGAGGCATTTAAGTCCGAGCAAGGAAAACGTGAAGTAAAATCTCAAAACGCCCAAAAGATTCCCAAATCTCAAAATACGCAAGAGAACCCAGATTCGGAGACTGAAGTAATGACAAATGATTGTCAGCAACCTCTAACTGAAGTGGTGGAACCCGAGCAAGGAAAACAGAAGACAAATACAGTTCAAGGTAGGCAAGGAAATCTAGATTTGGCAAAGCTGAAAACTGATGTCACTGAAGCTATGATATACAATTTCTGCAAGCAGAATAATACCGCAAATGAGGGGACAAAAGATTTAAAACAAAGATTAAAAGATGCAAAGGAAAAGATGAAAAAGGTGATTGAAAAAATTGTAAGTCTCAGCGATTTCAGGAATAATGTCGAAACTATATTGAATGAAGATGACAAATATCTCGAATACTTCCGTTTAATGTATGAATATCTCTTGGACAATACCTCTGACAAAATACCTATATCGACAATTCTGAGTAAATCCAAGGTGGAAAAAGACTTTGTGTCTGATTCTCTAATGAATAGTTTTGTGAAATTTGTTGCGAAGAATAAATGGGAAAAAGCAAGAAAATGCTTAGAAAAAGAGCGCGTATTCGTGTGGAGGAGCGGTAACCTTGAAGATGCCTTCATTGACCTAGTAATCAACTTTGAGTGTGTAGATGAGCGCACAAGACGCACGGAGATTTTAGAAAGACATATGTCATTTGCTCGACTTGGTATTGATTTGAATCTGACAAAGCTATCGACTAGAAAGCAAATCAAACTTTTTACGGACGACAAGGTTTCAGATGAAAACATAAGCGAAAGCATTGTTTATGCTTTTAACCTCTGCGAAAAAAAATCAGATATCACACAATTCATACGATTTTTGGCGTGTGAACGAAGGGATTAAAGAGAAATATCCAAAGACAACATTGACAATCAATCACTTCGTCAACGACACACATATGTACTGTATTTATGGTAAAACATTGAATATCTTTAATTCTTACCTGTCTTATATCGTCATGGTTGCGGAATGGTTATTTTCTGAGACAAAATTACATTTTACAAAATATTGTGAATCTCTGTAGATAATAAAAGAGCTTCACATTTATGTTTTACATCGTAAATGAAATAATATAATAATACCGATAGTTTTAGATACACGATTTATCATCGATATTTAGGATAATATTAATTTTGGAAGCTTTTGATGGCACTGTCGTAACTAAGCCATTAACCTTTTTAGCTAAAGACTTATGAAATTTAATAATTTTCCTGCTACTGGCCTGTTTCAAATGGTTACTTTTCAACACGTCGTTTTTTCTATTTAAAATTCATTTCCACTAAGTTGCCATTAAATATGCTGCAAATAAAAAGTAAATTATTTGTTGATTCATATTATTAGAAACAGGAATGATGTCAATAAAATAATTGTTATCTACGTTTGCTTGCTTAATATTGATATCACCGTATTTTCGTACGAATTTCATAGCTGCATTCAAGGAGGGCACATTCTAAATAAGGCTATTAGGTACTCCCGTTGAATATACTAACAGTCAAAATGGAAAACCTTGGTCTTTATCAGTAGCTATTGGTCTTTTTCGTTACCTTTATATTTGGATAGACAAAAAAATTAGTTTCATATACAGATCAAGCAAGGAGAAACATATACACGGGTCTATAAGTAGATTGATATAATGAATGAGAGGAAAAAACGAAAATAATTAGAGGAAGATTAATTTATAAATTACAAGACAGAGAAACAATTTTAAAAAGTATCAACTATATTTTCCTTTATTGCTAAACACTTATTAATTTTAATAGATAGAACAACTATATGTTTAATTGATACATTACAAATACGGAAGCATGTGTAATATAAATGTATAACATTCTAATTAATATCTCGTCGCGTACAATAAAACACGCTTATTAACTGTAAAGATACCTATAGAACATTTACGCACAAAAAAACCAACAAACAATCTGAAGTTTAATTTACAAATATAAAGGACATAATTGGATCTATCACACTTCTTAAAATAGTTACATGTAAAAGCACTTAAGGTAACAAATATAATCTATGAAACAAAAATTTGTTAACCGCATGAGACTAAAAATAATATACAAACTTATGTCTAAAAATCCTAGTTCATGACTTCTGCCATAACATATTGTAACATAAAGGAAAGGTAGTGTCACATAGTCTTCATAAGGGCGTATATCGTGAAGTTACTAATGATGTAATCATTTTTTGCTACAAATATTTCTATCTTGTGAGACCCAGTGACTATACATAATATATATATATATATATATATATATATATATATATATATATATATATATATATATATATATATATATATATTCATAGAGGTGAGACGTGTTTCTATATGTACTGGATAGCAATTTATTATATTACTTCCTTGTAATCGATATACATTTGTTAGCTTTTTGTTTTTTTTCCTTATTTGTTTACAGTAGCCTTTCCAATTTTTGCGTAACTTTTATTCCGTGACAGTTCTGTTTTGCCATTATTACTCAGTTCTAGACTGAATTATTTCCTGGTTCTCTAGCTACAGTTTATATTGCCATATGATACAATATATGTATATATATATATATATATATATATATATATATATATATATATATATATATATATATATATATATATATATATATATATATATATATATATATATATATATATATTAAATATATTACATTATCGGATAATAATAACTTGTTTTGGGAATTTTTTTTACTACATTCTGAAAGTACAGTTACTACCCCCTTTGATCACTTATTCGATTTTGCAATTCAAAATAATCGGTCTGCTAATACCTTATCATTTTTGGCTCCCGTTGCTACTCCTTCGTATTGGCATTCTATTTCCACCAACACAGCCTCGGACTCGTTCGCGCTAATTATTCGATCTTCAATAGCCATTGATCAGAGTTTGTTAATCATTCTGAGACTTCTTTCTGCTGCTGTGAAAAGTTCTGAATACAAAAGTATTGAGCCGTAACGAAAATATGGTGACAGCTTCACAAGCAACACCTGTTACTATCGAAATAGCCTTGACAATAACTCAGTTTGGTGTGTCTATAATAGTTTCTGTGGTTGCCATTCGTGCCACATTCAGACTACAAATTGCATCGGTGACAGGACCTAAACGGTTGTATTCGATAAAATACGCGGTTCTCTTGGTGAATTCATCACGCAGTTGTTGTTCCACATCGATTATTTTTTCAAGCCGGTAACATTGTTGGTCCATTATAGTTCCTATATTATTAATGTGATCGCATCGGATAATTCCTCATTAGGCCGAACTTTATCAGATGCAACACGCACAAGCAACCGCACTTTTAACCAATTGTTCTTTTTTATTTGTGTGACTTTTATGCAGTCATATAAAATATCTACTTTAAACATATTTACTTGTCGGGCGAATGTATGTTCTTGGGGCTGGGTATTACGCTATTGAATAATGTCTAAAACGATCGTTATCGTCTTTGCCCAAATACTGTTTCACGAACATGTGCGCCATTCTTAAATTAGAGTTGTGAATTAATTCTTATTGGCTGAGTCAATGTCGGTGTAACATAACCAACAGGAAATGCAACCGGGGTTGATTCAGCAGTGAATCCACTTTGTCGTTGTAAACGTTATCTCCGATTGCTTTTACGCCTAGCTGTATGTACAATCAGCAGCAAGGTATACTCACGTACTAATTGCTCTTTAAATAAAATAAATACTTTATATATATATATATATATATATATATATATATATATATATATATATATATATATATATATATATATATATATGTTAGGATAGATTTTTTAGTAAAATTAATAAGATTGCTATTTTCTTTAAATTGTATTAAAGTAACGTTTATTCATTTATGTTAAAGTAAGTTTCTAATATATATATATATATATATATATATATATATATATATATATATATATATATATATATATATATATATATATATATATATATATTAAAAAAAAATTAATGTCGTACTGTATTGTTTCTTAATATCTTATCAAGGTATTCAATGCTGTGAAGGTTTATTCCCATTGTGTTTTGGGAATTTTATCACGTGTTTTGTATTGTACTGTACCTTTCTGAATCTGAATGGGTATTTTGCAATACACTTTTTAATTGTATTTCTTGAATTTTGCAATATATCTTTTAAATGTATTTCTTGTATTTTGCATTATACCTTTTCACTGTATTTCTTGTATTAGCCATATTGTATTCTTATATTTTGCAATATATCTTTTCATTGTATTTCTTGTATTGGCCATATACCCTTTAATTGTATTTCTTGTATTTGCAACATACTTTCTCACTGTATTTTCTGTATTTTGCCTAGTATTTTGCAATGTATTTTGCAGTATTTTACATTGTATTTATAACCTTGCGAAAATGTCTCGCAATGTTTTTATCTTATCTTTCACCTTTTACTTTGTTTTGATGAATGAAATTTAATTTTTCTTTTTAATCCTCGAGGACTCGGCTCAAATATCCCAGAGGGTATTGTTAGGATAAATTTTTTAGTAAAATTATTAAGATTGCTATTTTCTTTAAATTGTATTAAAGTAATGTTTATTCATTTATATTAAAGAAAGTTTCTAAAATATATTAAGATTTATTTCATTTATTTCCAAAGCACAACTATATATTAATTGAATGAAAATAGTTGATGTGCATGTATAAAATTGGCAACGTACATCACTAGCTATACAAATGTACATTGTTGTGTGAAATAAGTGTATAATGTTACTAAAGGCATTGTATGCTGTTTCGCTGATTCAGTAAGAACTCCCCAGCTGTTCTATAAGAAATATATAGTTCTAAAAACCAGACAAATTTCAAGATTCTGAATTGGCAAATACATGCCTTATCGCCGATTTAGCTGAAACCTCCTAGATTGTATCAGTAAAAACATATATTCTGTAACCCAGACATTGTCGAATACATGCCATATCGCTGATTTAGCTACACCTCATAGATTCTATCGGTGAAGACATATATTCTGTGACCCAGACATTAGCGAATTACCAATTCGGTTAATGAAAGTGGGTTAATGTTTCTAAGAACATCTAGCGGCACAGAAACAAAATGGTTCTCAACTAACTGATTCTTACCTGATAAAACTGGTTCTTACCTGAAGAAACTGATTTCTAGAAGACATATTTTTCTGACCGGTACGCTAAAGGTGTGATCTTGTTTAACCCTGACATGAGCTGAATGCGTATAAATAGATCACGTATCCAAGCTCAGGTCAGATTCCGTACCGACAAGAAAATAGATGTCTGTCTTCTTATTCCAACTAAGAACTGTACATGTCGAAAAACTTCTTTTAGAAATAAGTACAATTTAATGTTTGAGATTTTAATAGTAACATTGTTATGTTAGCAACATTGTTCACTTAATACTTTTATTTATAATATAGTTTAATGGAATGTTTAAATGTTTTGAAGAATTCATATTTAATTATATTTATGTAATTTTTATTGTAAAGGTTGAATTCGCTACCAACTTCATGTTTTGATTTAATGTTGAAATGAAGTTTTCTTTAAGCAAGAAAGAATAATATCTAGCAATAAATTCTAAATCTATATTCTATTTTAAAATAAGTAAAATGCATTTCTTTAAATTAATTGTTGCATTAATTACAGGTATTACATTTTATACTTTGGCTATCTTGAAATTGATTGAGAATTAACTATTTGCACAATATTCTAAAATGCAGAAGTTATACGAAAGAATGAAGTTGGAAAGCTTAATAAGGAAAATATATGTATTTCATGAATTTTTATTATAAAGTTTTTAGATGTGTTTCTAGAATGTAGTCAATATATCTGTCTTAATTAATTAAATAAAAGTTTCTGTACCGACAAGAAAATAGATGTCTCTCTTCTTATTCCAGCTTCGATTCCGTACCTGAACTTTCCCCAAGACATTTCTATCACCTGGTGACATCTTTTATCTGGGAACTCCTTCCTTCCTTCTTCCTACCTTCCTGAGTTCCCAGCATGTGTTAATGAGAACAAACAGTAATTCTTCCTGCAAAAGTTCTCATAATATATATATATATATATATATATATATATATATATATATATATATATATATATATATATATATATATATATATATATATATATATATATATATATATATATATAGTGTTGAAATTTTGTTTCCATTATTGAAGATTGTAAGGGTCATTTTGTAAACGACATGTTACATAGATATCTTTTGTTGATGAGTGTAGACACAAATTCAAGTTAATGTTTGTTCACAGGTTCATTTGGATTTGAGTTCAGGACATTGATTTTTTCATGAGAAAATCATTATCTACCTGACATTTGTCAGGTTTATTCGGTGCCTGTCCATGTTTATAGTTTGGATTAATTTTCCATTAGGATAACATAGTATTTTCAGAACATGGTTATTGCACCAATATAATCAGTCTTTTTTATGTGTTTAGTGAATATTTCAGTGCAATTTATTTATGTAAATAATTCATTAAAATTAGTGCTTAATTTTCCTTTTGGACTAACTAACTATTTTGCGATTATTGTCAAAGACATTGTAGATTATATAGCTGTGATGCCTGAAGACTGTCAGTATATAAGCACATTTAAGACATTTGCACACGAGGACGTGAAAGATTAGAATTCATTAAGAAACCACTGGAATTCCTACTGGACACTCTTATTTGGTCTTGTGATAAGACTATAAGGAATATCTGGAATGTAATCGCAATACTTTAAGTTTATTATAATGTTTCACTTTTGTTCAAGTGGAAAAAATTGTTTGCTGAATTTAGTGAAACTTGTTGGTTTTGTTTTTTTTCCTGCTTTCTGTTACTGAGCTTAAAACCATTGAGTCGTAACACATGATTTCGAAATGGTTTAGAATTGCTATTGGCATATCAGAGTATTTAGAGTAGTCCTAATGCTTGATTGATATTTGGCGTTAAACAAGATTATATGTCTGTGCATATGAGTGTATGTTAACGCCGTTCTGAAGCACTGATCATTTCATCCAACTTTTCGTCATGTTCCGGAATCTCATCACCGCGTTTAGAAAGCATCACTTATATGTACTGATGAATATAAGTATATAAAAAGTGATATCATTACAGTTTTGAATGGTAAACAGAGACATCTTTGCACATTTAATAATACGCTCGCAAGCGCATATATCGGTTGTAAATATATTAATTTATCAAACTTGTTTAAAAGAACGTTGTTATTAAAAGAAATATTTTGTGTCAATATATGAAATCAGCTCGTGAATACAAATCTCATGGTGATTTATAAAAATCGTGTTAAAATGTACACTAATTACGTTATTTACCATAAATGAACTAATTAAAATCATAATCAAAATAAACAAACCGGAGGCAGTAGAATAAGACAGGAGAATAAAGATTTATAAAACTAAATTTGTAAATATGTATAAAAATTTATATTTGGAATTGAAAATAATGTATAACATGTATGCTAAAAAGTGGCAAAGCTTGAAGTATTTATTTTTCTTCAAGATCACATTGTATTATTAATTTGTGTATCACGGATCGTAACACTAGACTAATTAACAGCCAGATGGGTACAAAGGTTTATCGTTCACATGCAACTTTCGTTTATAAAACGTGTATATAATTATACAATAAAATGTGACGATTTTAATTTTCGCTGCACTTAATTTTCAATTTTTTATTTCCTTTTCCTATGTGTTGCCGTACCTAGGCATTTTAAAATCACTTGTATTATCACTATGACGATTTCAATATAATGTACTGAGGTTGTCATATAGTAGAGATCAAAGCTATTGTCAGAACTAATTTTTTAGTTCTTTGTTTAATCTTTTGTGTGTGTTAAAATTCTATGCAAGCTGATAGTCCTTGAATTATAATTCTCTACATTATTAATAAGCTATACTTCATATTGGGGAATCTGCGTTATAACTGAGTCAACAAAACATACAGCATTACATATATTAATGGTGGATCAGTTATTGATCGGTTGTTATCATGACACAGACACCGACAAATTGTCTGTGCTTTGTATTGATTTACTGTTGGGCTGCATTACTTGGGACCACATATGCGACCAATAACATTGATAAAACAAGATATGTACACAGTAATCGACAGCACTCGAAAATATCAGATGAACGACGGTAACTCTGAAATGGATTCGTTTCCACACTGGTAAATGGAACGAGGGCAGTTAGTTGTATAACATTATTCTTCCTAGCAATATAAAGTGTACATATATATTCTTTTATTTAGATGCTAACAGTTCGCGGTGGCCTAATCCGTAAGCTCGTCAAATTTTTGAATCTGAATTTTACGTTCGAATCTTATTCGCGAAAATTTATATTTGTTCTTTAATAATCGACGAAGCGTTGAATTTAGGTTGAGTTGTACATGAAATATGAAAGTCATTTCTGGCGATGTACAATCCAAGCTATATATTTCGGATATAATTACTTTACACGTAGACTGGTTTGAAAGAACTTATGAGTTTACTAGGAAGTGTTTTGGTACTTGGGGTTCATTTGGGATAGCAAATTAAAACTGCAATAACCTTCACTGACAGAACACGTGTGTTGACGGTAATAAATTATGTGCAACAACTTAAGATATCAGCGTGTTTATAACTCTCAAAGAGATAATGACCACAACCACACTTCACGAATATTATATTAGAGACTTAAATATGATGCACACACATAATATTCAAAGCTTCACCTATTGACACGTAAAATATTTGGAAAGGCTTCATGAACGTAGCTAATGCTGGAGTTCAAATGTCAGCAGCGATGGCATTCTTTTAGCGCTACAGTAGATATTAAATCAAAATTGGGCTTAAATGCATGATACCAATATGTCAAATTTTTAAATCATTAATCTAGTTAGGAATCATGCTGGAGCAAGCACGGTGGAAACTTAGTGAAACGGTAAGAAGAAGCTTGAAACGTCATTGTATGATATCCTAGAAAACAAGTTGTAGTCTATGATGTCAAGCGTGTCGCCAATGGACAAACCCTGCGAAGACGATATTAAAATGACCAGTGATGAGAGTTAAATTGAATACCCAGTGAATATATCACTTGGCTAATAAGTTAGAAAATAATTTTGTTCGAAAATATTAAAACAATTGCATCCACATCCAATTTTAATGAGGTATATAACTTAATATACAACATCGCAACAACTCAATCGAAAGGAGAATCCGGAACCTTTTCAAATTCTAATGGAGCACCATAGCTGAGATACAAATCCACTCGAAGACATTTTGATACTGGTGGATTTAAACGCACAACGTCTATATTTGGCTTTGACTTTAGAATATATGGGTGTAACTTGTTCACGGTCCACTATATGTCCTTGAAATGTTAAACTAGCACGGCAGAATTAACTTGTAGATAAATTAATTGTCGATTTTGCAACGGCAAGTCTGTCACAGAATTTCCGATTTCTTGCTAAATGTTATTTTCTATATGTCATTGTAGATGATGACATCACAATTATCTAGAGCAGAGGAGATCATATTCATATAACGTAGAAACTTTCTTGGTGACCATTTTATCCCAAACGACATTACTTTATATTGGTAAAATCCATTTCGAGTCACGAATGCCGAAATTTCCTTTCCGTTAGTGGAATGTGACAAAATCCTATCAGAAGGTAAACTCTAGCGATATACTTGGCATTTTCAATCTTATCAATGTAGTCATCAATTTTTCGTAATGGAAATGAGTTTATCTTTATCACACTATTCACCTTTCTATAATCAATGTACATACGGAATGTTTTATCTGGTTTGGGAGCAAGTATGCATTGTCAACTCCAAAAATTTTTATTGCACTCTATGAAATTGTTCTCCAGCAAATACTGAGTTTCTTTCTTCCAGTATTCTTGTTTTGAGAGGCTTCATTCTGTCTGGACGTTGCTTGACCATATGTTTGGAATTTACAATTTCAACGTCATGGAAACATTTGTTTGCCCTTGTCGGGACATCTGAAAAAAAGTGTTCATTGCCAAGCAATAACTGTTTGAGTTCATTTCTTTCTTGCTCTTGTAGATGCGAAAGTGTCTGATCGACATCGTTAATAATTTCTGAATTGCGAAGTGTCACTCCACTATCATTAGAATTTGATGATATTCCTTCACTTAAATCTTCACTGAGTGGGCCAGGTAAAACTAAGTTCATTGCATGTTTAATCGGGCTATATCTTTCAATATACTGGCACTCCGATAATTTATTTAGATTCCAGAAGCACTAATGTTATATTTATAATATTAAAATCTAATCTGAAGAAAATTAAGAAGAATGATCAAGAGACAGAACTTCATTTATCAGACTCAAACGTTCTCTCCATTGTAGTCCTGTCAAAATGTAATTTCAATTTTGAGTTGAATTCCTGAATGATAAAGTAAAGCACAATAGGCTGGAAAATTCCAGACTTGAGATTTGACATTCGGCCCGATTGAACAGATTTTGGAAGGCGAAATTGAGTAAAACAAAATTCAAAGTTTTAACTACTTTTTAGATTTTAAAGTACTCGAAGAAAATGCATATAGAAACCTTGTTGCCGCACATCTACAATGGTCAACATGTATTGGTCATCTAAGTTAGTCATAGGTAAGGGACCAACACAATCTATTATAATTATACGAACTGGTTCGTCAAATGCAAGAATTGGTTGTATATAAGCCTTAGGTATTTTCCGATTGGGTTTCCTACCATTTAACAAGTTTGACAAGATCTGCAGTATTTAGCAATATCACTTTTACTTTTTGCCCCATTGAAGTGATTTAAGATCTTGTGATAAGTGTTACTAATCCATAAATGGCAATCCAAAGGAGTTTCATGGGCCATACTAAGTATTTTCTGTCTGTAAGGTTTTGGAACGACAATTTAATAGTTCTCGGTCCACGTATCACCAGTAAGTTCCTCAAGAGATCTCCTTTGTCTCATACAATTTCCATTTTAAATGAAATAACAGACAAGTACTTCAGATGCTTCAGTTTCAGTAATGGCATTTGAAACAAACATAAGATCTCAAGATCTTTCTTCCTGTTCGACGACAATTGATTATCTTTTTTCAACCCGATTAGAATCAAGAGAATGAGTAGTTATAATCATGTGATCATTACCTTCTGACTGATCCAAACAAGGATTGAAAGTGTCCTTATCAAAAGCCTGACCAATACACGTGTCAGCTAAATTAATATTTTCCTCATCAACATTATTCTTCAGAGCTTTGTTTGCCGTAGCGCTTGTATCTGCACAAGCTAGGAATAAATCATGGATCGACTTTTTGATCCAAACAATGTTTTTTCCAGTTACATTAGGATTAACCACAATCTGGCCTGAGTTATATCTTTGCCTAGTACCAAATGAATGCCATATACGGGTAAAACAGAGACTTTTCTATTTGTAGCGGGTCCTGATATTAAGTCTAATGACAAATTTACACTATGGAGAGGGACAGAGCCGCACACTACTCCCTGAATAAGAATACGCATTAGAAGAAGACTGCTCAGAAAACGGCAAAATACCTGACAATAAAAGATTCAGAGAAGCTCCCGTGTATTGTAAAAGTTTAATATGGATGGATTTGGTTGAATCATCCCTTCGATTTACATGGTTCATAATTCTCCATAAGACAATGAAACAGATGTTTATTAGACTGAAAATTGTATTGCTTTTACTTCATAATTGTGACATTTAAATATTAGAAATAAGAGTATTTGGAATAGGTCTGTCTTAAATCTCATGCCTATTGTTCAATTTGTAGCACTCAGAAATAACGGGCCCTTTCTTCCCGCATTAGGTACACGTAGGAAGTGACAGTGATCTAGAATCAAGCTTATCAGAGGCTGTATATTTTGAAGTGGTCCTAGTTTGAGTTTTCGAAGAGCCTGTATTAGGCTAAAATACGTTTGTGCCATAAGACTGTTGAGTATATTTTTTTTTTCAACAAAAGGAACTTGATGAGTTTTAGAGTACTCATCAGCGGCAGGAGCAGAATTTTCCAACGTTTCGATCTTGTGATCGTCATAATAAGTATGAATGTTACTATGGACAAGTAATAATAAGTTGTTTGAGATTTTCGTAATAGTTTTCAACTTTCTTGGCTAAGCACCATCTATCAAATAACTGTTCTTTTTTTTCTAGCAAATTCGACATGAGTTTGTCCAGCTTTTTTTTTTTACCAGTGAGTAAACATTGCAATAATTCAGTCCAATGCTCCCCATTTCAAATTTGCAGCCACCTTTTCAAAACGAGTACAATATTTGTCTACTTATTTCTCTGAAAAGAGATACTAATCTAACCTTCTTTGCAAGATCAAACTTTAAATTTGGCATTGAAGCATGAACGTGCTTTTTAATTTACATTTGTTTTTCTTCTAACTGCAGTTTTCTTTCTTTTTCTTCCTTATCTCGCTGCATTTGCGTTTGTTTTTCTTGTCACTTCATTTGTCTTTCTTGTAACTTCATTTGTTTTTCTTGCAACTTCATTTGTTTTTCTTGTAACTTCATTTGTCTTTCTTGTAACTTCATTTGTCTTTCTTGTAACTTCTTTCTTCTTTTTTTCTTCTGAAGCTCGAGCGTCCTTAACTCTAATTCCATTTTGTATTTAATTTTTTTAAAAATACTTTTAGATGAGAGTCTGATACAGACTTACTAATCGAAACCAAAGCACTTTTATCCAAAACATTCTTTTCTACCAAATACTAAACCAAAATGTTTCTTTTTTCTTGCTTCAATACGGAAGCTTTCGCTTTGGAAACATCGTATTTTCTGGCCAGTTGAAGAATATTTGTTCATGGTTTGCATTTAGTGACATTTTAGAAAAATCTTGTCGATCTTATTTGAGAATATTTAAAAATAAACATGGAGAATTCAAATTTAATGAAAACCAGGAAATATTTTAGCCAAATAATGTAATATCCCGAATGAGTTCCAATTCGTTGTTACGTGTTTAGGTTTTAATAAACAGCGACACATAACACGTGAAAATAAACCTTTTAAAAAGTTTCACAAATAATTTTTTTCCCGTAAAAGGATCGTAAAAGTGGAAAAGAACTTAGTTTTAAGAATCAAATCAGAAATTAATCCAAGAATATTCCACGAATTAAATTACAAACGTCCTTGATGAAATGTTCTAATAGATCCAAGTTCGAATCCTGTTGAAGAATCTAAGCTGAAAGACGATGACGTTTGATGAAATATGTTTAATGCTCAACTCTTTCTTGTATAAACACAATATTTAACACTCCAGTGTTGAAAATGAAAATAACAGTTTGATAAACTGTCTTTGTCTAAGAATTTTATATGAACAAATCAAAGTATTTCCAGAGATAAAAATTAATACTTTAGCATCCAATTGAACTGGCTACCACAAAGTAAATGACTAAACGTAATTTGTAAAAGCCCAAGACTAGCTATATTTACTAAAACAAAGATTATATCGTATGCTAATACGCGGCATCGAAAAGGTCCCCAAATTGCGAAATCGCTGAAAGAAGATGGAAGGAGTCGTGTGATCGTTTATATCACATATTCCTAACATGGCCCTGGCAAGAACCAATCATTTTAATTTAAGAATAATAAGTGTTCTACTTCCTAATTCAATAGTCTACTCTTGACCTTGACAACAATCAATAATTTTATAAATGAAAAAAAAAACAACAACCCTGGCAGACACTAGTCCTGCGTCAAGGTCAGATCTAGGCTAACATTACATGTTTACCAAAACATAATTAATGTCAACCTTGTTTCTGAAAGAAACATCATCTCTAGTGAATAAGTTTACATTATTTTACCATATAATGAAATTAAAAATAAAAATATTTTCAAACTTACAAACAATCACTTAAATTAAAATGAATACATTTTAAATCAGATATCCGTAACATGAGGCTTAAATTATTACTTTTCTGCATGTTCCGCAATAGTTCCATATTTAGGACATAATTCCGCTCCGTCTATTTTGAACCTTAACATAACTATTGATGAAACAATAAATGCCGTCTTTCCAATCAGTAGTAATTCCAACCTAACGTGTATGTGGACCTTTCAGATTAGTCAAGGTAGAGTTAACGTCCTACTGTAAATTCTAATAGCTGATCTACTTTTTGGTTCGAAGTATTTATTTTCCAAGCTGACTTCATGTTTTGACACATTCATATCAATGCAATGTTTTAACGCTAACATTTAAATCATCATGGCAAGACGAATGGTTAAAAAAGACTGGACAAATAGTTTGTAAAGCAAAATTGACCACTAGGACTTGCTACAGGAAGTTGGAAGTTGAAGGTGCATATTCTCTGCGTATGCAGTTAGATCAATACATGTCGTTAATGTTTCCTCTGTTTTCATTGATCCCTTTGCTGACATTTGTGATTAGCGAGTTCCGTCTGTCATCGTTTCTTGTATTTTCCAATTTTCATAACCTATTTGGAGAGACAAGTAAATACCCTTTTGCTGGCATTGGTGATTTTTGTTTTGCTGACTTTTTGGTTTCTTTTATCTTGCATAAAGATGACTATGAAGAATTTCCTTTCTGCTTCATACATCTCCACACCATCTGTAACGTAATTCCACTCTCATTGATTAATTTTCAAGCAAGCACTTCGGTATCGAATTGAATAAGCAATTGTTGTTGTCGGAACTAAATAAAACAAATATAATTTCTTGACAAAAGGAAGTTCGTCCCAGATAAAAGCATATTATGTCTAAAATCACTCTGTAGGAACATATACTTCTCTGGCAACTGTACTTGTCAGTTTATTTAAACCTTGTTTATCTTCCCGTTTTAACCGTTCTGTACCCGTTTGTTAACACATCAAAATCGCTTTTAAGACTATATAGGAAAATGGGGTTCATAGGGACTTCTTTTTTAATGTATAATATCCGGGCCGAGTAATATCAACGACTTTTAAAAATTGTACTAACATCTGCCTCGCTAAGTGCTCAGCATTAAGAGGTTAGTGTTAGGACTAGTCGGCCTGGTGTCAGAATAATGTAACTGGGTGGACTATCGTGCTAAATGTCTGCGAGATGATGACCCAGTACCGGACATTACTATAAACTGCCACACTGCACACAACGTTGTGACATGATTTTTGGCGAAAATATTTCCTAAAACAGAGTTTTCTTAAATTTTAATTTCCCATGTTTTTAAAACATTTCTCAAGTCAGATCGACAATCTTGTTTCTAAAATGTCATCAAACAAGCGACCACTCGCATCCGAGACTGACGCTCAACCCACTTAGGTCATCGGAACGGTTAAATTTAAAGAAAGACAATGAGATTAATCAGTATCTATCAAATACGGAATATCACACAACAAAGAAACTTTGGAAGATTTAAAAATATATCGCCAGTGCTGATGATGTCACATATATATCTGAGCACTTCCCCACAAAGAATGACGAGTGGAAATAAAGAAATAACGTAAAGTGGTAACAAATTGAAATTATCTCGGTAATTTAAAACATACTTGGAAGGAAAATTTAGATATTTTATAAAGCATAGTGAAGCTCTCTCAGAAGCATCTAATATGAATAGACTAATATATGTCTAAATATCTAGCTGATTCAAAAATATTATGATAATATTTACTCATGCTAAGAAAGATCTACACTTTAATATTTGTACAAGTTTTCTTATTAAAACAAATGGCTGCGACTCTCTGTATTCAGACTAGAAACTTAAATGAGATACTTTAGTCCAGTGACTGTTTAGCTCTTTCGGCACATAACAGAGCTATTTATATCTATGGATCTTTCCATGCTTTTCAAATTTTATCTACTTTATCTGTTGTTCTTTTATTTAAAGCAACAATTGAAATATATATTTTAACCAATTGGTGAAGTCAATAATACATTAACCGTTTTTATTCAGGGTTTTATTCAAATGGATAGCAGTATCTTGATGAGATCTGAAATAAAAGAAAAAAAAATAATTAAGAATCGTAGAGTTTAAATATATACACCAGGAACTAGCAGAAAATGTGTTTATGAAGTGTAATGTCTGGAACTTTCTATAATATTTTCCATCACGAGAGTACTTAAGTAGGAAGAGAGATAAATATGTAACTAGGTAGGGAAGAAAATATTTGGGATCCAGTTTATTTTTTCTTTGAGATTTTCGTAGGCAGTATATTGTTCACTCATGTAATGATTGACACATTGCTTTCACAATTTAAATGAGCGGCTTTGATTTTTAAAATCTACACATTTGCAACAAAAATGCAACACAAAACTCTTGACATGCATATAATCCGATTGCTATAAGTGAAAAATGTTCTGATTTGCTTATAAATCAACTTCTTGGCGTGTTAAATTGTGTGTGAGTGATATTAATGTGTGTGTTTGTGTGTTATTTGGATTCTTAACGTAACTTTAGCAATTTTTCTGTCATATCGGTACGATGATTGCAGTGTGGCAGTTTAAAGTGATGCTTAGCACTGGGGAATCAAGACGCAGTCATGTAGCACGATGTCCCCCATCCAGCAACATTAACCTGCCACAAGGCCGACTAGTCTTAACACTAACCTCTTAATGAATGCTGAGCGCCAAGCGAGGCAGCTGTTAGTATCATTTTTGTAAATCTGGTATGACTCAGCCAGGGATCGAACCCACCACCTCCTGCATCCGATATTAAAGGTAGACCTGAATGCTATATACTACTTTTGACAATCTTATTTTAATCGACATTTCAAGTACATTGTGAAGATAGTACATGCATTCATTCACTGGATTGGAAGATATGACCCTTTTAATATCACCAAAATGCGACTTCTACGGAAACAACCGAGCGACTTTATGTAAACAACCCCTTACGCACGCGCGAACTTGTAACGTCACAAGAGGAACCTGCAGTTGGCTAGCAGCACGGTTACTCGTTGTGACAGTGAGAGCGAACATGAACAAGAATTGGAATATTCTTCTTCTTCGTTTGATTAAGGTCACTGACAACCAACAACAAATTCCAAAATGTAAATCCATTTTTAGTACACCACCAACCAGCCTAAATAAGGCCAAAAGAAATGGCAAAATGAATGAAAAAAATAACAAACACCAAACCACTCAGGAACAAATGAAACAAACCAACGAACCGGACAAACAACAACAACAACAATGAATATTTATATATACACAGTCATAGATCTATTTATTTTGAACAACTTAAATTTTTTAAAAAAATGGAGAAAAATCCCTCATCATCAATATATCTTCAATAAATACAATGGATTATATATTACAAAAGCAAACCAAATCATCAAAATAGCAGATAAATATGATTTTGTATGTCATCAAGAACTATACCAGTTACCCCCCAAAAAATAATATTAAACTAATAGCAGACAAATTAAATGTTCTCTACCTAATATATATAAACGAAAAAGATAGATACTCAGGAGTTGGGATTATCATCCACAACAAATGGGTAAACTCAAATTGGAATATAAAAAAAACCACCCAAAGAATTAAAATGGAGACTTTTACATTTAAAATTTAATGACCTACACATCATAAATTTATATGCACCATCTACCAACAGTTTTAAATTAGAATTATACAACAACCTAAACAAATACCTTCAACCCTACATCATTTTAATGATAGGTGATTTTAACAACATTACTGACGAACGTGACAAAACAAACATAATAAACTTTATGGACAGAAGATTTCAAAATCACACGAATGCATTTGTCAAAACCAACAATCTCATCGACACTTATAGACATAAATACCCAACGAAACTAGAACACACACACACACACACACACACACACACACACACAAGTATGGGAAATCTAGAATTGACAGGGAAATCCTTTGGCAAACATTGGACAAAAAGATTTTAGAAAAACAAATTCAAGATATAACAGATATAGAACCAAATAGAGTAGAAACCACAGTACCTGATATTGACTGGGAGAATTTATGGAGCCATTGCAAAGAAATTAAGGACCCAACCAAATATGGTAACATATACCTATATTTACACAATGCTGGACACAAGAAACTGTCTACCGCAGAAATAAAATACACTACTTACCCAAATGTCTGCTATGCAACTCCGCACAAGACAGCAAAGATAATACTAGAATGCAAACATTTAGAAAAAGTTCCATAGATGATTAAAACGTTTTTTTTTACGTTTCTTATTTTTGTTGTTGCGTTTTTTTATATTTGGTGCTTCTATATTTTTATATCATCGGTCATACAGGATGTTCTCTGTCATGCTCTAGATAACAAATATCGATCAATAATGAATTTATGATGCAAGCCTACGATAGTTTACGTAAACATGCTACAACATAGTGCTGATATCTGAAACTTTAAAACTTGCATAAAGCGTGTAAATAAGTAAACTATTGATTTTTTGTTGCCTATCAACTACTCCTAACGTTGTTTTTTTGTTCGTATTTATTTTTCTTGAGAAATAAAATGCGTTTTTTTTACGTTTATTATTTTCTTTTAACGTTTTTAACATCTATGAGACAAACCAAGGGAAAAATTAATAACTCAATTAAATTAGGGCTATAACCCAGAAAATTTACTTTACACAGCCCAGATAAATGACAAAATATTCTACGGTGAAGTTACTAACTTTATTTATTTATCTATAAATGAAGGAAATAATGTAAAATGGAACGCGGATACTGAAGAACTGGAAACCCCATAATGGCTAGTTCAACAACACCAGTTTTACAGAACCATATCAAAACAAACTTAAAATAAAACACATCCAGAAAAACACGTATCTATACGAACTGGATAGCATAAAAAGCTGGTTTTAAAAACACCAGTCAAATAACATGATATAGTACAACAAAACAGTCAAACACATGTAGAAAACCTAGGTTTAGTTTTAAAACATCAGTTTACTAACACGAAGTTTTCGTATAAACATAAATAACACTAGACTGTTAGCAGATCTACAGCACAACTATAGTAGCAAGTTGCTCGCACGCGAATTAGACGCGGAATACACACGACATACCTTCCTTCTCTGTTAAAGAAGTTTATTGCAGTTTCTTTAATATATCCACCGCAACAGCTTCAAAGGAAAATATCAACTCAATAACTAAAGAAAACTAATATGACCGATGAAAGTAGAATGGCGGGGCGCAATGATGAGAAAGTCAATATTTGACATCTAAATAGAACTCACTTCCCTTTCTCCTTCTCACATCCAATTAACAAACAACAATATGAATGATTTTTTAATAACCATACTAATTAATACAATTGGTGGAAATCTCCCCTTACAATATATATTCTGTTAATAACTTTAACAGAGGAATACATGTTAGAAATTTTTAAAACATACGACAAAATCACTGGCTTTAATGAAGAGACGCTTTACGCTTGACAACGATACAACAATGGTTCCTTGCAATGTCGGGTTCCTCTTGTGATGTCACACTGCCTGAGCTCACGGAAACTGCCGAAGTTGTACTTGTTTTACAGAGAATATTCATGACATGTACATTTAAAATAATTATCTCGATATCCGTTGATCGCATAGGGTAGAAATTTTCAGATATTACATAAATCATGATATTTAATAATTTAGAGTTAAGTGATAAGTTGGTCTCAGGTCTACCTTTAAGGTGTGTAATCTATATTAACTTGTGTTATTTATATTAACATTTGTGATTGATGTTGACATGTGATTAATATTTTACGCGCTGCGTTGACATGATAGATACCACAGGTACCAGTGCTCAGACGAGTTATTTGGTACTGTTCTACAACTTTTGGCCGGAAAACAAGCAGAGCCAGGCACGGTTACCGATATAACGGTATCTTTTGCATAACAAAATAATGCTCAAAAGAACCTTGTGAGAGTTAGACTACGTCCAGGTTAAACGGTCTCTGCTAAATGTTTCCGTTTCAATTTTTTAAAAATTATATTCATTTGATTGTGAAACAATAAAACCACTTGAAAACGTAGGATATGATAGAGAATTACAGCCAATAACTTCCTCCATGTCTGCCTTACTGTCAATAAGAGACCACACACAGTGTCTAGTTCTACAGTATACATGTACTTTATGCTTAGCAGAAATGATCTCAACCTGGAACATTTTTACCTCCCTTTCATTTACTAAACAGACGTACATGTATGTTGTCAGGCGTGCTCAAAGTGCGGATGCAGATAATTTAAGAAACATAATTTTATGTATCTATTGGTGTTATATTTAGTGACTAGTTCAAACAAACAAATTAATTATAACAAAATATTCGTATTCAGAACCTTGACATTGCCCGTAATAGGTTTATGTTTTCAAGGGCTATTTTCCTTTCGTTAGGCAAATATGTCAGTCAAAGGTGAGTTAAAAATAATATATTCTTTGTAAAGAGTTATTATGAAAAAGCACCAATATGGGAAGTGTACAAAGCGGTCTTCCAAAGAAATATGACTTTTATATCTAGACTATCGGCACATTAGCACATTCGAAACGTTGGCACATCAGCACATTCAGTATTTGAATTCATTCGGAACACCGCTGAATTTTTTCTTCTCTCCAGAATACTCTATACTTCTGGACTTGTGAAAGAACTATTAGGACTATTTAGGAATTAATTCAAAGTACTGGAAGTTTTTTTTTTATACACGTTTCACTTGTATTCGAGGGAAATAAATGTTGCATTGAATTTTACATAACGGCTTAGTTTTCGCTCTTTTCTGTTACTTAGTCTAAGACCTAAGAGTCGTAACGCAAACCAAAAACACCATCGAATCGGAGAAGTTAGCACTAACTATCATATCCCACTCAAAAGTCCTCTCCATACCACCCGACACTAAGCGATTCATTGAGCATTACTAGAAGTAATGACAGTGTTGTCCGATGTATTAACCCCTCTCAAAAACTCGGTGTATATACTGATGGACACAATGTTGGTCTCATGTCACATGTTTATTAAAATGTGCAATTTTTCTGCATGCAGATCTTTCCGGAATACATTTGCATATAGTTGAGACACTTAACATTATTTAGATAATATCTATATCTGGCGCGAAATTCAAAATGGCCACAGGACAGAGGGTTGAGCTACTCCACGTATATTTATAAGTTGCCAAACATAGGATTTGATCCGAAAATAGTATCACATATCACCAAAAGAACTCTTAAACCGAAGTTAGCTCAACAGTCTCTAGAACTACCGATAAGTGTATAAAATGTACACCGATGTATACAGACATGATTATCTGGAGATCGTTGCAGCTTTTAATGAATAGGCGATATCATCTTCGAAAATGTCAGTCAGTATCATTGCAGGTGTGGAGCTAATTTAATATCCCAGGATTGAAGGTGATAAACGGGATATTACAACCATAGCTATTTTAGCATGTACACTCCAGTGGTTCCCCCAGCTGACCAGGCTTTCAATCTCAAAATATACATTTATGTATAAATCATTCAGAAATGCCTCACTTTTGTAAAATATATGAAGTAGGGCTCTAGAAATGTATGAAATGTAGACTTTCTGAATGAAGCTGAGAAAATTAGTAGGCGGTCTATGAAATATATATAGTTTAATGTCAGTGGTGATAGAC